>NW_006497600.1:2207278-2270252 GCF_000471905.2 Amborella trichopoda | reverse complement strand
GAAGATGATTTGGAAGTATGGCAAACTTATTATATGCTCTCTCTCTCTCTCTCTCTCTCTCTCTCTCTCTCAAAGACAGATTTATTAGGGAGCAGGCAAGGTCTATTTCTATGGGACTATAATGTATGTTTACGCCTTCAGGCAAAAAAGTTACTGTAGAGGAATTTTTCAATTTTTAATTTTAGTAGTCTTATTTAGATTTACAAGATGAATATTTTTGAAAAAAAAAAGGAATTTTTTTTTTAGTTGTTAAACACCAGTCCAAGAATTGGACTGTCTCTATTTAATCTTGAGATATTATTTTTTTTAAGTGCATGGAGGGTGTAATTATCTTTTCTTGACACTAATCTACGGGTTGAAGAGGTTACATGCCCAAAAATTAAGGTCCTAAAATTAAACTTAGAGGGGGTTTTATTCGAGGGAGTAAAGAGATAGTATACTCCCACAGGAGTATAATATCTTTTGGCCTACTCAAAATACATGGCATACTTTTATTAATAAATGGATTAAAAGCTACTTTTAAATTTCTTCTAATCAATGAATTTATATATCATCAGTGATTAGAAAGGATTATGATTGGCTGCCGACCAACCGTCCCCATGTTAATTAACACACATTATGAGCGCTAAAACAATCCCTCAATTACTCAAATGATTGGTGGGCCACAAGGATAATTACTAAGGTATATTCTTTGTGGGCAAGTACTCAGTGAGCTGTCTTACTCATGACTTTTAAGGGATTCAAACCCTAGACTGCCTACATAATTCCTTTAACATTTGTTTTTAAAAAAATAAAAAATAAAAATAGACATTCCATGACAATCTTTTTATATTTTAGAAAAGTGTAAAAGTATACAAATAAACAATTTATTTTTAATATAAGGAGGTCGGAATCATTTTTGTCAATTAGATTTCAAAACAAGCAATTTGTGAGTGTCATTTATTAGACCCAAAATTCAAAAAATATTTTTTCAAAATTTGTAACACAACCCAAACCATCTAATGGTTAGCAACAATAGTGACCTCTTTATATAGTAAAGTTAAATAGTCTCACAGTATACAACCTCTTTTATTTGTGTGTAAAACTATGCATTTGGAGTTCCAAAAATAGTACAAATATGATGGTCTTGAATAATTAAAATATAAATGGTGAAAAAACTATGAATTAGATTGCTTTGGGGGGTTCAAAATTTATTTTTTCTCATATTCATGATGGTGGTAGTCAAGATTATAGGCTTGCAAAATTTTATATACAAGTTCAATCTCGAAATTATATAACACCCAGTAGCAATCCTCGGCACTTGAATTTGCTAAAAAAAAAGTTGACATAAATAACGGCCCTGTGGTCCTAGAGGGAGATGAGCCAGTTGAGTTAATTCCACGTTTTGGATAAGGCCTTTCCCTATAGTGACAATGATAAATTTTAGTATAGATAATAAGGGAAAATTTAAAAGAGATGCTTGTATCAGCTTGGAATTCTTGATGTCATGGAGAGTGTTCGAAAAGTCGGCTACATCGTTTTGACTCGCCCGAGTTACTCTCGCCTGGGCCCTTGCCGAGCCCGAGTCTTGAGTTGGATGTCCAACTCGGGGCTGTAGAATTTGCAATAAAGAGAAATAAATAAGAGAGATAAAAATCAACAAGAAATATGTGTAGTTTGGCAATAGTGCCTACATTCAATAGGATAAACCAGTAATTATCCATAGGGATTACTCTTGTTTACGAGAGGTTTATAGAGTTACAATTCTTGTATTTTAGGAAACAAATCTCACTACAAGTATAATCCCGTAAAATAAAAAACTCAATATAAGAAACTTAATATCTTGTAATATACAAGATAAAAAACTCAATATCTGGTTTGTATAACGATCAACAGGGGCTCTTAAAAAAAAATAAATAAATAAATTTGCAACATGTTTATTTGTGTTTTTTTATCATTTTGACAAAGATTGGATAGTATTTTGGGCATGAATATTTATTTTAATATATTTCCATCTTTTTTGGAAAATTTCAAAAATACCTCCGATCACATTTTAATTTTAAAATTCAATTTTTATGCTACTTTTTTTAATCACAATTAGTTATGATTTGTTAAATTTTATTTTGAATATATTTTCCTATTTTTTATTTTTTTAATAGTTTTCAAGTGCTACAATACTCGGCCCTACTCGGGCTCGGGCCGAACTAGTCGGACTCAGGCGAGTACTTTGCTGACTTTTCAAACATTGGTCATGGATCAATTTATCTAAATAGTGAAAAGTCTCCTCAACTGTTGCTAGTCAGCCAGGAGGGAAGAAACTACACAACTACAATTTTTGAGATAAAACATTTGTTAACAGTCGGTGTAGAAACTTTTACAGGTCAAGAGATTTTTAAGCTCCAGGGGGAGCATGGTATACATTTACTCCCTCCGTGAAAACTCAATCTAAGAATATTATTCGGATCTCAAATTATTAGTGTCGAAGAAGTCAAAATCTATTTCATTTTTAAAACGTAATTATTTGGTGATTTTCCTGTAACTCATAAAATTTTAGATCAAGTACTCCTACGATCTTCTATCCTGGAGAATAAGCGTACAGTAGGCGCCTACAGGAAGATGGTATATGCGCTTATTTCACCGAAATGGCTGAGTGACATTGCTCTGTATGGTGCAAGGGCAAATTGGTCCAAAATAAAAATGTGATAAATGCAATTTTGACAAATTATTTCACATTGAGAACTGACAAATTATTTATTTTTTAATAAATAAAAAATGATAATAATAGTTGGTGGGACAATTTTCTAAGGGTTTACTTACATTAAGAACTGGAAATTTTTGTGTCAAAAGGGATTCCCATTGGAGTGGTGGTGGGGATGTCATACTTAATATAAGAAGATAATCGTTTTCCCATAACCACAATTATTATTCAATGTCATCACTAAATTTATGTTTGGCTTAGTTGATTTGAACTACAACCTACTCCCAAGAATTATAAAATTCAATTTTTTTATGGAAGAAGTTTATATAGAGCCGGCGCTCTAAACAATCAAATTGCAGTCCACCGCATAAATTTCACTAGAAGAGGTTGTTTTGATGCTCAAATATCCTCAAATTGATCATCTCGACATCAAGATGTATGGATATGAGAAAAAAATAGATTTGAAAATTTGGAAATAATGCATCTTATAATGCATTTTAGGACTGTCAATTTTCAAGATTTTCAAGTATTCATAGATCTTTTCAATCTACACTATTTTTAAGCTTTACATTTTATAATTAAAGATGAAAATATATTTTAAGGCTATCACGAAGATTTCCAATATTGAAACCACATTTCTCGATACTATTTGAAGGTACGCTTTGCTCTGGTTGTTAGAGCCTCGGCTCTATACAAACCACACCCATTTTTAATACATGTGGATGATAACCAAAAATATTAGTGCTAGGTTATATTTTGGAGGTTATAACCTTACACTACATAGCTGTACCTCAAAATTCCAATAGAAAAGAGTGGTTCGAAGTTGGAAAAACCTTCCAAATCATCTTGACTTCAAGATGTATAGATATAAAAAAAATTTTAATTTCAAGTCTTAAAAATAGTGCATCTTGTAACGAATTATTCGGACCGTTTATTTACAATATGGGATTGTCTATAAAGAGACCATTTATAGTCAGAACATAGATGTCACAATCATTCTTATCCCTTAAATTTCAAATCGGTGGTTGTAAGAGTGTTATTGAATAGACACAAATTTCCAAGAAAAAAAATTCTTGGACTTCATGACTTACCCCAAGCTATCCAATTTGACTTATAATGAGTAGGAATGATTGTGACATCTATGAATAAAAGATAAATGGCCTCTTTGTAAACAATCCGTTTCAATATTTTCAATTGTTTATAGATCCTTGATCTATATCATTTTTTAAATTTTATATTTTATAATTAACGTTGAACATGAATTTTCAAATCATCATAAGCATTCTGACACTGGAGCTGAATCTTCTAACAAAATTTAGAAGTGCACCTTAATTATATAATATAAGATTGACACCATCGCCATAAGAGTAGGAAAAGGAAACCTCACGCTTGAGATGAAGAGCCCTGTGCCATTAAGATTTGAGCATGGAATCCACTTTCTTAAGGTGCATGATTAATTTTATTTTTAAAAAAGAAGTGAAAGATAAAAAAAATTTTGCATTTTGTGGCTGTTTTGTGAAGCAAAGTTGGGCATTGTATTCGTTTTAACTGGGAAATTTATTAATCTACAATTATGTATAAACTATTTGATATTTCACTCATTTATAAAAAACATATTCAAAATATTAGTTATTTTAACTCATAATTATTCTTTTTTCATGAGATTTTAGAAGTAAATAAAAAAAAAGGGTGAGTTATTAAATAATTCAACTCTTTGTTGCTTTTTGATATATTTCCTTTTTTAACTTGATGTAGGAATTCTGAGACCTGGTAAAGGAGAAATACTGCTGATATTTCAAAAACTCCACCATAATTGTGAAGTGAATGAAGTGATTGATACCTCTTTTGCTGCTTTAATATCCTTTGGAAAACCTCTAATGAGGCTAGAGCTAAGTCTCTATTGCAAGGGGGAAGATTTCTACGAGAATTTTGACGATCAATGTTTCAGAATCAAGAACGATGGGCCGGATTGTTATCTACATATCCATGTCAGATCGTTGGATTGATGATCTAGATGATGTTTAGATCGATCCGAATCGGTGATCCACAAAAATTTTGAAAAATAAATGAAATAAGATAAAAATTAAATTAAGGTTTATAGGCTGGGGTCATGGAAGGTACTTGAGAAAATAATAAATAAATTTTTTTAAAAAAATATTTATATAATGATAATTTTAGGGAAAACCAGGCCTGGAACCATACCATCCCTAAATTGATTCAACCCTAACTGATTCTCATCCAATCGACGATCTGAATCAGAAATCACCAAGTTTTAAAACATTGCTAGCAACCATTAGTGGTAGTGGGGCACTTATGAAATGTAAAGGAATGGACTAGCAGACACAAGATGTGCCCTAGGCAACATAGAATCGGTCTTCCTAGGGATTTTGGGAAAGAATCTCATTTTCTCATCTTCCGATGGGGAATCCAACTCATCTGTGGTCTCGCGCATGCACAAGAAGGCACATAGCAGATGCATATCACTCTTGACAGCATCAATAAAAAAGAAACATTAGCATCAAAAGTATTAATTAACCAACTAAACTACGATGATTAATTTAGTCGTGGTCCCTTTTATTAACATTAATAAAGAATATGACCAAATGGCATGGCTACTAACCAGTATTTTAAAACTCGAATCCGTGGGGCAAATCATTTACCCATAGATTTGTGTCAGATTGTTGGATTGGTGATCCAGATTGGATTTGGATCAGTCCAAATTGGTGATTCAATACAAAATTAAATATAAATAATAAAATAAAATTTTAAACTAAGAGTTTATCGGCGATTTGGATTGGAAATCGCTGGGTTTTAAACCAATGGGACCAACAATCACTCTAAAAAAATTCTCTATGGCGAAATCGGTCTAAACCTTTGTGGTAAAGTTCCAAAATTTGCTGCTCATAATCTTCATAAATTCTATCTGAATGAGGGTGTAGCCCTTGATAGAGCAGAATAGCATAATACGATTCATATAATGACCCTTAAAAGTTAGGATAAGATTGAAATGATGATGATGAATTTTCCGCAATTCTTTGTGGTAGTTCTTATAAGTAAGTCAATTCTTTGATTACAATACATTTAGGGAAACTTATGTGGGGACCACAGTCGATTTGTAGACCCTGGACCTGGCTAGGAAACATGGTTAATGTATTCGATGGCCACTTTTTCTTTAGTTAAGAATCTAGACAGCTAGACCACCTATCTCATGGTTCAATAAAAATCGAATCAAAAATCCCCCATCCAGATCAATTTTGGCTGGTAACATGGCTAATTCTGTTATAATTGAGAGTCAACTTAATATTAGTCTGTGTCAAAGACATTCAATTTATCGAATCTCCAAAAAAGATTGGTGATTCCTTATGGAGACCATTTTATGTAATTTTTTTTAAAAAAAATTGGTCTAGATTAAAAAACCCAAATCAGATCATTCAAGTGGAGAGCCGATCCGATACCCAGGTTTCCCTGGTCTTCAATCTACATGGTTGATCGGGCATATAATTTTAGGAGACAAATTCAATTTTCTATACTCGATGCAAATAAACAAAGTGCTAAAAGTTTTTCCATTTGTTCAATTGTTTCCCTTTGTTCAATTGTTCTATACTCGATGCAAATAAACAAAGTGCTAAAAGTTTTAGCACAAAGTATAAAACGTGCTAAAACTTTCTATACTCGATGCAAATAAACAAAATGCAAATAGACCATTTTAGGGTTTTTCCATTTGTTCAATTGTTTCCCTTGGGTGCTTGGTAAATATGATCAATAATAATTTGGCTGAAGTTGGTTTCAGGTTTGGTCTCAACTAAAAATGGGGCGCTGACTTGATTGGTTCATAGTTGACGACGTCCTAGTTTCCAATGGTCCCACCTGACCACAAAAAATGGTTTGATCTTGATTGTTTAAGCAAGTGATTTAAAACTCGGTGAATCGAAACAGGCGTGTCCGATTCGACTCGGGAATCAGTCACCCCGTGTCGTTTCTCGGAAATCGGTCACCCCATATCGATTCCTCTAAAATGCATAGACTCGCCCGGTTCTAGAGGAGAATCGCCAGTTCTAAACAGTCATTCGAACTCTTCTAAAAAGAGTAGACTCGCCCGATTCTAGAGAAGAATCGCCGGTTATGAACAGTAAATCAGTCACAAAACGGAATATGACATAACTAATTGGTTAATAACTAATTGGTTATAAATCGTCAAGTCACTAGATGAGGGTATTTTTGTAATTTAGTTTAAAAATCGAGACAACAAAGGTTTTTTTGTAAAGAAGGGCATGTGTACCTCATGCTACATCGTGCTGCCCACTTTTCGGAATACGCTAACTAGTGTCATATTGAGGAGGTATTTATTCCCCTCAAACTTCTTTTATTTCTTCGATGTGGGATTCGGATACGGTAATAAAACGTTGAGATGGTAATTAAATATATACTATTATTATGGAAAGCAAAACACTTAGTGATGTGGCGGTGCAATTGGTTATTATTTACAATTACGTCTTGGCTGTAACAAGTTCCAACCTGGGCATTATCCTTCTACAAAGAAGAAAATAATGCTGTCAAAAAAAATAAAAAGAAAAAATTAAAAATTAAAAGGTAATACTTTGTTTTCAAAAAGAATGAAAAGAAGAAAATAATGTTGTCAAAAAAAAATAAAAATAAAAAAATAAAAAATAAAAGATAATACAACAAACATTTCTTATAAACAAAAAACAAAAAAGGTAATACAAGATCTTCTTATTTTTCTTGTCAGAAAAAAGAAAAGTAATACAACAAGTATCATATTTTTTTTGTAAAAAAAAATAAAAGATAATACAACAAGTATTTTTTGTCAAAAAAAATAAATGGAAATTCTTAATAGAACAAGTATTTCTTAATACAACCTAAGAATAAATGGTCTAATTATATTTTTTTATTTTTATAACGTGATGATCTTTAACATAAATTTAGGAATATTAATTTAAATATAGGGTTCATACATTGAGGCCATTTGAAATCTCTCTCTCTACTAACAATCACTTCCACTAAATTTATTCTAGAAACCTAGAAATTTAATTTTTGAAAAATTAAAATGTTATTTCCAAAATTGGTACGCATTCTAATAATTTCTACATTGATAACCAAATCTTTTATTTTATTTTTTAATTTAGTTGCATTATAAATCATGTAATATACTATTTTCCTTACAGTTGTCAATAATACATTTTAAATTAGCTGATATTATAAGATATTTAGGATTTGTTATTATTTGTATAATAAAATAATTATAAAATACAAACTAACAATTTCAATTTCAGTATATAATATTATAGTTAGTTAGGTTTTAATAATTTTGGATTATAGTGAGTTAGGTTGTAAGAATTTGGGTTTTTTTTTAGCGGATTAGGGTTTCCACCAATTCGAGATTTTAGTCGTCATTTTTTCATCGATTTAATCCATTATTTATTGTAGTCCATGTATGATTATATATTTTATCCATAATAATTTTATGATTTTTCTTTTGTGTGATATAAATTTAATGGTTAACATAAGTTCATACAGGGAAAGAACATCTCAATATTCATAATTTGATGAAAAAATGAAAGTTAATAATATACTACCCCCATTTCTTATTGGATTCCTAAAAAAAAATATTTACAATGAATTTTAATAATTTTTTTGAATTTGTTTTAAGGCTTAATTCAACCGATTTGGCAAATTCATTGATTCAGATGGGTTTTTCGGGTGCCCGAAATGGGGCACCGATCCTTTTTTTAAACCACTGGTTTAAAGCCTTTTGGGTGCCATATTGTTCCCATTTTGGCGGAATTTCCTAGGGCCTGCCTCACACTATTTATGCCTGGTGTGCTGGGCTCTAGCTTAGACCTGATGCCTATAGGGGTAGTTTGACCTTGACAGGGGCAAAGAGGCCCAACCCTGAAGCTATTAGGGCCTGACCACATGGAAAAAATGAAAGAATAATAATATATATATATATATATATATAACAAAAGGGTAAAGACGGGCTGGCTAACCCTGTCCTAGGCCCAACCCTTGAGCAGTGATGGATTTTCCATCAACCCACATTTTGCAGTCGCCTTAATTTTTTAGGGCCAACCGAAGCTGGGCCACTAGGCCCATTTTCACCCCTAACTATATCGTGTGCAAACCAAATAAACTAGGAAAAATTATATAAAAATCCGTTATACTTTGCGTTATTACAGATATACCAAATAGTTTATGTTATTACATGTATACCCATTTTTTACTTTTTATAACGTATTTTACTTTTTATAACGTAATTTTTTAAAAAAGACCACTTTACCGTTTTTCGGATGTTCAACATCCGAAAATAGGCCGAAAGTTAAATGTTAAATTTCTTTTTTTCGGATATTGAACATCCGAAATTAAGGGATTTTCGGATGTTCAACATCGAAAAATACCCCGATAGTTTAATGTTAAGTGTAACATTTTTGGATGTTGAACATCCGAAATTAAGGGATTTTCGGATGTTCAACATCGAAAAATACCCCGATAGTTTAATGTTAAGTGTAACATTTTTGGATGTTGAACATCCGAATTTAAGAGATTTTCGAATGTTCAACATTCAAAAATACCCTGATAGTTAAATAAACCTTCGTCTTCTCTGTTTTCGGATGTTGAACATCCGAAAATCTCTTAAATTTGGAAGTTCAATATTCGAAAATGTTATACTTAGCGTTAAACTATCGGAGTATTTTTGGATGTTGAACATCCAAAAATTCCTTAATTTCGGATGTTCAACATCCGAAAACATGAAATTTATCGTTTAACTTTAGGCCTATTTTTGGATGATGAACATCCGAAAATCCCACCAATTCGGATGTTCAACATCAAAAAAAGGATAAAGTGGTCTTTTTTAAAAAATTACGTTATAAAAGGTAAAAAAAGACATACATGTAATAACGGAAACTATTTGGTATATCGGTAATAACACATAGTATAACAGATTTTTATATAATTTTCTCAAAAAACTATATTTTCTTAAAAAAAATATACATAGAGACCATTTACCTATGATACAAGGTGGTCATAATTAATCTTTGACCATCGGATGTGAAATTGGACACAAGTTTTGAGGCGTTCATAAATCTACTTGATTTATCATGTTTGGAGTTTTAAATGAAAATAAATTTTCATGCCATCATATGATTTTGAGTTCCGAACAACATCTTTAGACACTATTTGAAGGTGTGCATTGCTTTGGGCGTCGGCCTTAACATATCACACCCTTCCTTTATTCCTTTGAAATCCAAGCCTCTTAAAGATCACTATACACGTGGAAAAATAATTTAAAGGAAGGACTACACTGAAATCTCTCATATAATGTCTTCCTCCTCCTAAATCTCCTCTCTCCCTCCATTATTACTGATCACAAAGGCACCAATAGGGCACCAATAGTCCACAAGTGGATCACAAAAATCTAGCTACCCCACCCCATACATACATTATTACTGATCACAAAGGCACCAACTTCACAAGCGGAACTCAAAAAGAAGGCTTGCTGCTCTCTAGGCGTAGTCCTCTGAGGAAGGGAGCGTCTGGTAGGACCCAATGAACATGGAGTCATACACCAATCCAGCCAATGCTCCACCGATGAGTGGGCCCACCCAGTAGACCCAGTTATCGGTGAAGTCTCCACTGATAGCCGCGGGCCCGAAGGACCGGGCTGGGTTCATTGAGCCTCCGCTGAAGGGGCCGGCGGCGAGGATGTTGGCGCCCACGATGAAGCCGATGGCGATGGGAGCAATGGTGCCGAGAGATCCCTTCTTCGGGTCGGCGGCGGTGGCGTAGACAGTGTAGACGAGGGCGAATGTTATGACGATCTCCATTACCACGCCCTCGCCGGCGCTCGTGCCGGAGGCAAGGGTGTGGGTTGGGATGGTCTGAAAGATTAGCAATCATGGGTGTGTGTTAGAGAGAGAATTTTAGAGAGAGAGAGAGAGAGAGAGCTTGAGCAAGGCCTTACCAGGCCACCGGTGACGAACTTCAACAAGAGGCAAGCCACAACGGATCCCAAGACCTGGTGGGCTATGTACAGTACTGCTGTGAGTATGGTGATGTGTCCCCCAACAGCCAATCCGAGGGTGACAGCTGGATTCACATGACCACCAGATATGTTTGCAGCCATGGCCACGGCCACGAACAACGCAAAGCCATGGGCCACCGCAACGGCCACCAAGCCCGCCGGGTCAAGAGAGGCGTTCGATGTGAGCTTATCTGCACATCCCCAAAAAATCGACGGCTCACATAAGTTTGGCACTAAGGGCTTGCAAAATCATTGAATGTGTAACGCCATAGTTATTAAGATCGGACAAAACAGGCACTCTCACTGCTTCGACCGCTCTGATTTCAGTGTAAAAATCGAGTTTCGTTAAAAATTGATTAAACTCAGTCTTTTTAGCTTATTTGACGGATCCATATTAGTCGCCACGTTCTCTAATATATTATATATTTTTTAAAAGGGTGCGGGTTGAATAGAGTCAGGTTCTAAACAATCAAATCGAGAGCCAACCATCAACTAGTAGTACGTGGTTTCAATATTAGAAATTTTAGTGATGACCTTAACTTATATTTTTATAGTTATTTATAAAGTTTAGATCTTCAAAAATAGTGTAGATCAACATATCTATGAAAACTGATGATCTAAAATTACGTTACAAAATACACTATTTTCAAAACTTGAAATCCATTTTTTCCTCATGTCTATGCATCTTGATGTCAAGATTATCAATTTGAAGATATGTGAGCGTCAAAACTACATCTTCTAGTGAAATTTTTGAGATAAGCTCAAATTTAATTGTTTAGAGCCTTAGTTCTATTTTCTCTTTTTAAAATATTATTCATATTTTTAAAATAGTTTTAAAATCTAGTCAAATTGATTCGAAATTGGGCCGGACCCTTTACCGGTTTGGTTGCAGGTTCAATCCCAATAACAGTAATATAAATAATTAGTAATTTAGTTTAAATGAATGATGTATGAGAGAGAAAGAGAGCACTGACTGTAGGAAATGGCCGATCCAACACCGGCAAACACGAAGAGGAGAGTCGATATGTACTCGGCAAAGTAGGCCTTGAAGGAGGTGAAGGTAAACGAGTCCCCAAAGCTTCCAAAAGCGATCTTTGCCATCGATTCAAGCAACGAAGGTCTGAGATATAATCGAGAGCACAATTTCTAGAGAGAGAGAGAGAGAGTTCCTCAAGCTTGGTGGTAGAGAGATGGGCTCTCTGGTTTATATAGCATAAGAGTTTGGGGGCCATAGACGTAGAGGACTATAGCCGGCGCCGACCATGGGGCCCTCTAAAAATGGCGAAAGAAATTATATTAGGGGAAATAAGGCCCCAACTCAAGAAAATATTATAAACTCCCATCAATTTTTCAAAAGCAAATCACCATTATTTTCTCAAAAGAATAGAAACCCTTTTGTCTCTCACTTTGGGAGGAAAAAGATCCTCCACCAGAAAAAATATATATAAAAAACACACACACACATACTCCCTCTCCACACCAAAAAAAAACACACTCTCTCTCTCTCCACACCAAAAACTTTTTAAAAAAACACACACACCCAACACAACTCTCTTTCTCTCTCCCTCCACATGAGAGAGAGTAGACAGCAGTAAGAAACTAAGGATAAGGACATGGTCACGATTTAAAATATATTGAGAGTTCAGTGTTTCATGGGCAAAACACCAAAATAAAAACAAGAGAGAGCTCTAAGGATAAGGAACAATTCATTATTATTTCATAACAAATTGGATGGTTCTTGATGGGATGAAAGTTAGGCTATAGTTTTCATAAACCAATGCCAAAAAAAAACAAGCACTCAGGGAAGGACTTGCTAGACACTTACCATCAGAGACTCGGTTTGAATCCAAATAAAAAATAATAGAGATGTTCACACCTTAAAATGTAAAATTAAGGTCCACCTCTAAAATTCATCGAAAAACGTTGTTTTGATGTTGGAAAAATATATAATTGATCAACTCGACATTAAGATGTATAGATATAGAGTCAAAAAAGAGATTCCAAGCCGTAGAAATACTATATCTTGCAACATGTTATACAGACTATCATTTTCAAGATTTTCATGTGTTTATGTACCCCTTTAATGTAGACTATTTTTGGAGTTTAAAATTTCATAATTGAATATAAAATAAATTTTCGAACCATCGTAAGAAATTCTAACACCAAATTGCTTCTCATGGCAAAGTTTGGGGGTACCTTTGATGGTTTAAAGTTGCAACCTTATGCGAACCACATTTTTTATCAAAATAGGCACGAGAGATCAACTATTTAACATTTTACAGATTTATTTTGATTTAAATTCAAAGATCAAAATACATATGACCATGGGTTGGAATAGTCGAAAAACTATTAAATTACTAAAAGATTTAGTATATTTTGTTAAATTCTCGTGGTCAAGATTTGTGTCATTTTCATTCCTTCAAATTAAAAATTTATTTTACACATCAGCCATAAGATAAGGCCGTGATTGCGTGCCGACCCACCGTCCCTATGTTAATAAAACACAGCATAATGAATGCAAAGACAAAGGCATGTATTATTCCAATAATTTGTGGGCCATGATAAAAACTAGTAAATTACCTTTTCTGTTTTCCTTTTTTTGTGAGCAAATGGAAAAAGTCAGGCAGGCATTCCAGGAGGGCCAGGAAATGGGTCGGGGACAGTGTCCACATGGAGCCCGACCTTATCTAAACCTTGGTAGGGTCCAAGTCCTTTAGGCATTCTAGGTGGGGCAGGAAGGGTCGGGGACAGTGTCCACATGGAGCCCGACCTTATCTAAACCTTGGTGGGTCCAAGTCATTTGGGCCCAAATCCGACCTATTTGATCCGGATGGGATTAGGTTTAGAAATTAAAACTATAAAAATAATATTTTATATTTTATAATACACATTTATTATGAATTTAGATACCCATTATATGTATAAAAACCAGGTGGGATCGAGTCATGTCGGGCCATGGTGACCTTGACCCGATGTGATAAAGAGTCCAAGTTGAGACATAATGTATTCAACCTAGTGACCAATATAATAACATTAAAAAAGATAAATAAAAAATATTAACTAACACCTTGAGATTAAGATTAAACCAAGATCAAATATTTTAGACGGTAAGATCTAAGTGTTCAGAAACTTGTAATCTTTTTTTTATTCTAAAAACTACTATTGTAATTTTAAAATCGATTCATAATTTTAGATTTAAACAATTCTCTTAAATAGCTCTTTTATCTGATGGGGTAAGTGTAGAATATGCCCTTAGAGGGGAATTATGCTAAAGCCGTTAAAACCTAAATTTTGAAGTGACAAAAGAGATTCCCACCAGTTGTGGGGATGTCTTTATCTTAAAATAAGATTTAAAATAAGAGCACCACCCTCTCCATAGCCACATATGTATCATTATTCAATTCATTTTTTAAGTCTTTTTGTTTATTTGAGTGCTTATATCATTATTCAATTTGTACATTAACTTTTTGTGTGGCTTTGTTGGTAGGGGTGGCAATGGATCCGATCGGACGAGGCCTGGCTGGACCCGAACCCGACCTAAAAATGAAAAATATATATTTAAATATTATGTTAAATATATATATATATGTATTGTTTAAGATATTAAAACTAAAAATATATAATTATATTTATTTAGTTACTATTAAAATATTATATATTAAATACCATTTAAATAATAACATTATTCGGAGGTCTGGTTCAGGTTCGCATGACCCGGACCCAAATAGTGTTTGGGTCCAATATTTGAACCCAGACCCAACCGACCAGGTCCAATTTTTAGACACATTCCCCGACCCGGGTCCAGTCTTCGGGTCCGAGGTCCATTAACACCCCTATAATAGTTGGTTGCACATCGTTCTTCAACCTAACTACTCCAAATTATAACCATATTGTTTATCATCATGTGATATAATGAATAAAAATACTAATATAATCATCTTATTTATCATCATGTGATAAAATGAATAAAAATACTAATATTGGGTCTTTACTCTTATCAAGTGCACTTATTTTTGGATTATAAGGGACCATTTTGGGAAAATATGTTTCAATGCTTCATAATTAGAAAGTTAGGAGGACAAAGCCTTGGGCTTGAGAGGAATAATTCCTTGCCAGGAGAACCCACTTCCACAAGAGTGAGGGGCATCATTGTTGCATGTAAGAGAAGTTCAATTCTTAAAGATGGTGCATAATTGTGCGTTAAGAAATTTATCAAAATACTCATGAGAGTTGAACTATTTAACGTTTTATTCATGCAGTTTTATTTTATTTCAAAATGGACATCAAATGACACGTGGTTATGAGTTTAAATAGTTGGAAATGCATAAAATATATCATAATATATCTTTCATGGGTAGTTTGATAAATTTCCCTTATAATTTTCATAGATATCGCTTTCTCTAATTTTTAGGGACGACAGTGGGCCAAGTGCCCCAGCCGTAAAAGACAAGGGCCTAGGCCACAAAATGTTGATCAAAAGCCAGGACACGGGCTGACAACCACAGCATGGGGGTACAATCGGGCTGGGCCTATGCTGGTGCTGGGCCTAATTTATTTTATTTGGCCCTGCCCAGCCCTACTCCTTTTCAACAATTACTATACACCTATAACTCCAAACGATCCGAAGGCCCTAGCTAGCTAGCTAGCTAGTCTTTCAAGAAAGCGATAAGCATTGACTGTGTTATTGTTCTTCAATCACGTGGGCTGCATATTAGTGCACTTATAAGAGAGAGAAAGAGCTACATTCAAGAGAGAGAGAGAGCATTAGGGGCCCCTATGCCAGCCATTCCTTGCTAATATGACAAGCAAATGGTGGGGTTTATCTCTCAAGTTGCAAGGGTGCATGAACTACATAATACTACTATGGAAACAATGTGATGCATTGGTGAGGCCATGTGAATGGTGAGATTTCAAAGACATGTGCTATCTTATTTAAAAAAATGTAAATCTCTTAAACTTTGTCGAGAAAAGGTTACACCAAGTAGGTAGCATCTTTTCTTTTTTTAGAAGAATAAGAGATTGTTGATTTTCAATTTCATGAATAAAAAAATAACCCAAGAATAACATTTATTTAGGGTAAGGAAGTCATAATTACCTATAGTTGAATTGAGTGACCTATGGTATAACATTGACTGGCTCAAAGTCCAAGGAATTTTTCGAACTATGTAATATACGCCAAGCGATTGTGATTTTCTTATATGTAATATCAATAATAATATTATGATATCATTATCATTATCGTCAACGCCTTTTCACAATTGATTGAGGTCAGTTACACGAATCTTGATCTACTATTCTACTTTATTATTACGATACTTCATTCTACTTTATAATTGCCTCATGTAGGTCACGCAAGACAATAAGTGACCTCTATTTCATAAAATAATATCAGCACTTTATTTATTTAAAACTATATAAAAATAGATATTCATGTCTCTCTATATAAATACTGTTCACATTTGGTGATTGATTTCTCAATGCAAATCCCACAGGAATAGGTGATCTTCACTCACTTATCAATCTAAACCCAATACAAGACTCTCACAATAAATGGGAATTTCTTTGTTTCTCTCTAAATTAAAATTCTCTTTCTTTGCCTAAATCCAATTATTTGTCTCTCTACACTCAACCTGTGCATAGCGTGTGACGTGGAATAGTGTATTATTGTATGGCTTGGCCTTGCGACGGGCAAGGCCTTGGCCCAGTCAGCCCTAGTCTCAGCCATAGCCTGCCAGAGGCCCGAACCCTGGACATGGACAAATGAAGCTAGGCCAAGCCTAATACACAAAAAAAAAAAAAAAAAAAAGAAGAAGGGTTAGGACAGGTTGGCCCCATTGTAGCACTGGCCCAACCACATTTTTGGGCCCATGATCTAGTTGTTTAGGGCTAGGGACAAGGCGAGGCCGGGCCACTTAGCCCATTGCCAGCCCTATAAATCTATACATGCCACAAATTATCGTAGGAGCCGGATGTTGTGTGTCAAATACTTAACTATCCCTATTAGTAATATCGAGATTAACTCTATTTGATTTTTTTGATAAGCATACTCTTTGTTTTGAAGTCTTTTGGAATAACGTATGAAGAGATATATTTACAATCATGTTTGGAAGATCTCTAATGAAATCCTCTGTGATTTATGCTTTAAACTCAATCAGTTAAAATTTGATAGAGAAGTAAGTTATGTTGGATTACAAATCACAAGGTTTCGACCTTTTATAGTTTCCCTCTTTACAAGCCATCGATCATGAGATCGCGTAAAACTAAAAGAAACTCAAAAAACTCGAAAGTAATCAAGAAGAAAAGAAAATAAAAAGAGAAAAGAAAAAATCCACTAGCCCAGTACTCGGATTTGCAGCTTGCATCAAACTTATGTGGCAGAGGCATGTTTCTCCTTGGCCTTTTAGATCACCTTGAAACAGAAAATTTCTTTATCTTGAACTTGAAGGAGTTTTAGAACTAAGAACTTGAATGAGGCTTAGGATATCAGTTTTTTGTTTCAGATTCTATGGAGATCTGGTTGACATATGATATGTACAAGTCTCCAATTCTAATTTTTCTTATTTTCATGCTTAGGACCTATCTATTTTGAGTGCTTATATCTTGCTAAACTAGATTTAATTTGGAGCTTTTTTAATATTACTTTAGGGATTTTCTTGGACTATGGGTTAGTTATCTTGGTGTTTTACTGCACTAGTATAGTCCCTAATGGTTCAGGTTATAGGTTCCTGTTGTTTATTCAACGATGGGAAGCGTCATCAAGGTTATCAAGGTTATGGAAAGGTGGTCCTTGGGAGATAATTGTCCTGCACTATCATTTCAAATAAATATTAATTAATCAATTTGTTCCCTCAAGAGAAACCTAAGCCAAGTGTATTTTCTAGGCCCCCCTATTTTTGAGGATGTAAGCCTAGATATCAACCTCAAAATAATAATAATAATAATAATAATAATAAAATAAAAATATACCCCCATCGTATGTGATTGAAATAGTTATGCATGGTCCCCCCTTATTCAAAATCTTTTCGCTTGTACCAAAGGGAAAAGCAGAAGAATAGGGACGGTGACCCGAACCTATCCTTTTCCTCTCCATTTGTATCATTATATTTAGAGTTCACAACATCTCTTCCTCATCTTTATCTCTAGAGAGAATTCCTTTTCTTTCTCCAATTTTCTTATATGGCCCTCATGGCTATGATGATCATCGTGGCGACTCATTCTTTTATTGATTAGTCAATAGGCGAAGGGTTAAGAGAGAGAGTTTACAGTGTTGAGGATGGGGTATATGCAATAGGAGATGCCTTTGTCACCATCCTACGGGCTTTCGCTGAACCCCTCCCTATGGGTTTTTTGAGGTTCAGCGATTGCACCCCTTGACTTTCATCATCACCTCTTCCTACCTCCCTCAACGGGGTGGGGTGGGGTGGGGCGGGGCGGGGCGGGGCGGGGGATTTCTGCTCGTCACCACATAGCTATTCTTCATCCTACTTTTTGTTTTCACATTGGTGGGGTATGTCACAAGAGCCGCCTCCTTCAATCCAATTGGATATCCTATGAATAACTCTACTTAAATTCTTAAAGTACCGTAATGTCCTCAAGACATTACCTTCCAATAACTAGTTAAAATATAAGTTTTAGTCATTTTCACTGTAATACAACTACCGTGTCGGCTATTTTTATAAAAAAAAAAAAATTAAGAAAAAAGAGGATAGATGAGTTTTATGAAAGTTTGGAGTTTTTTTTAATTACAAAAATTAGGGTATATTTCTAATAATTTCCTTTCTTTTTATTTGATGTAGAGCATTCATTTCATTGGACCTGCAATGGATGAGCTCTGATTTCAAATTCTCATTCATTTAACAAAAATTAACATCTCATTAACAAAAAATTTAATGAACGGTTGAAATTGGCTAATTTTCAGATGTTTTAGTTTACAAAATTTTAGCTTAATCAAAATTTGATTTTTCAAAATCCCGATTACTCTAGACGTGTTAACCAAACAAGGGATTCTCCCTGAGTTACTTAATTTTCCACCTTCTAAATTTCATAATTGGAAATCTCCAATTCTGATTCCAAGCTCCCGTTACCAAATGCCTGCTTAAGAGTTCTCTTTCTTAATCTGGCCATGAAAAGGAACATATAGATTTTAAAAAGTACATAAAAAATCGTGATCCCTATTAGGAATCGGTGAGCACCATATTCAGTCAATCGAGGCGTCAGATCTAGATCAATGACTCACTAGATCTGGATGGCCGGATGGGGGGAGTATATATCTTCTATGTTGTAGTGAACGTATAGAAACCTTTTCCATGATATATATTGTACAATTTGTATACATAAATTTTAAAAATAGTATATAATAAGACCATTTATCGTTTGTACAATGTGGTCATAAATGATCTTGATTGGATGTGAAATTAGATGGTTGTATTCATTCCCTTGACCAAGTTCAAACTTCAAAAAAAAAAAATTCAAATTTTTTGACGCACCCAAAATATCAAATTTCACATTGAATGGTTGAAAGCAATTGTAACGTCTTTGTATAAAAGGTAAATGAACTCATTTTATATAATCCAATTCAAAACAGCCTGATTGCGACATCTTAGACTTTTAGGAGGTGGTTTGATTTGGGGTCCAAATTCCCTAGAGATGCTATTTCCTTTTAAAATACTTCCAATTTTCGTGCATCTAACTAACTCAACCTTTTCACATAAGTGATAGAAAATGTACATATTGCATTTTACATGATATTTTTAAGTTTTTCTATTTATACATCTAGATCGTCAATCCGAATCACCGATGCAGCTGATCCAGATCGTCAATCTGAATTAGGATCAGAGTCATCCACCCCACAAATCCATTTTTTAAAACACCAAACCATTCTATCCTTTCCCAAATCCAAATTCATCTCGAAAAGAACCAAGATAACATGTTCCAATCTGATGATAAAGTAGAAAGAAGAAACTGAAAAAAGAAGCACAACAAAGACTTGCTAAAGGTATTATGAACAAAGAAGCAGCACCAAAAGTATAGATAGACACTTGAAACCAGTGGTTTAAAAAAACATATTGGTGCCCCGGATCGGACACTCGAAAAACCCATCCGGATTGGTGAATCGACGATCCGGATCGGGATGGACCGAATCGATGGGATTAAGCTTTAAAATTAAAATTCATTATAAATGTTGTCTTTTAGGAATCCAATAAGAAATGACGGTACTACATTATTAACTTTCTTTTTTTTTCATCAATTTGTGAATATTGAAATGTTCTTTCCCTGTATAAACTTATGTTAACCATTAAATTTACATCACACAAAAGAAAAATCATAGAATTATCATGGATAAAGTATATTAATTTTACATAGACTACAATAAAGAGTAGACTAAATCGATAAAACAATAGGTACTAAAATCTTGAATTGACGAAAAACCCTAATCCGCTAAAAAAACCCAAATTATTACAACCTAACTAACTATAATCCAAAATTATTACAGCTTAACTAACTATAATATTATATACTGATATTAAAATTGTTGATTTACATTTTATAATTATTTTATTATACAAATATTAACAAAACTAAAATATTTTATAATATTATCTAATTTAAAATGTATTATTGACAACTGTAAGAAAAATAGTACATTACATGATTTATAATGTAAAAATTAATAAATAAAATAAAAGATTTGGTCTCATTTTTTTATAGCGCCCACGCAGGGGGGGGGGGATTTGAAGGATTTGACCTTAGGAGGTCAAGAAAGAAACTGGAGGTGATAACCATCAATGCCACCTCGCCACATGTGATATTATATCTCCTATTAATATACATATTCAATTTTTGTCTTCATTTAATGATGTTTGTGGGAATTATCCCACATCCAATGATGTGTATTAAACTTCTCTCTATAAATAACTATGTAATAGCCACTAAGATACACGTGTGAAACCGTTGAGGCAGCCCTACGTGTGAGAGGTACTGCATGTACTTGCGACGCGGCGAGGCGGGGCGGCGCCGGTTTATGATGTCATGTTTATAACCGCTCGGTTCACTCTGTGCATTTTGTTGGAACCGAGCGAAGTGTCTTGCTCGGAATTCTCCTCATCATCTGACAATTTGATGGACTCGCTCGGTTCGATATGGGAATCCAATAAGAAATGAGGATACTACATTATTAACTTTCTTTTTTTTTCATCAATTTGTGAATATTAAAATGTTCTTTCCCTGTATAAACTTATGTTAACCATTAAATTTACATCATACAAAAAAAAAATCATAGAATTATCATGGATAAAGTATATAATTTTACATAGACTACAATAAAGAGTAGACTAAATCGATAAAAAAATAGCCACTATAATCTTGAATTGACATAAAACCCTAATCCGTTAAAAAAACCCAAAATTATTACAATCTAACTAACTATAATTTAAAATTATTAAAGCCTAACTAACTATAATATTATATACTGAAATTAAAATTGTTGGTTTACATTTTATAATTTTTTTATTATACAAATAATAACAAATCTAAAATATTTTATAGTATTATCTAATTTAAAATGTATTATTGACGACTGTAAGAAAACTAGTACATTACATGATTTATAATGTATAAATTAATAAATAAAATAAAAGATTTGGTTGTCAATGTAGAAATTATTAAAATGCATACCAATTCTCGAAATAACACTTTAATTTTTTAAAAATTTAATTTTTTAGGTTTCTAGAATAAATTTAGTGAAAAAGATTGTCAATAGAGAGAGAGATTTCACATAAAATATAAACTTTTCATTTTCTTATAGCGCCCACGCAGGGGGGATTTGACCTTGAGAAGTCTCATTTTTTTATAGCGCCCACGCAGGGGGGGGGATTTGACCTTGGGAGGTCTCATTTTTTTATAGCGCCCACACAAGGGAGGGATTTGACCTTGGGAAGTCACATTTTTTTATAGTGCCCACGCAGGGGGGGCAGGGGGGGGATTTGACCTTGGGAGGTCTCATTTTTTTATAGCGCCCACGCAGGGGAGGGATTTGACCTTGGGAGGTCTCATTTTTTTCTAGCGCCCACGCAGGGGGGGCATTTGAACGATTTGACCTTGGGAGGTCAAGGAAGAAACAGGAGGTGATAACCATCAATGCCACCTCGCCACATGTGATATTATATCTCCTATTAATATACATATTCAATTTTTATCTTCATTTAATGATGTTTGTGGGAATTATCCCACATCCAATGATGTGTATTAAACTTCTCTCTATAAATAACTATGTAATAGCCATTAAGATACACGCGTGAAACCGTTGAGGCAGCCCAACGTGTGAGAGGTGCTGCATGTACTTGCGACACGGCGGGGTTGAGGTTGTGCCATGTGTAGAACCCGGAGATTGGTGATGTCAGAACAGTGCCGGTTTATGATGTCATCGATGCAGGTTTATGATGTCATCGGGCGGCGCCGATTTATGATGCCATGTTCATAACCGCCCGGTTCTCTCTGTGTATTTTGTTGGAACCTCTGTGTATTTTGTTGGAACCAGCAGGGGGGTGCCGATTCCCAAGTCGAACAGAGCAAGTCTATCGAATTGTCAGATGATGAGGAGAATTCCGAGCGAGAAACTTCGTCCGGTTCTCTCTAGACACGGGTGGTTCTGTGTATTTTGTTGGAACCTCTGTGTATTTTGTTGGAACCGGCACGTGGGTGCCGATTCCCAAGTCGAACCGAGCGAGTCCATCGAAGAGTCAGATGATGAGGAGAATTTCGAGAGAGACACTTCACCCGGTTCTCCCTAGACACGGGCAGTTCTGTGTATTTTGTTGGAACCTCTGTGTATTTCTTTGGAGCCGGCACATGCGTGCCGATTCCCGAGTCATACCGAGCAAGTCCATCAAAGTGTCAGATGATGAGGAGAATTCCGAGCGAGTCCACCGAAGTGTCAGATGATGAGGAGAATTCTGACACATGCATCACCATTTCCTAGTATATTTTGTTGGAACCGGCACAGGGGTGATGATTCCTGAGTCGAACCGAGCGAGTCCACTGAAGTGTCAGATGATGAGGAGAATTCCGAGCGAGTCCACCGAAGTGTCAAATGATGAGGAGAATTCTGACACGCGCATTACCATTTCCTAGTCAGTAGAAAGGGACTAGGAAATTGAACTCTTAACATATGACTAGTCCTAAGAGCCTGAGCTTGAGCTTTTTGCATAGACTTGAGCATGTGCCTTGTAAGAGTTTGGGCATGAGGATAAGCTTAAGATCAATGTTTTGAAACCCCCATTAGGTGGTCAGATCAGTCACTAGATAGACCAATCCAGTTTGTTGATCTGGGTTGGATTGGACCTATCTGTGTGGGATTAGGTCCAAAAAAACTAAAATATATTTATAAATGTGAAATTTTAAATAAATAAAATAATAAAAATAAAAAATTTGAGGCCCAAGCAATTCAACACATCTAGGTTACTGGATTTTTTGATAAACTCGCTCAATTCTCTAACAAAACCGGGCGAATACCTATAGATCAAATAAATTAGCTATTCTGTCAAGAAATAAAGTGGATCCCCTTTGATTCTAAATCCGAATTAGCATCTCTAAGACTGAGACTGATCGTAAGCCTCAACATAAGCACGAGCATGAGCATAAGCTTGTGCATAGGCCTCAACTTGTACATGAGCATAAGCATAAGCTTGGTATGGACATGAACATGATTGAAAGCACAATTTGACATCAAAAATGCATATTATGACAAAGTTTGGATGTACACTTTACTTTGATTGTATAAGGTTGGAACCTTATATAAATCCCACCCTTATAATAAAAGGTTGTTAACTCTAAAATTAGCCAGTTACAAAATAGTTGGTAGGACTAGTCAAAATTTGATTTTGAATGATTTTCGATTAAACCTAAGTTTTGAAATCGTTCAACTAGTTGAACTAGTAAATCCAGTTCAGTTCAGTCCCGACAACTCTAGTTTTGAATTCTATGACAAACTAGTATACATATTATTTGCCTATCAATAATAGACTTGGTTTTAGAATAAAACACATATTGTCTTAGAATCTTGCAAGTTAGCATCAATAATTAGGCGCATTTGGCAGATTAAAATTTGAGAATTGGGAAATTTTCTCTTTCCACCCATTTTAGAGTGGAAAAAGACCATTTGGTCCGCTCCACTATGCATGACGGCCACTATGTAATTGCACTAATGACAAACTAACACCAAACTGTCCCTAATCCTTCAACAAAATACCACTCAAAGAGTCCAATTGCTTTTGAAAATCAATATGGTGGTCAATTATTAACGTTTGGATGGTTACTTTTTAATTTTTATTTCACCTAAGGACCTATTAAGCAAATATATTAAAAAATAATCCAATTGCCTCTATTCAGAATTGAAAACCCTCAACGAGCAATGCCTTTTATTAATTTGGCCCACAACGCAAGTCAAATGATGATAATGCCCTTGATTTTAATGATGGATAATATAAAATAATTAAAATGAAAATAAATTAGTTCCTAGTTGCTAACAGTGAACAACTGTCATTATTTAGCTCAAGTCATACAACTAATTTATTAGAATGCCCTTGTTTATTCAGAACCCATGTTCTTAAATTGGGGCAATTTGGTTTACCTTTAAAACATTTTTTCTAAGGGGTACCTTAGCGAAGTTAAAAAGTAATTATTCTAAATTAAATTAGATAAAATCATTTTAATGTTAAATGAGATGATTTGAACAATTTAATAATTTTGTAACGTAATTTAACAATTTAACTTATACTCTCTGAAAAATAACAATGAACGATCCAAAAAATAAAATAAAAGGAGAAATGGCCTACAACAATGACCTATAGCTGTAATTGTGTACCATAGTTTCTAGCCACTTTTTTTACGTGCCCACATTTCCTTGTCACTATGTATGCAAATCATTAAAGGAAAAGTATTTCATGCATAAAGGGATGCAATTCCATATGAGCATCGCCCAACGCATCAAATATCCATCTTGAAGATGGATATGAAAAAATTGGGGCCGCACAAAAACTTAAAATGGACAAAGTTAAAAAGAATTCAAATAATATTATCTTTAAAAAATATTTTTTCTTTTTTCAGATTCATATTCACTGCGATTGAAATCCTCAACCTAAATTTTTAGATCGAAAATTAATCTCTGAGAGGGATTTTGGAGTGGGAAGACTCATAAACAAATGAGTCAGCAGACTCGTCAAAATCTTACTCATTCTTAAGTTTATGCTCAAGATAGTAAGGTCATCAACGGGCTCAGAGCTTATAGTTGGTAGGGCTGGCAATGGGCCAGGCCAGCCCTAGCCATAGCATGGCCTTATTCCCATGAGGACTAGGACCGGCCATGTTAGGCAAAATTAAAGAAAAATGATGCAAAAAGATGAAAAAATAAGGTCTACGATAGATCGAACCGGCCGGGCCTGTCTTGGCTTGGCCTTGGCCTAGGCCCGGCCCTCGGGCCACATTTTGTGACTTAGGCCCTAGTTTTTTAGGGCCATACCAACTGGGCCAGCCCGCTCTTGGCCCGACCCCTCGGGCCACATTTTGTGACCTAGGCCCTAGTTTTTTAGTGCTATACCAACTGGGCTGGGCCGGGCTAGGCCACCCGGCCCTTTCCCACCCCTAATGGTAGGCCCTAAATACTAAACCATTGATTGAGGGGTTATGTACATGTTATCCTCAATGCACTGAGATATAAGGTGCCAGGTCTGACCATGAAATGAGAGCCCCTGTAGAAAACCCCAAAATATATTACCCAAATAATAGGGATTTCATAATTTTCTTTTAATCTTTAAGAAAATTGTACAAATTTAGGTATCGCCTTACATAATTGTTTTGAGACTTTATTTTGGGACAATATTATCTTTAAGTTTTGTTTATGTGATGGTCCCGCATGACCAAAACATGGTATATTTGGTCCTATAGCAAAACACCTACTCAGATAGAATTTTAGTGACCTAATTATTATTTTTAATCATCTGTGATCACTTTATCGTCAATTTCTAAAAAAAAAAAATGATTTGAGCTCCTAACCCCCTACATCATCGAAATGGATGGTCCTAATTCAATCTTCAAGGGGATTTTGATTTGAGAGTGAGGTTATATTAAAGTAAGGCTTAGGCTAGAGCTTGAACCTGAGCATGAGCCTAAGTATAATCCTCAGCATGAGCTTTAGCATTGCGATTAACAGCGACCTGAGCAGGATTTAGAGGATCATAAGTATTAGCATGGACATGAGGGCAATCTTTATAGATAGAAAGACAGACAAAGACACTGAGATCTCATCTCTTATTTTCAAGTGCATGTAGTATGGTATCATGGGAGCACGTTTGCACTTACTCTCTCGGGTAAAAGAATATTTTTTTATTTAATTTTTTAACATACGTTAAAATTATTTTTCCATAGAAGAAAGTATATTTTGAGTTTTTATCCCAAAATTAGACGGTCACTTTTCACTCTTATGACTTCACTTTCTTCAGGCACGTGCAGGACATCGTAAGGTTCTTCTTTTTTTTTTCTTTTTTTTCCCTTGTTTTTTTTTTTCTTTTTTTTTTTTCTTCTCTTTTTTTCTTTTTTTTTTTTTAAAGTCAGCATGAGTTTGAGAATGTTACGGAAATTTGATATCCCTAGCATGTACCTGTTGGTGCACATAATCTCTTGCTTTTTACCTACCTCTCCTCCGTAATTACGTACACTTATTGGGCATGTGTGGATGTATTTATTATCACCGATAATTTATTGTTTTAGTAAAATTAAGGAAACTTTTTACACCTACTTAACTATTTAACGCTTACCTATTTATTATGATTTAATTTTAAAAAGCTTATTAAAGACATGATCATGAGTTGGAATAGTTCAAAATAAATTTTTGTAAAATTAATCGTGATAATTTATTATTTTTTCGTTGACAATGTTCATTATAAAAATTATTTGAGATAAACTTATAGCCAGTTTTATATAAAAATTTATCTTTTGGAAAGCTATTTTACTTTATTTAAGGTAATTTGTTGAAAAGTACATGTCTGTCTTGCCAAAAATAGCTAAAAATAATTGAAAATCGTAATAGAAATTAAATAAGTAAATAATATTATATATAATACAAAATATGTACCGAGTAACTTGCAAAATAATATTATCCAAATTACAATATTTTAATATAAGGTAGTCTATTCCAAAAAAATTTAATTATTATCTAAACAAGCCCTTAATCCCAAGGTTTCTTTAGAATACATCACAACCCACAAACTTCAAAATAAATCATAGCCTAACGTAGGTGTGGCAATGAACCTAGACCCGAAACAGGTCTGGGTATGGGTCCAAGAATTGGACCTGACAGTTGGGTCTGTATTGGACCTATACACTATTCGGGTCTAGGCCTGGGTCCATGTGCACCCGACCCGAATAGGATTATTATATAAATACTATTTAATTAATATTTAAATATATTTTAAATTTATAATATTTAAATAATACATGTATATATTTAACATAATATTTAAGTATATTTATTTTTATTATTTTGGTCGGGTCCCATCAAATCTGACCGGATTCAGGTCCAGATCCAATCGTGTCTGGGTTGAGGTCCTATAACTTTGAGTCCAAGTGTGATTCCCATTATTTGTTCAGGTGATAGGTCCAGCCTGACCCAACGTGTTGCTACCCCTAGCCTAACGTGGCCCAAATAACCAGGGGTAAAGTGATAGTACATCCATATGAAAATGGTAACACTATCATCATAGAGGTCCTTACATTGTTAATGGACTCATATCTACAGGACTAGTATGCAATAGCTTGTATCTTGGAATTTAATCGATCAAACATGAACTCATGGCACAAATATATTTATGTTTTCCTTTTTTTTTTTTTCTTTTATTTGTTTTGATATATTAATCGTGAGAATGGAGGGTGGGACGTTATGTTGAGGCACACAAATATGTATTGCTACAATGTTCATTTGAGGTGTGAACAAGCCAATCCAGATCGGTTGGCCAAGCTTCATCAATATTTTGTGACACATAAGCCATAATAAGCCAAGCTTGCTAACTCTTTTATTACAATGATTGCACATCACAAAACCTTTTTTTTTTTTCTTACACGGACGTCACGAGTCAGATGTCAAATCCAATAGATTGAGGTTGTCACAAACTTAAAATTGATTTAGACTTTTGAACCCTATCAATGGCACACTCCTAGCCTTTCGATTTTGACCTTAATGGTCAGGGGTATTCTGACCACCAGGAAATAAATTATCTAATCTTGGATTGGCCTCGCCTCAAGTTAAAAACTCATCTAAAATATGTAGTTTTAGGGCCTACTCCCTAGAATAGAATTTTGTGTTTAGCGGTCATATGGCTATTTCATTGTTTGTTATATTATCTTCTTTATCACTTCATTCACTAATGTCCCTACACTAGAGTTAAATTTGTTTAGTGATGCATCCAAACAGGCCCTTAACTTGTTTATAGGCACTGCTTGGCTTGAACTTAGCTTGTTCATGGGCTTATTTAACTAAACAAACTAGACCAAGCCAAGCTGAAGTTTACCTATCTTAGTCAAGCCATACTCAAACTAGGTGGTTCAAGCTCAAGTCAAGCTCAACCTTGCATGGTCTCCGCAACTCGATCCTTGATGTGCATAAGGAGCATATCACTTTTGGTACAAAGAGGTCGTAATTACACTTAGACATCCATAGTGAAATGCATCCAATAACTTTAGGTGTGTCATAAAGTTTAATAATTTTAATGTCAAACTATGTGCCTAATCAATGGTACACCTCCAATTACTCGATTTGACATCAACTAATTGCTTATGATTTTGACCTTGTATCAAAAGTAAATGGCTTTATTGTATGCTTTTCTATTTTCTTATTCCCTCATATTTGTTATGGTAAAATATACAAAGAGACCATTTGCTTTTTGTACAAGGAGATCACAATTGTTCTTGTATCTTGGATCTCAATATGGATGATTGTAAGAGTATCATTGAAAATACTAAAAGTTCAAAAATAAAAAATTCGAACTTCATGACTAGCCCAAGCCATCCAATTTAACATCTAATGAGTAAGAGTGATTGTGACTTATTTGTAATAAAAATAAATAGTCTCATTGTATACAATCATTTTTGTTATTGACATGTTTTTCGCGAGATAAGTACTCCAAATTGGGTTTTTTTTTTTTCTTTTTTCTTTTTTCTTTTTTTTCTTTTTTTTTGTTTTCCGGAGGGGGAGGAGGAGGGGGGGTGTATCTTTTTTTTAAAGTATAAAAGACAATAAAAGAAAAAAAAACCAACCAAATTGGTAAAGTATGTCATAAAATAAAATAAGAAAGAGAAACCAATCAAATGTATATGTCCCACATCAATGATGGGATGGCCATATTGCATAGTAAAGTTTTAGTCACTTTACTGGCTTAATGTAAATTGTGTCCTCAAAATAGTTACACAGTCAAAAAATTCAACCACATGGTAGGCCATAACTGCAAAACTATTGATAGAAAGGCTCTACACATGATATCCCAATTGTACCATGATATATATAGGGGCCAGGCCTAATTATGAATATCCTGAAAAGAAGGGAACAAGCTTGGCCCTCCTTTAGAGCATTGTAGAAAGGTAAAATAGGAATTCAAAACACCAATAGGTTAGGGTAAACATTGGGGTCTTTCAATATAATTTCCCATCATGTAGAGGAGTAAAACTAAAAATAAAAAATAAAAAATAAAAAAATGACCCAAGTATCTAGGGCTAAACAATTGTCTTTTTATAAAAAAATTTCATTAATCTTTAAGAAGATTTAAAATTGGGAGATTAAGCATCTTTCATTTCAAGTTTCAATCATTAATTACTAAAAAAAAAAATATTTGTGCCCAGCATCCCCTGAGTCAAACTGGATCAACAGTTGTTGGTAAAAGAACTTTAGAATCCCCCGAATCTCCCAATTTTTAATATTTTCATAAAAAAATCTGGTTAAAAGTTCCCTGGTCCAGTTCAGAGTCACCCGAGTTTGCCATTTTTATTTGCTATTTTTGTCAAAATTACTTTGCTTAATTTTTATTTTTATTTTGTCAAAATTACATTGCTTGATTTTTTTAAATCTTTCAAGATTATCTTGGAAATATAAAACAAGATCATTTTTTACTTTGGTATAAAGAGGTCACAACCGCATTCTGTCATTAAATGCAAAATCAGGAGGTTATAGAAGTGTTATTGATTGAACTCCAATTTCTAAAGAAAAATATTGAATTTTTTCGACACCCAAGTTATTGTATTAAAGTATAACTAACGTCCTTGTGCCGAAAGCAAATGGTGTTATAGTATAAACTCCATATTATCTTCGTATGTTTATTTACTTTTGTTAATACACTTAACCAAAAGTATAATTATTTTTTCTGGTAGATGGTAGTTAAGATGGGAAATGAACCTTGGAAGTTATTTAAAGGGTCCTTCATGAGGCTTAAAAGAACCCCGAGTACCTTTTTCATGAGTTATACAGTTCTTACAAGGCCTAGGCTTTATGCAATGGGTTTGGTTTGCACAATATTGCAATCTTAAACCATCAATCCTTCAAACTTTGTCCTGATATACAATTTTTGTGTCAGAAATTTCTAGAATAGTACTAAAATCTATTTTTTATCTCTAATTATAAAATTTTAATCTCTAAAAATGGTCTAAATCAAGTTGATCTTTAAGCACATGAAAATTTTAAAAATGGGCGGTCCAGATAATATGTTGCAAGATGTACTACCATTAGCCCTTGATATCTCTTTTTTTTTCCAATATTAATGCATCGCGGTGTTGAGATTATCAATTAGATGGTTACTAAGGTCAAAACAAATTAAGGTACACCTTGTACAGTTAAGGCGTCAACTTTATAAAAAAAAATTCCATCATTTTAACCTTTTCCTCTAATATGAGAGAGAGATTAGCAAATGCAGAGAATGAAAGAGAGAGGGCCCCTCATTTTAGAGAGAGATTTTTTTTTATTTTATTTGGTTGTTAGAGAAAGGTACTTTTCAAGTGGAAAGATAAACCCATCCAAAAGTTTTTTTTTTTTTTGGAGAAAATCATCCAAAAGTAATTGCCTTCAGCTCTGTTGCATTTCTAAAACTGTTCCATAAGGTCATTTTGGAACTTAAATTTTACCAGAGAGAGAAACTGTTTAAGAACCATGTATTTTGTCATTAAAATTCTACTGGAGAGAGAGAGGGGGAAACTGTTCAATAGCAAGGTATTTGGCCATCAAGTTTGAGAGAGAGAAGTAGATTTTTTTTTTTTATCATAAGATTGAATTTTAGTATAAAAAATTTATAGGATGGCTGAGAATCTATTTTTATTTCTACTTAAAAATTTTTTAACTCCAAAAATGGTTCAAATCAAATAAATATATAAACACATAGAAATCTTGAAAATTGACATTCTCGATAATATATTGAAAGATGCACTATTTTTTTAAACTAAAATCTTTTTTTTAAAATTTTTTTTATTCATACATCTCGATTTCAAGATGATCAATTAGATAGTTTTACTACATCGAAACAATCTTTTCCAATAGATTTTGAGGTCAGTCTTAATTTTATATTTTAACGTTGCAGACCTTATGTAAAGTTTTTCCTTTAATTTATGTGTCATGCAAAATTTAATTTATAGATTTCGACGTGCACGTCTACTTTTGCTATTTCCACCTCAATTTACAGTTCCTTCCCAAAAATATTTTGGGTGGTAATAACAGACATACACTATCAAAGTTTATAAATGAGGTGCAGGCATTTTGGCACTAAATTCTGTTATCCGTTGCATTTTCGAAATCTCTGTTAGAGAGAGAGAGAGAGGAGGGGAGAAGAGAAAGAGAGCAAGAGAGAGAGAGAGAGGGGGGATCATTTAATATCTTTGTAGAATTGCAGAGATGGTTTTAATACTGGCTGCAGGCTTTTGGGATCCAAATTCTGTTACCTGCTGCATTCTGGAAATCTCTCCCTCCAAAAAGAAGTTCAAAACTTAATCCTTTCTCTCTCTCTCTACAAAATTCTAATCAATGTTTCTTTGTTCTTCTCTGTTTGCTCGTGTGAAGACTGAGGCAATAGTGTTACTTCATTTATTGCCTTCCTTTACTCACCCAACAACATATATTGCCTTGAATTCAATTCCTCAAACCGCATTCAATGCCTTTGAAATGTGTGAAATCTCTCTCTCTCTCTCTCTCTCTCTCACACACACACACACGCACCTTCTTCTTTCTACTCTTTACACATAGCTGAGCTCTGTTTTCCTTCTCTCTCTCTATGTCTGTCGCTCTCTCTTTATTCTGCAGATATTTAAGCTGTATTTACTTATTTTCTACATGGTTGAGCAACTTGTGATTGGTTTTGGACCTTGGGTTCTGGATTTTGTGGTTTTTGAGAATTTGGCTTTGTAGAAGTTGTAGAATGGATGGTATATACTTCAGCTTTGCTTCTTTTTTAATGATTCTCTCTCTCTACTCTTTATATATCATGGCTGTATAATTTGAAGCATCGATAACTGATTCTTGATTTTGGACTCTGGGTTTGGGTTTTGTGGCTTTTGAGTATTGGGCTTTGCAGAAGTTTTAGAATGGATGGTACATAGAATATAATTCAGCTGTCTTTTTTCTGGTTTTTCTCTCTCTCTACTCTGTATATATCATGGTTTTATTACTCTAATTTGAAGTATATGTAAGTAATTCTTGGTCTTGGGTTTTGTTTGTGATGGATTTTGGGTTTTGGGGTATGAAAAAGTATTAAAACAGATGTCCCCTGGGCAGGTAGTACAAGAAACAGGGGCAAAAGTAATGGAGGTTTTGGGGTTTCTTCGAAGGTTTCTTCTCAACACAGGCGTTCCAAAAGGTTAGAGGAAGCCTCTACTTTCCTCAATTCGTTTTAATTTTCATTTTAAATTGTTTACCTTATTCTTTTCTTTCTCTTTTTTTACTTTTTTTCTCTTCTTTGGGTGCTCTTAGCAGTTTCATAGAAGGAAAATGTATATATAAGGTGTCAACCTTATACTGTACGAGTAAGGTGTGCCTAAAAAACCCACTAGTTGTTCTGATGCTGAAAAACCTTCAAATAACCTTCTCGACCTTAAGATTCATAAACATGGAAAAAAGAGGATTTCTAGTCCTAAAAATAGTTAATCTTCTAACGCATTATATAGACCGTCCATTTTCAATATTTTTAAGTGCTTATAGATCCGCTTGATTGACACCATTTCTGGAACTTTAAATTTCATAATTGGAGGCAAAAATAGATATTCATATCATCGCAAAGCTTTGCAGCACGGAAACTGCATTTTAGGCATAGTTTTGAGGTACACCTTATAGGATAAGGTTGACAACTTATCCAAACCTCATCCTTCAAAGAATGACTTCTCTCTCTGTTTATTTTTACTTGGGAGAGAGAGAGAGGTTTTTAGGTAATCACATTGTAGTTCGGTCTTAGTGACCTGAATTTCGGCAACAGTGGTCACAAACACATGTATATGTGCACATTTTACATGTATATATTCATTTGTATTCACAGAATCGAAACATGCGACATGCATATATACATATATAAATACATGCCTCCATATATATCCATGTACATCTATATGTACACAAGCATGCAAAAGTATACACTCACATGTGTAGGTTTGCATGTAAATGCATGCACATATACATATACATACATATGTACATACATACATATGTACATACATAAATATGTTTGTGTGTAAGATCCAATATCTATGTTTGTGTGTAAGATCCAATATCTGGGAAAATAAATAGCTTTGATTTCACAGACACATACATGCAAATTTATAATGCATTACATGTGTGCATGTATGCATATGTACTTATGTGTGCGTGTATGATGTAGTTTCGATTTCTCTTTCTCTCTCACACACACGTTTATATATATACATTCAATTTCTCTTCTACCACTACTATGACCACCACCACCCATACAACTAACCACAATTTCTCACTACTAACACTACTACCATGACCACCACCACTGCTACTAACCAGTATTTCTCATTATTTTGAGAACAACACTATGCTATGAAAGCATCTTGCATAGATCGGGATTGCAGAACTATTTGCATGGTTGGTGATCTTAGACAGGTTTTGTTGGTTAAGGGGACTTCATATTTAATACTGTTGATTTAAGGGAACTTCATATTTAATAAACTTCTTTAGGTTGGTTTTGCTTGGGAAATTTTGTTTTGATAAAGGCATGTATATGATATGGTTCAAAAGTATTTACTGGATTTTCAGATATCCTACCATTCAAGAAAAAAAAAACAGAAGAAAAGGAAATCAGATATCCCTCGCTGGTTAAAAAAGAATTGGATATCCCAAAATTACTCCAGTTTAAGTGGGTTCCTTTTAAGTGATGGTTTTATTTGGTTTTATGGTTGTCAAGCCACTTCCCTTTGTTGTATTTATACTTGCATTCCTTGCAGTGCCTCTGATAAGAACTTGGGTTCTGAGAGACCAGAGATTTCACATTCCAAGGGAATGGATTCAAAGGAGCATTCTAAGGTGATGATCACAAAATTTGTCATCTATAATGAATTCATTTTCTTTTCTTTCTTTAAATTTGAATGCTTTTGCTGAACCTAGACTGTTGAGAAGACGAGAAGACTTAAGTGCAAGTCATGTATATTATGCTGTTCTTTCTTTATGTTTGAGAAAAGTAACTCTTGAGAACTGTTGTGTAGCCAATTTCAATTGAATTTTAGAAACTTATGCTAACAAAAATAGAAAAAATAAAAAAATAAAAAAAGGAAAAGAAGAAAAGTAGAAAAGTAGAAATTTGCATCTTAAAAAGACTATGCATCGACAAAGAAGAGCGGCCATGAAGGGGTGGAAGAGAATTCACTTTTGAGACACTTCTAAGGCCATGACCACTTTGACCGACTTCAACTTCTCCATAGGGAAAATTCCTTTTCATGGATTATCAGAAGCCATCACTCAAATTCTCCTTATGTCTCACCTCCACTGTTAATATAACAAGCTCCCTTTTATAATCTGCTTAATGCTTTTCAGACCAGGAGTAAGGTCATGCCTGATTATATGTGTACCTGTTGTATACTTGTTTTAACTTCACTATAAACCCAGAAGGTTAGTTTTGCATTGAGAAATAGTTTTGTGGATCTGATGTTTGAGAGTGTGGGTCTCTGAGGTTTCTCTGCACACCTGATATGTGAAACATTGTTGTGCAGAACTTCTAATAGTTACTTGGTTTCACAACTATTTTTTGGTCAATATTAGATGAAACTTTGATGAAATCAAATTATCTTGAGCAATAAAATTCAACCACAACTGCCAAGAAGCAATTATGATGTTGTCTAGGATTTGAATTTTATGTTGTGAATTTCTCAGGATCTGAGAAACAATTTGAGATGTTATGAAGTACGAATGCCCACTAAACAAGCTTCCAGTGATACAACACGTGTAACTTTACCAAACAGTCGTTCATCCTTGGAGAATGATGTAAGTATTGAATCTTTATTCATGCATAACACTTTATAATTTATATGTTCACTATAATAGAACAGTAACATTCACAAAACTCTACTTGTATACATGCTTGTACAAGCATGCAGTCATTTCACAAAACTCTACTTGTATACATGCTTGTACAAGCATGCAGTCATTTTTGACATATGGCTACCTCCATATTTATGTGTTGTTTAGAAGTGATAGAAACCCAAGTTTGAGACAAGAATGTCTCATTGTTAAAGAAGAAGAAGAAGAAGACAACCTCATTAATTGATTCTATCTTTAGAGAAGGTATGTAAGTATATACAAGTCTGCCTTGAACCCAAATGATAGAATTGCAATGAAATGGACCATGAAGACAAAAATAAAAAGAAAATTACTGTTTACACAGAACACACACATTATGTCACACAAGACACATTACAAGGAGGGGTGACAGTGAAGAAGCTCACTCAGGGAAAGAAACATGAAGTGGATGTCAACCTACTGGATTGAATGAAGTTAACTCTTAACAAGGGTCTACAAATTGGTTAGTGTATTCCATCTACTACAGACAATCCTAATACCAATGGTGTATTGAAGTTTTTTTGGCCTAAGCAATGTCATGTTAAAGTTAAATTATTCAAACAGGATTTGAACCATTTTTCCAGAAGAGGAACTATTTCATTTTAGAGGTAGCATAGGTGACAGATGGGAGCTATAAAGGGGATATGATTATGGCAAAGTAGCCCAGTTATTTTCTGATGCGACACCAAGGCTGGAGCCTTTCATGAGGGAGACAGAGGGATTTGTTTAGTCACGGAGGCAATGAATCCTATTCTGAACGAAACTTAGTTAGCACCTTTTGGAAAAAGCTGGTGGAGGATATATATGCATAGCTTTGGTGGTTATGGGGGCAGCAGGAGTTGGGGATGGTGATTTGTGGATGGATCTTGATGTATATGAATTGGAAACATTGCTTGGATAATTATGAAAAACAAGGGATCAGTTTTACAACCTTCTGTTTGATGGAACTGATAAATTTATTGTGAGAGGTTCAGAAATGTTTGACAAAAGAATGACTGGGTATGCTTCTAATCTTAGGGTTCTACCAAACGAAGGTGTAGATTAAGTGTGCTCCCTTTTGCTGCATTTGTCAGGGAACTTGCTGGTGACAGATTTTGTATGCAATTAATGCTCTAAACTTCTTTTTTCAATTAATAATCTAAAGAGACTGACTGACGCAAGCAAGGGATAGCCCTCTCTTTCCTTAATAAGTTCCGAGGGAGGATTGATTAACTGGAAAGGGAAGGAAGGGTGAGAATGGTAGGACAGGTCAATTGATAATCTGAAATTTACATGTGTGGTATATGGGCATCTTCTTCTTTTATTCATTTACCTATACTAATAATTTAGATAGCTTTATAAACATTAAAAAAAAATCAATTTTAACAATCACATCTATTGAGGATAAATATCCAGCTGAGAATAAAAAATCTATGTTTTCCATGACCGTTTGCGGTTATGTCCCTTGTGTTATTTTATTGTCATTTGTATATTATATACCATAGAGTCAATTTTAAGTGGTGCATATTATGTTCTTGGTGTGTTAGTGTAACAAAAGTTCCGATCATTGTATTTGTTTTAAGACTTTAGAATCATTTGCCGCTTGGAAAGCTCCAAAACATAATGGCATTCAAAATTTGGTACTATCTGAAACTGCAAGCTTTTTGTTTGATAACTCACCAAGACTTATTATTCATGGCTGGCTCTTTAAAACTTGCAAAAAGAGAGATGTATGTAAAGAAAGATGCCATTCCATCATTTAATACCTTAAAATAGAAGAGGTGCTTTATAGGTTCTGTTTTCTATATGAAACCTCATACTCATACTCTTCTCATACTATCAAAAGAGCTAGATATTGGGATTTTCTCTTTGTAAAAGTTGAAAAGTGTATCTTTGCAACTTTTAACCAATTGTTATCTATTTCTCCAGTGTGACGTTTGTGTATTCTGAATTGGGTATTGCCAAGTATTACACTTTCAGATGTCTGCATTTGTTACTGGTGAATTCCCAAAAAACTATTATATTTAGCTGAAAAGGATTTATTCGTCATGAATCTGAAGGAAAAGGATCCATTCATTCCAAGTTTTACTCACATACTCCTATGCTTTATTAATTGGGCAGATTGAACAGCTACAAATGCACTTGCATAATGAAAGGCGTATGCGGAATATGCTTGAGAAGGCTATGGGTCGAGCTTCAAGTACTCTTTCACCGGGTCACAGGCATTTTGCTTCTCAGGTAATACTTGAATTTCAGTCTAGCAACCACCGTTCATAGGGCTGCCAACAAGCGAAGATAGGTTGCGAGAACATTTTTCAGCTCGACAAGCCAAGCCAAGCCGAGCCCACTAGCTTGATTATGAACAAGTGAAACTCAAGCTTTAGATACGCTTGGCTAGAGATTGTTAATATATGATTATATAATTTAAAAAAGAAAACATATATTATGCTATATTGACCAGACCTCAAATAGGAAATTAAGCTATTATAATATACAATATAAAAATTATGTTGTATATTGCCTTGTATATATATATGTTCACGGCTTATTTATGGCTTGTCTCGGCATGTTTATAAGCTTGTTTTGCTAAGCAAGCCTAGGCCAAGCTCATGCTTAACTTTAATCAAGACAAACTCATGCTTGGTGGTTCAAGCCTGAGTGAAGCTCAAGCTGGTCCTCCACCCATGCAGCCAAAGTTGAACATGTCCTCATTGGTGCAGCGCATTGACATCTTTAAGGTTTTAACTGCTACAAATGAGCCGAAACCTATATATACAATCAACAAATTTGTTGGATCACATATTAGTAGAACAATCATGTAGAGATCACATAATATAGACCAAGATATACACACATACACATACATATATGGGAAATGATCTCATGCAACGGTTGTATAGTAATGTAATGAAACAATCTTCAAAAACCATGTTAGAGCCATTTGTTTGACCCTAATTTTTAAATGTACACTTTTAATTTCAATGAACAAACACAAGAAAACAAAATTTGAAAACACATCTTAGAAAGTATTTTGTAGCCCAATTAACATTGGTAGGCCATTCATTTTGGTGCAATGCCTCTAGGCCTTAGAAGGAAATTTTTTCATGTCTAAATTTTTTGGATGGCATTATTATCATTAGATAAACAATGTTAAAAAATAAAAAAAATGATGTTGAGTTCACAAAGGTCTTGATCTTGAAATTCACCAAATGGATGGTCTAGATTCATTGTTGGAGGGGGACTCTTTTTGACTATATCTAAGCTGCAAATTGATTTATTTTTTTTTTGGATTGATTATTAGGATGATGAGAAGGTGTATGCAAATTTTGGAGTCATACAAATGCCACAAATATGTGTTTTTAGAAGTACAGTTTCATTATATCACAATGATATGGTGAAATGAAATCACTCACATATATATATATATAAAAGCTCTTGTCAGCCCATGGGCTGATGGAATAGCGTATGCCCCACAGCCCAGATTAAATATGGGCTGATCCAATGATCGCAGTTGTATTTCGTAATTGAATTTTAATTTTTTTCTACAAATCCAAATAACTTGAAATTTGGTGCGTCTATTCCCCAAAATTAGTAGAATTTAATAAAAATATAAAAAACATAATTCACATAAAATAAATTGACCAAAATACCTTTGAAATATTTTAGGAGTATTTTAGTCAATTTATTTTATACGAAAGTTTTTTAATATTTTTATTAAGTACGCCTTGATGAGAAGAGTTGAGCTCCAAATTTCATGTTATTTGGATTGATATAAAAACTATTAAAATTATATTACCGAAATGCAGTATTGACTCTCAGATCGACCCAGATTCAATCTGGGCCGTTGGGCTTATACTATTTCATCAGCTAGTGGGCTGACCCTAGCATCTTTATATATATATATATATATATATGTGTAAGGTGTCAACCGTAAACAATCATGGTAAGGTGCACCTAAAAATATTGTTAAAAAATGAATTTTCAGTGCTGAAACTCTTATGATGGTCTACAAATCTATTTTTTACACCTATTGTGAAATTGAAAACTCCAAAAATAGTGCGGATCTAGTAGATCTATGAACACTTGAAAATCTTGAAAATATACAGTCTAAATAATGCCTCACAAGATGTACTATTTTTAAGACTTGAAATTCATTTTTCCTTTCATATTCATACATATCAAGGTCAATATGATCAATTAGAGGGTTTTCTATCGTTGACCTTAATTCTACAATCTAAGGTTGACACCTTATATAAACGCTTCTCATACACACACACTTACACTTACATTTGATACTTGATACTCTAAAAAAGACACAATCCATCCCTATTGATGGATGGTGGATGTCAACTATACCTATAGTTCACTTTCCTTATGGGCCAGACTATGGTTAATCTACCCATTCTGCCATTCATCATTTGGGACGGACAGTGGATGACCACGTGGTGTATCAGATAGTATAAATTGTATTGTGATCTATAGTATACTTCACCTTCATTCTTACTTTTTTTTCTTCTTTTTTTTTGTACATTTAGTCGGAAGTGATTCTAACATTATGGTTCTCTGTTTAGACATGGGAGTTGATAACAGAGATTGAGTTGCTTGAAAAAGAGGTTGCCAACCGAGAACAGCAAGTGCTCACTCTCTATCGAAGCATTTTTGATCAATGCATTAGTGGGGTGCCATCCAAACAGAGCTCAGGCATGTCATCTCCGGTTCGTGCAAAACCAGAAGCAAGAAGGCATCCAAGCATAATTTCAAGTGCATTTTGCTCCTCAAAGAATTTTCATTCTCAGCCATTCCACATTCTATCTTCTATAAAAGACCCGGGCAAAAAGAATGTGCTAAAGAAGTCCAAGACTCGAAATGCTTCACAATTGAGCAGTAAAGTAGAAACAGATATTAAGAGCAATAGCCACGACAACAATAAGGTATGGCCTGCCAAATTTGAGAATTCTCACTATTGGGCTTCCTCACTTATATATTTTCTTTGTGGCTCAGAAGTTGATTTTTCTAGTTGTTTTTCCTTTTGGTTGGTAAGTCCCCGAACTGCCAGAAATTTATGCATCATATTTTGCAGATATCATCATGATCATCCAAGCCTTATCCCAATGATTTGGGGTACATGATTTGATAAATGGAAAGGAAGAATTTCTAATGTGTTGGTGCCATTTATAGCTTCATTGACATTTGTGTACCTTTTCAAGCTGATCCTTTTAATGCTTTTTTTTTTATGTATTTATATTTTTCATGTTTAGATTCATTCCTGTCCATTTTTTACTTATAATGTTTCACATTTTTCTGACTACCAAGTTTTGATATGACCACTGAAAGTGTATGGTCATGCTTCAAAGTCTGATAACCCATTGGAAATTTCTCTTCTTGGTTCTTTTATGAATTCAGAACCATGAGAAAGTACCGCCTAGTGGGAAGAATTCCTTGGCTTCTCTTACATTGAGAGATCATCTCCATCAATCTCCAGACAAGCTATCAGAGGAACTTGTTCGATGTATGATTGCAATCTATCGACGATTACATGATGCAGCATCTACCAAGCCAAGGCCATCTAGTTCGCCGTTCTTGTTGAGATCTTCTTCTAGTGTTGTTCTCCCACAACATGTTCCTAGAGACAGTGAAGACTGGCCGTGCAGATCGATGGTGGAAATTCAATGGATATCTACAAAAGCAAACCATTTTTCACATGCTTCTTCTTATGCGATCAGGAGTTTCAAGTACTCTCTCTCTTTCTCTCTCTCTCTCTCGCATACTCTTTTGTATTTAGGAAACACATTCTTTGAAAAATTGAAGATATCGCTGGTTGTTGCATAATTGCCTTACACTTCACTGGGATTTTGGATACTCTTTTGAGGTTTTCTTCATTATATCACAAATGCACTTATCTGTTTTCAACTGGATAGTACCCTTATTAGAAGGTATGATGGATTTTGGGAAATGAGAGCCATTTTAGCCATTTAGAGAAGATGGTATTGGAATTTGGTTGGGTGAAATGGGGCAGAAAATAGTACAATTTGCAAAAAATGAAAGCTTAAGCTCTTTTTATTTTCGGGCACGCAGGAGTGCTATCTCAAGACGATATTTACCCCCCTTCGATATAGTATTTTATGTGTATAAGAAGGGCAATTCGTCCTCGAGATACAGGAAAACATAGATGTCTTTTACAATGTTCCTAAGCTCTATGCACCCGAGCTTGGAACCCACACATGATACACCAGAGTTTTGATAGTTTAGAGAGAGAAAGAGAAGTGCACTTCAAGTGCCCTCGCAATGCTTTGTGTGTTCCGTATATATACCTTCTCTCTCCTTTTTACTTAAAGTATATTATATGGGAATACGTGCTCTTAAATACTGCTCAACAAACTCTCTCCTTTTCAATGTGGGATTCAAACCCACATCTTTCTCTCTCTACAAAGGCATTTTAGGAAAGTACAATAAAACTTATTGTTTTGAAATACACTTAAGCATTTTTCAAACCAAAAATACTAACAGATTGGAGTGTTTTGCAATGTCCATACAATGGTTAGATTGCTCTAAATATTTCTCTATTTGAAAGGCATGCTGAAAATGGGGGGCATTTCGTTCTGACTTCTGTAATTTTCAGAATTTTAGTGCAGCAATTGGAGAAAGTGGACACAAGTCAAATGGACAGTGAGAAGAAAACAGCATTCTGGATCAACATATATAACTCTCTGGTTATGCATGTAAAAAGACCACATCTTGAATTCTTTTGCTTCATTATTACATTTTCTTTATTAACTTTGGTACCAGGGAAACATCTAGAGCACTCACAAATCTTGGGCCTCTTTTGCATGCCATCCCAAAACACACTTTCGCAATGTTGGGGTGGCTTTTTAGACATTAAAGCACTTTTGGCTCGTGGATCCCCTTTGGATGCAATTTTAGGACCCCAATTCAGTGTAGGTGCAACCCCAATTAGTTGGGAAAAGGCTTTGACGATGATAATGAATTAAGTGTAGGCGCACTCATAAAATGCCACTGTTTTGTGAGTGAGATTCCAGTTTTTATGCAAAATGCAGAAATTATGTATTTTGTTGGTCAGTCAACACCTGCTTGATAAAAATGTGCACGAGAATCCAAACTGGGTGTTAAGGATAAATTTTCAACACTTTTTTAAAACTTTTTTCTCAAATGCCAGTGTTTTCATTCTTCATTTGTTTTGATTAGCGTTTGGTATTCAAATATGTGACCTATGGACTGAGATAAAGCTTCTTTACAACAGGGGGACAAGAGTCCATTGTCCATTTTCTACAACTAATTTTCTTATTATTTCTTTATTGCTTTGCAGGCATATTTAGCATTTGGTATTCCCCATAGTGCTTTGAGAAGGATGACCTTGTTCCATAAGGTACTCTTGAGATTCTGGTCATTAGATTTCTAACTCTCTCTCATACGCACATAAAACACAAGCATGTGTGCTTCTATAGATATTAGTATTAATATATAATATAGGGAAATTCTTCAAAATATACATAACAGATCAACTATCTAACATCTTATCCTTATCTTTTAATTTAATTTTCAAATAGCCATCAAAATACACATGGCCCTGAGTTGGAGTTGAAACAGATAAACGTTAAATTGATAGATTGTTGAAAACTTAGTAATTTATTATGTTGGGATGGAAGGATTTTTAACATAGATCCAGGAAATGTGACTCCTTTGTCTAGTGCAGGCTTCTTATAACATTGGAGGCCATGTCATAAGTGCTTACACCATAGAGCACACCATATTCGGTTTCCGTACTCCACGCACAGGCAGGGTAGGTCTTCATCTTTTTGATCCATTCTTTCCAGTAGGAGTAAATATAATATATTCCCATCAACTATTGTAACCTCATATTACATTGGGGTCATCACAATCCAATAAAATTATGGCCGGTATCCACCAGTGCAGAATCACCTCAGGATCCCACTTTCTTTCCATCATCATCCATCATTCATTGAACGGTGATTACCCCAAAGGACTATGGTTTTTCATTGTCCATTGGCTAATCCAATTTCTCCTATATGAAAATTCAGTGGCAATTCAACTGAAAACTAGCTGAAATTCCAAATTCCCACTGTAAACTATAATTTTGTTGGTGAAAATTAATTCCAGGGATAACGTAAATTTTGGCTAGATATCAGGGGAGAAATCGAGATAGAGGCTTCATTCCAATATTTGAGCTTTTAAAGGTTGCTTCATAAAATTTTGTACATTTATTTTGATTCTTTGCAGTGGTTTGAAACCATCCTTTCAACTGCCAAGAGATGGAAATCGGAAGAAGAAAAGCAACTTTTTGGCTCAAAATTTGGTCCCCTTGAGAAAGAGCCACTTGTTTACTTTGCTCTCTGCAATGGGGCTCATTCTGATCCTCTGGTATGTGGCAACCCCTCTCAACCTTCTCTTTTCTTAAAATAAATAAATAAAAAAGAAGATGCTGGGGTTAGCTTGCTTGGTTTTTTAGGACAAACTTCAAGAGTTCGAACCCTTGACCTCCCTCGCTCGAATTTATCTTCTACCACTAAGCCCGAGCCTAAGGAACAAACACCCTTCTTTTATGTTTTTGCTTTGTGAAATTAAAAAAAGAGTCTTTAAAAAATAAGACCAATAACTGCAGAATCATGAAATCACTCACGATACTTATGAATGGAGTTTAGGAAAAACCAACCCCCCCCCCCCCCCTTTCCCCCCTCTCTCTCTGATGATCTCAATTAGGCCGATCTATTGGTCTTCGGTCCCAATTTTCTCAACAACCCATTACTATTTGACAATGTGCAGCTCAGAGTCTACACTGCCAAAAGAGTGAGAGAGGAGTTGGAGACGGCAAAAAGAGAGTTCATTCAATCCAATGTGGTGATAAAGAAATCAAGGAAAGTATTCCTCCCTAAAGTCATTGAGAGATATGCAAAGGAGGCATCTCTAAACCTGGAAGATTTGCTCTCTTTGGTCTCTGAAAATGTGGACAAGAAGATGCATGATTCAATTAAGGAATGCATGGAAAACAAATCAAGTAAAAAGATTGGGCAGGTTGTAGAGTGGCTGCCTTATGATACAAAATTCAGATATGTTTTTTCTGGTGATTAGATAGAGAAAACAATGGTGATGTTGGCTAGGTAGTACACTTGGATCAACTGTCATGAGAGTCACGAGAATTGTGTTGACATGTTTATCTGACATTGAAGGGGTAAAGAGAGAGAGATGCCTTGCTTTGCATGTCATTCTATTGTGTCATGCTAGCATGGCAATTTAGAGAGAGAGAGAGAGAAAGAGAGAAATTGGTTTACATGTCATATTGTCAGTACTTTCCAGGTAACAAAGGTAATATAGTTGGATCAACTGTCATTGGAGTTATGTTAACATGTCCATATGACTTTGAAGGTGTAGGATGTAGATGTTTTTATGAGAGAGAGAAAGAGAAGAGAAGAATAAGAATAGAGAGAAAGATATATATATATATATTGTTTCTCATGTTATTTTATTGTATCATGCTAGAATGGTAATTTTGAGAGAGAGAGAGATGCAGTGATTTACATGTCATATTATCAGCACCATTCTAGATAACAGATATGGTTCATTTTGTTAGTGTGAAGGAAACCCCTTATGGTAATTTTGAGAGAGAGAGAGAGAGATGCAGTGATTTACATGTCATATTATCGGCACCATTCTAGATAATAGATATGATTTATTCTGTTAAGTGTGACAGTAACACCTTATGGTAATTCTGAGAATTGTTTGGGTGTTGGGTACATTTTACTCCTCAGTATGAATGTCAAAGCAACAAGGGGAGAGAGAGAGAGAGAGAGAGAGCATCCCTTGACATGCATAATAATCCAAAAGGGAATCCTCCAAAGTTTCCACACCATACAATTAGCATTGGGTAAGGGAAATAGAAGATGGGGGAATCCTCTAAAGTTTCCACACTCATACCTTTCCTGGAAATTGTACATAAAAAGTCCCTTCAAATTCTCACTCTGTTGGGAAAGTGCTAAATGTAATCCTGATAAGTCTCGTGACCACATATAATAATATACCCTTAATAATATTATATTTCCCACAAGATACCATACTCTACTCCCTCACAAGTATTTTGTCCATTTACTTCCTCGCCAAAAGCTTCACCTATGATTTAGCTTTAGGACCATAAGATTTGGGGATTTTACCTGTTTAACACATTGAATAACTTCAACAAAACAAATTTCTTAATTGCACCCTGCTAAGTATTTAGAATAAATAATGTTCTCGAGATTGAATAGAAACTATCCAATTTTTAGAGGGAGAGATTTAAGTGTTAGAAAACTCAAATTTCAAATTTGCCTTTTGAGAGTAATCGTTTAGTGATTCTATGGTTACCAAAATTTCATATTGAAAAATCCTCCCTGGTTATGGGAGGAGGGGATAGAAGAAAACCATGCCCCCATAGTACATCCGTATTTTGTTGTCAAAATTGTATGCACCTGCAGGAGCATATCTTAGAACCTTAAAAAGTTAAAACCACCTCCTATGGAGACCATTGAATTTTTTAACTCTTTTCAAAAACTCATAATCTTTTTGAAACATATGGGATTCAAAAGTTGACCCTAAAATTTGATATAGGAAGAAACCTCCATCTTTCGCCGGAGGGGGCAAGTGTACAATTGGGTCCCGCGGAGCTATTTCTTTTATTTGTTTGGAATTCCATTGACTGTACTGACCCATGCTTTGTCGTACTCTGAGTGGACAGACCTCGCGTGGCCTTTTTCCATTGGATAGAAAAGCCTTTTCGTTGCTGTTTATTTAAATTTGTTCTACCATATTGTCTCTCTTTTCAAACTACCCTTCCTTTTCAAAATAATTGAAACAATAGCCATGCCCAGAAGAATAACGAAAGTACCCCTGCCGTTGAAATTGACAAAAATATCCTTGATGCTAATGTTTTGGGTGTGGTTTGCACGACCTTAAAAAATCAATTTGATGTGCACCTCTAAATTTTGTCACGAGATGTAATTTTAGTGTGAAAAATTCTCAAGATAGTGTGAGAATTTACTTTTATCTCTATTATAAGTTTTTAATTTTTTTATAAGGTTTCATTTAGGTATCAGAATATTAATAGGATTTATATTTTAGTAAGAAGATGATAGAACTTCCACGATGTGCGGGAAGCTTATAAATCTTTTCCTAAGCAAAAAACTAGCAGCACAATTTATTGGATCCACTTAACATCTATTGGATTATACTTGTAATACAAGAAAATATAAGGGAAATGTTTCTATGCTTCCCCTACATCGTAGAGGTTCTATCCTCCCTCTACCATCCAGCCGTCCAATTTTAATCAAGAGAGACACTCACCGTTTTATCTTAGATCCAACGTCTCAAAGTATTTTATTTTTAGTTTTTTTTACACAAATTGCATGAATATGAAATTTGATACGTGTCATCTTCTCATTGGGGCGCACCTATACAAAATTTTAAAAATAATTTTTCGATAAAATATAATGATCAAAATACCCTTTGAAAGTTTCAAAGATATTTTAGTCATTTTATTTCACTGAGAATATTGTTTTTATATTTTTTGCTAGTGCGAGTTTAATAGAGGAATGGACATCCAAAATTTAGCATCAAAATAGTTTATAGAAAAAAATTAAAAATAAAATAGTGTAGAGGCGTGACATTGTGATTGGAGCAATCTTAGCCCTCCATTCAGAATGGACGGTTGGATGAGGGGGAGGATAGAACTTCTATGCGGTAGGCAAAACCTTTTTTCTTATCCACCATTGGACCACGGCCATAGTATGGTCCACATGCTTTAAAAAGTGATGGACCCTGTGTGGGCCCCTTGGAAAATTTGACCTTCCTCGTATCGGAATGGGGCCAAATTTTGCAAATAGGCCATTTGAAGAAGTGCCTACCCTTGTACAAACTTTCACCAATTTCTAGGGCTGTGCTCCCTAAGTAATCTTCAACTTTACAAGCCCATATCTGAGTCAGGATGACTTTATTTTTGGAGGACACCTTTGGGGCACCTCAAATTAAAATTTACTTGAGCTTCAAATTTGACCATGTGTTCATTAGTTTGACGACGGCTTATTAACTTGTTCATCTTCATCCAGGGGGTCCCACATCCCATGCTGGTTATGTGGATCTCAATAGCCTGAGCTGAGTTTGTGGTCATTTTTTATAAGTTGTAGCAATTTCAACACATTTCCAATAGGTATGGCAGTGACATCACTAGTCAACTCTTGAGTTCCTCTTTTGACGGCCATCACATTCCCCACATTTATAGGGTAATATTTTTGTTTTTTACTATATACATGCAAGAAGTTTCATATTTCATGTATTTACAGACAATATGAAGCCTCTTGGATGTAAGGATCTCTAGGGTCAAAGCCCATCGGAGTGAAGCGGGACGTAGTCCATTTATATACTTCTTGCCTAGTGAAAATATTATACGCGTGATTTTCTTTAGACAAAAATATACCCAAACAATAAACTTAGAGGGAATTGAGATGTTGGTCCATTAGGACATTTCAAGATATATAATCATTAACATGGCTTTTTTCTAATTGATTGGGATCGTCTACACGAATTTTGGCACGCCATTCTGTTTTATTAAATGTCATATTATTAGTGAGGTCATAAGTCCTTGTATATTTTCAAATTACTTCCAACCACGTCTTTTTTGGCCTACTCCTTGCTCTTTTTTTATCATTCCATTTGAACTAACTCGCACTTCCTAACAGTTGTTGTACTGGATCTACACCATACATGGCTAACCCAGCTAAATCTAGTCTCTCTCATCTTATCGCCTATGAGTGCTATACCTAAATCTCCTGAATTGATTCATTTCAAATTATATCTTTTACTGTCTTGCTACTCATTCATCTCAGCATTCTCATCTTCGTTACACTTATTCTATGGGTATGTTGTTTTTTGTCTGTCCAACAATTCGCCCCATAAAGCAAAGCTGGTCTCATAACTATTATATAGAACTTGCCTTTCAACTTCATTGTTATGCGATGATCACATAAAATTCTAGTTGCACATCTCCATTTTGTCCACCCAGCTCTAATTCTATGTGCGACATCTTCTTTAATATTTTTATTTTCCTGGATTGTCGACCCAAGATATATAAAATACGGTATTTTTTTTACTTTATAGTTGTCAATCTCAACGATTTCTTTGTCTATAGTCTTATTATTACTAAATATGCATTTCATTTATTATGTCTTAGTCTGGCTAATTTTAAAATATTTAAATTTTAGAGCGTCCCTCCAAAGTTATAACTTTGTGTTGATGCTATTTTGGGTCTCATCGATCAAAATTATGTCATATGTGAACAACATGCATCACAATACCTCATCTTGTAGATGCCTAGTTAAGTCATCCATAACTGTGAACTAGAGGTACGGATTCAATGCTAATCGTTGATGTAGACCTATTGTCATTGAAACTCACATATTTCACCATTAGCTAACACTTCATTGCATATACCTCTCACCAAATCGATATAATGCCTGAAGACTTATTTTTTTTTTTCAACACCCACCAAATCAAATCTCGATGTATTCTATCATAAGTTTTTTCTAGATCAATAAACTACCACATGGAGGTATTTTCTCTTCGTCTTAAACTTCTCAATCAGTTCTCTAAGTAGGAAAATAGCCTCGGCTGTTGACCTTCCTGGCATAAAACCAAATTGATTTTCAGATACACACAATTCATGCCTCAGTTGTTATTCAATCACTCTCTCTCAGAGCTTCATAGTATGCTCATAAGCTTGATCCCTCAACTGTTCCCACATTCGAATATATATATATACATCTATTAATTTCCCATTGAAGCTTTAGATTTTATAGTTTTAATGTTTTCAATTATTTGTAGATTTACTCAATTTAAACCACTTTGAAGCTTTAGATTTTATAATTAGAAATAAAAATAAACTTTTAGGCATCACAACAATTTTTGTTACTGAAAAATCATCTTTTGACCCTATATAGAGGTACACCTCATTTTGATTATTTAGGGCCACAACCTTATACAAACCACAACATTTTTTATATTTTAAAATAAAAAAAGTTCTTTTATGAATGGGTGTGCCTTAAAAAATCAAATTAAGGTGAACCCCCAAACTTTATCATGATATGTAATTTTAATATAAAAAATTATTAAGATGGTATAAGAATCTATTTTTATCTCTATTTATAAAATATTAAAAATTTAAAATAGTCCAAATCACGTACATTTATAAATACATAAAAAACTCCTAAAAATAGATGGTCTAGATAATGTACTGCAAGATGTATTATTTTAAAGATTTAAAATCACGTTTTTATTTATACCTATACATCTGGATATTGAGATGATCAATTACATGTTTTTCCCACATTAAAACAACCTTTGTCGGAGGGCTTTTAGAGGTGCACCTTAATTCTATACTAATGTCTTTTCTATGTACAGTAAAAGACAAAGGTGCGGTTTGTGTAGAGCCGAGGCTCAAAACAATCAAATTAGAGCCTACCTTCAAATAGTATGGAGAAACATAGTTTCAATACTTAATATCTTTGTGATAGCCTTTAAATATATTTTCATCTTTAATTATAAAATTTAAGGGTGCAGTTTGTATAGAGCCGAGGCTCTAAACAATCAAATTAGAGCCCACATTCAAATAGTATCGATAAATACAGTTTCAATATTAGAAATCTTTGACTAGCCTTAAAATATATTTTCATCTTTAATTATAAAATTTAAAGCTTCAAAAATAATATAGATCGAGCAAATCTATGAAAACTTGGAAAATCTTGAAAATTGATGGTAAAAAAATGTGTTACAAGATGCACTATTTTCAAAATTTAAAATCCATTTTTTCTCATATCCATGCATCTTGATGTCGAGATGATCAATTTGAAGATATTTGGGCATCAAAACAACTTTCTCTAGTGAAACTCTAATTTGATTGTTTAGAGCCTCGGCTCTATATAAACTTTTTCGAAAGATAAAAAAAATTAAAATATAGGACTTTTGAGGAGATTGGGAATTCGTTTCTTTTTTTGTAGAAAATTTGTTGACCATCGTCACCTTCATTTTGTGCTTTGACTTTTAAAGGGCAGAATACTCATAATCTAAAAAATGAGCACGAGGCAAGGTAGGTTAAGGGCAGAATGGTCATCTTTTCAAAATAAACCAAGGAGGCAAAGCATTAGTGCGATACTTATCGAATAACATTGGGGTAGTTTATGTCATTTCTCCTCAAAATCGGAGGGTATTTTCGTCACCCTCTACTAATAGGGGCATCTTCGCTAGTCAGTGTTAACAATCGGGCTATTTTAGAAATTCACTCGGATTCAAGATCCGAATTTCAAGCCGATCGCTCTCACGCATTTTGATTTTTCATCCGAGGAGAGAGAGGGCAGAACTTAGAGAGAGAAAGAGAGGAGTCGGCATTGGGTAGAGAGAGAAAGCGAGGGCGTACAAAGAGGAGAGAGCGAAGGGCCGGGCATCTAGAGAGAGAAAGGGAAGGGAGAGAGAATGTAGAGAGAGAAAGAGAAGGGAGAGCAGATAAAGATGAGATAGAAAGCGAGGGTCGGGCATCTAGAGAGAGAACGCGTGAGGGGTTTGCCATTTGGGCGAATAGAAGCAGAGGAGACGGCATTGGATAGAGAGAGAGTGAGAGGTCAGCCAAAGGGGAGAGGGGAGAGAGGAGAGAGGAGAGAGAAAGAGACTGGTTCGATTTTAGTGCATCTTAAGAGAAAGAGGAGTGAAAGAGGGTTTAGGGGAATATGAAACATTGAACAATTGTTTCATGCGGGTTGGACCGCATTTCTACAATACGTGCTCTAAAGGTATAAAGCATATATTTTAATGAGGGACGTAAATAGGTGATTTTTTTTTTTTAAAAAAAAAAACTTGTAAAAGTTTAAATATTTTTTTAAGAGAATTATTATTTTTAACTTTTGAAATTTATTTATTTTTTATGTTCATGATTTTTATGTTAAAAAATTATATATTACCTTAAAATTAAGATCAAATTATATTTAAAATAAAATTTTTTTTTAAGCTCGCATTTGTACATATTCGGCTTGGGCCACATGGTAACGGCGTCCTTTTCTATTTGTTTAGAGAGAGAGAGGGTTCAAGTATATATATAGAGAAAGGAGTTTCTGGCACGGAAAGCAACAGAGTATATATATTGAGTTCGGTATTTTGCCCTTTGAGGTTTAAGTTTTAAGTTTTAATCCTTGAGAGAGAGAGAGAGAGAGAGAGAAAGAGAGAGTTTGGTAGTTTTGCCCTTGCTTTGCTCCACTTTCCTATCATTTTCGGATCGATTACGTCAGTTTTCGCCTGAAAATTCACTCTCTCTGTTTAAAACTTGGCCTCTGCGGTGCTTTCCTGCAACTGTCGACCTCTGAATTCATGTCGAAATGTCACCGAAAAGTTGGGTTTTGGCAGGAGAAGGGTTTGTCTCTTAACTTCATAGAGAACGGTGCGTTGAAGCTATGAACCCTCCCATGCTTGGAAGATTTAGGGTTTCTGTGATCGACAGCCCTGATTTCGTCTCCATATGGAGCCAGGTAAGATCTCTGCCCCCTTTTACACATCTTCATATGCTTTTTATCTCAAAAACTAGCTCAAATGCAGTTCATTCTTTTCTCTTTCTAGGTTTTGGTCTTTATCGTCATGTTATGCTGGTTATTCTTTTCATTATCTTCACTGGTGTTGTTGTTAGTGATATTAGTGTTGTATATACTGATATTAGTATTATCATGTTGTGAATGGTGATATTCGAGTTTTTGCTTTGTATCACGCCTTATCTGGTAGTGTTTGAGTGGAAATTAAGTATATTGATATTGTGATTGAAAAATTGATTTTTTTGGAAGGAAATTAGGTTTTTTTTTAGAAGAAACACTTGTGTTATATTTGGGTTTCTGTGCTTTTTCCCTTTTTCTGAGAAGTGTAGAATACGTTATTTTACTTTGAAATATTTTAAAATGGGGTTTTGGTGTTATTTAATTATGGGTAAAAAAATGGGTTTTGTCTGTTGTAATTATGTACTATTTTAACTTATTTATTGATATGTATTTATTGTTTAACATTGTTCTTCTTTGTTGGTTATGTTTATCTACGTTCCATCAGTTTGTTATTTAATAGATGATTTGGGTATTTTCTACTTTTTATTAAATTCTTTTGCCTTCTTTCTTTCATTATAATGAAATTTTGTTTTTTTTTTTATTTGTTAGTTTTGGGAGTTTTCCCTTTCTTGTGACTGTAATGGTGCATGAAATGGGGAATAAATGAATGTACATCAGATAGAGTTAAGTATGATGTAAAGGAGTATACTTATTTATTTGTTAGAAAAGTTCTTCAGTTATTTAGTCTTCTCGTTACACTCTTTGTTTGATCTCTCTCTCTCTCTCTCTCTCTCTCTCTCTCTCTCTCCCCCCTCTCCCTCCCCCTCCCTCCCTCCTTCCCTTCCTCCTGCACAGCAGGCCCCCCCCCCTCTTCTTCTCTCTATCCCATTGGATAATTTGTTGTTTATTTTATTGCTGTACATGGCTTATATGTATATGAAATTTTTGGGGACAAGGATAGTTTTTCATAGCACCAACACATGCAATATAGAGGTGGTTATAACTTTCTATTTCTTCTAGTAATTGATTTATAATATTCAACAAGAAATATATTTGGCAATGTCTTAGAGACATTTCCATGAAATCTAAAATTCTTGCTATCACGTAATAATATCTGATTTAATTTACCTGGCTTATAACTTTATTATTATTATTATTTTCTTTTCTTTTCTATGGTATAACTTATGGATTAGTGAAAGGCCTTAAATATGAAAATTGTGTGTATGTGTATGTCTATATATATAAGGCCTAGGCTATATGAAAACAAAGTAAAGTGTCACCTCAAATCCTCCTCCATAAAGTACTTTGGGTGTTGGAGACCTTCATTATGGCTCTAAAATCAATTTAAAAAACTGACAATGAAATTTGAAGTGCGAAAAATGGTATAGATCTTGCGGATTTGTGAACACTTATTTTTAGGGAAATAGGCGGTTTAGATAATGTGTTACAATATACACTATATGTAGGCTTGAAATCCTAATTTGTTCTCCCAACCATAATGGTCAAGGCCAAGATGATCGATTTCAAGGTTTTCCGATGCCTTTCTATGAGTTTTAAGGTGAGACTTTACTTTTTTTGATAGGCTGCAGCCCTATCAATATATTTGTCATATATATATGTATGTATGTATGTATGTATGTATGTATGTATGTATGTATGTATGTATGTATGTATGTATATATATTTGTATGCGTGTATGTTTGTGTGCAAGTATATATGTATGTATACCATGAAATGGAGATAGAGATGGAGATGGAGAGATAACTCTTTGGCTGTCCTGGAGAGGGTTTTGCTTGCTAGGCTGGCTCTAGACTTCCACAGGCTTTTGGTCTTTGAGTGCTTATGATAGGGTGAAGACATGAGGCGGGCAATGTGGGGAGGGAGCAGAGTGACTGCAGCAGTGTATTTTTTTTTTTTTGTCCTTATGATTTCGGCCTGATGTGTGGTTGAGGTGGTGGGCCAGGGAAAATTCTACTCTTTCAGTTGTTTCTTTTATGCATGAACTTTTGATGCCTATTCTTTTCTATGATTACTTAAGCATTATTTGGAGCCCTTTTTATTATTCTCAAAGTTTTGTACTAGAAGTGCTGGTTGGAGAAGTTGACAAACTTGGATACAATATGTGTCTTGTTGAAGAGGGTGTGATGGAAATGGTTTTTTTTCCCGTTTCTTTTTGATACAGTTCTGGATTTTTTAAGAGTGAGTAATGAGTAATGTGCATGGTTTTTCTTTTCTCATCCTTTCCTGTTCGTTAATCAATTCTTTCCCGCATAGTTTCATGCTTCTTACTTTATATTTTCTATGTGCTGATAGTATGAGGGGCTTTGTCTTGTCCAATTTATTTTTGCTAATATTGTCTTAAGGTAGAGGATGCATTTGATGCTGTCTCATTTCATCTGATAGCCCTAAATGCCCATCTGGCTGTAAGGAGCATAACTGGGGGAAGCTCTATGTGATCCAATGATGTTCTTTTTTTCAGCAACATTTATTCATTTGCAGCACATGTTCGCATATATGCATGCACAAACGCACGAAGTAGTTATGGCTACATTGATACCAAAAGTTTTATGGGTGTTTTACTTATATTGTAGGGATACACTCATGGATTATGATGACAATGAATTTCAAAGCCAGGACATTGAACCTTTGAGTGACGATAACACCAAATTCCCTTCAGGCCTAAGATCTTATACTCTTCCTAAGTTTGATTTGGATGAGCCTCTTCATGTAAGATTTGATAGTCTTGGGGAAGCTGGTGTTCTTCTTGGTATTCAGAATCAGACAGAGGATCATTGGATTGAGGCTTTTCCTAGGGGGAATAGTGGCATTGTTCTTGATCCTGTTTCCCAAGGCATAGAGTTTAGTTCAGGCACCGCTGAATCTTGCCCCATTTCCAGGCATAACGATGTTTGGTCAGAGGCCACATCCTCAGAATCTGTTGAAATGCTATTGAACTCTGTTAAACAAGACGAGGTAATCACTAAAACACATATCGTCGACGAGTCAGATGCCTGTGATAAGCTTGGAATTTTAGAAAATAAAATGGATACTACTTTGAGCTGTGATGACTCCTCGCCCTCTAATCTCGGGGTTGTCTTGGATGCTGATCCCACTGATGGTGGGAAACATCCAAAAATGATTGCGGTAGACACTTTAGAAAATGCAGCTCATTTTGGAAGTTTGATGGAAACATGTAATGAGGAAAAATTTAAGGATGAAACTTCTACAGGAGAGGGTACAACATATGATTGTAAAAATGGTGACCATTTTGAAAATGTTAGAACTGTGGGTGAGAGTTCCGTGAAGAATGTTCAACCAGATAGTCTATACCCAAATTTAACAGATGTTCATGGTGAAATTGGAACTAAAGAGCAACAGAAGGATGATGTACCAAAAGATGACCAGAGGGAAAAACCCACCGGAATTCATAGTGTTGATAGCGCTAATGGTGCTGGAACTTCTTGTTTGGTGTCAAAAGCAGATTCTCCTAATAAACAAAAGACCCAAGAAGAGGAGGTACCCGTGTGCTTGAACGATAGTCATACAAGCACTTCAAATGATATAGTGGTGCGAGAGCAAATGAGAAGTGAGTGCTTAGAGAATATCAGTGGTGCTGATTTTATCCCAAATATACCTGAAACTATTGTGACAGGACATTCTTTGAGGTCATCTGAGATGCATGACTTGAGTGGTGTGGCAGTGGATGTATCAAACTCCATGCATGAGAAAGCTTTAGAAATGTTTGATAGAAGAGAAGCTGATGTAGGAATTGGAGCTGTTGTGGGTATTACTCATTTGGATGCTGTTGTCCGGGAAAGGGGGAGTGCACTGATGTCATCAAAAGTAATTGAGGGGGTTGATGATGATGGTGGGAGAGCTTACAATGAGGGGAGATCAGGCCAATGTGAAATCGAAATGGCGAATCCCCTAATTTCACAGAAGTCGGAGACTGATATCATTTCAACAGTATCGGGAAGAGTTATAGATGGTTTTATTTCCAAATCTTCAGGAGCCGTTGGTGGCTTATCAGAGACTGCAAGGGACTCAGCTACTGATAAAACCTCAGAGGAAGTTCAGCTGATGGTTCCTGAAAAAATCAACATCTCAGATAAGGATCCGTTGGAAAAGCAAGAGGTGGGATCTAGTCGCTCTCATAATGTTGGGAAAGAAATAAATGGAAAAGCCCAAGAAAGTTCTCCAATACCAGGACCTCCCAATTTGCAAGGCGATGATGTGAGACAGCAGATACAGCACTGTGATGGTACCGAGCCACCTGATTCAGTGGCTGCTCAGTTTTCATGTCCTGTACAGAATTCATCTATTATTGAATGCCAAAGTGAATTCAAGAGTACAGAAGCTAACACTGATACACAAGAAAACGAATCAGAAAAACAGGGGGCATCAGTTATTAATGCTGAAATTGTGGAAGAAAAAGATGGCCCAAGGATATCTGCAGAGTCTAGTTTGGGGCTTCATGAAGAAACGTCCCCAGAACCTCTAGGTAGTAAGCATTAGGGAAGTTTACCAAAAAAAAGAGAAGAGAATCCCATTTTATTTTCAAAATTTGAAACTAGTCCACTATATTTTATTCTTTACTCTCAAGTCCCATTTTTGAAGAGGGCATATTGCGTTTTAATATTATTTATATTCTACACATCTGATTGGGTTCAAATTTTGGGAGTTGGTGTATATCACCTTCTCACATTTGTAAAAATAGAAAAATAAAAAAATATTTTAAAATAAGGGAAATTTATCTAAATATCCATGAGAGATGAACTATTTAACGTACTACCCATATCTTTTGATTTAATTTCAAAATACCTATCAAAAGACATATGATCATTACTTGGAATAGTTAGAAATGGGTAAAATGTTAAATAATTCGGCTCTTGGGGATATTTTGATAAATTTCCCTTTCCAATAAATAAAATAACCAAAATACCCCTAAATTTTTGAAGTTTGTAGGGGAATTTTGGTCATTTATATTTAACTGAATTATATTTTTAATATTTTCCAAGTGCGTTATGGCATGAAGGATAGATGTCCAAAATTTGAGCTTAATCATATATATAGAAAAATGAAAAAAATTAAAATACAATATCCACTATAAAGACTGAAGTGAAAAATATAAAATATATGGAACTATTTTTAAATTTCCAAAATAAAAAGGTTGTTTCTGTTAATTTCCCAAAATATTATTATCCCCTAGTCTAATATCATTTGTGTTACGTGGTTAAAAAATAGTTACTTCTATTTTGTGGTACTACTTTTCCTTCTTGTTTTGTTTATGCAATTCATTTTGTGTATGTTGGATCCTTATTTCTTATTTGAGGAAATTTTTTCCAATTATACTTGGGAAAACCACAGTCCATTGGGTCATCACCATCCTCTGAAATCACAGATGATGATGGAGAAGGAGCAGGACCCATCGCTGCTGTGATTTCCTGTTCTTTTGGGCCCCACTCTTTCCATCATTGTCGATCACTTCAATGGACTGTGCTACCTTGAGAAACATGGGATGATCCACTGATAGTAATCCTCTTTGTTGAGTCTTTCTAGATGAACGGAAGTTTAACATGTCCCATCTTTCAGGGAAGGCAACTACTTGTGCAGAAGTGAGTGATAAAGGCCAAGGCATACATGAGAAACATGAATCCAACCCTACAGTGGCAAAATACAGCAATTTTTCTATCCTTAGTACAAGCACAGAGGGTAATGTGGTTTCTGCCACCTGTTCTGCGGTTGTTGAAGCACAAAGTGAGTTACAGGTTGAATCAGGAGGCTCTTCTGGAGCAGGTCTGACAAACCTAGTCCTGGCTGCAGGTAATCCAATAGAGAATTGTGCTGATTCTAGGGCTTAAGAGCGATGCTATGTGATTTCCTTCTCGTATGTCGAATTGGCCAAAGTCTATGGCTTTAACCTCCAAACTGCCGTGGAGTGAAGCAAACATCTATATTTTGGAAATATAGGTGACATTTCCAAAAAAATTGATATTATTTGAATATCATTAAATTTGAGAAATATTTTTAAAGATTGTATTTATACATTTTTTGAATTATTTTAGTTTTAAAAATAACTGAAGGCTTCCTTAAATCAGCAAAACGGCTAATTCAAATAGGCTCCAAAGCAATCTGATAAGACTGCATGACAAGTTCCTATTCTTTTGGAGAGGTGTACTATAATCCCATTGCCCATGGTTCTGCAGTGCATTCTACTATATTATAGTGTTGCATATTAATGATCCCCATGATCATGGGTCAGCTATTTTTGTGGCCTTTTGCTGTTTTCCCATGGAAATTTTTCATTTTCAGTCCTATGATTGATGAATGATGATGATTCCTGAATTGTTTCATTTCCATTGTTGAAGGGGTTAAGCCTACTGATGTCAAAGCACGATCTTCTGAACCTGATAATGCAATGAACGCTGAAGCAAAGGAATTGGAAGATGGTATAGACATCGGGGCTTCTCTTGAACGAGATTGCGGCTCCCCTATAGTTATTAGTTCCAATGAGCCTTGTCATAGTGAAATGGAGTGCCAAGAAGGTGACAAGGAATATTTAGATCAGAATGCTCGTCTCTCTGGGGATACCCCCGGGGTTTCAAATCGTGTTGATAGACAGGGCAGTAAAAATGAATTAAATTCGCAAAATGCAGGAGAAAACGATGCCTTGGAAACTGATAAAAGTTTCACATTCGAGTTGGGTTCATTGGCTTCACGGGAGACTAATAGTCCCATGAGTATTTCAGGTTCATTTGTGACTGATACAAATGGTAAAGGCTGGAAACCTTTTCCAAGTGTCCAACCAGTTGATTCTTATCAGGTATTGCCCCTTTGCTACCATAGTTCATTCTTATTAATGAAGCCGTACCTTTATACTTGGGCCAGCCATTAAAAATGAAAAGGAACTATTTCACTCTCAATCATATTTCCTTTTTGCCTATTTATCTGTATTTTTTACTGCAAATTAGTGGTAAAACAGCCATCTGAAAAAATTGACTGGTCCTGTCTACTTTGATATTCAAAATTTTGGACCACCTATGTGGTTTATGCAGTTGTTCCACAACTTTCCTGATGTTTTCCATTTTTTATTTGTATTTTGAAAATGTCCTTGTCCTTGACATTTCAAATTTCTGGACCACCTGTGTGGTTGATGCAAGTGTTCCAACTACTGTCCTGATGTTTTCTTTTTTTATTTGTATTTTGAAAATGTTATTAGTTATTAATATAAGAAAATCATGGAATACTTCTTTATATTATGATCTTTTTTTTCTCCCTTTTCCGATTGGATGGTGTTATATGCATCAGACTGAAAAAGTTTCGCAGGTAACACCTTTACCATCCCAAACCGAGCACAAAGTTTCGGATGGGAATTCTCGTGGGAAGCTTCCAATATCAGAAGGGCAGAAGGGGTCTAAAGTTAGTAAAGAATCAAATGTCACTGTAGATGGATCAGCTCTTAGAAGCAAAATTGAGAAGTCTGAAGGGCAACCTGTCAAGAGCACCACCACCTTAAAGAAGGCCCCACCAAGTACACCTGCCAAATCAGTGGGTGAGGCTTTCAGTAGAAGCGTGCAAGTTGAGGAGGTGCCTCGGCATGCTTCTCTAGAAGGTAGCAGTACAAAACTATCCTGTGTTACTACTGTCCAGGCATCTAATCTACCGGATTTGAATGCTTTAGCTGTTCCTGCATCAGCATTGTTTCAGCAGCCATTCACAGATTCCCAGCAAGTACAATTGCGTGCACAGATTTTTGTTTATGGGTCTCTCATGTGAGTGGAGTTTGTCATGTTCATCAATCCGTTTGTTTTTGTCGTTCTTTATTATTTTGATCTTCTTTGTGTTGTTGTTCATTGTTAGATTTGCGGGCCTTAATATTTTTTTTTTTTGGTGTGTCTATGCTTTAGTCAAGGCTTAGCACCAGATGAGGCATGTATGATATCTGCTTTTGCAGACTCCGGACGTGGTTTGTACACATCTCTGTCTATTTATTTAAGTACTTCTTTCGACTGTTTGCTCACTAAAGAGTTGATATTGTTTTGCTATGGAACATGCCAAAATGGCCAGCCAATAACCTTCATGCTCAATTTTCATTTGAGTTTTCTGTTTTCTTTTGGTTTTGCTCTCTGAAAGTTTAATCTTGTTGAAATGTGTTTGCTGTTGAGGAATCAGATGGTGGAAGGGGTGTATGGGAGAATGTATGGCGCACTGCTGTAGAAAGGTGTCAAAATCAGAAGTCACCTTCTAATAACCTTGAGACCCCTCTCAGCGCTCGTTCAGGTATGATATCACTATCTTTAATCTTATTAGGTTACGAGTAAGCAAGATTTTGAGTGGAATATTATGTTTGGGATAACTTTGGAGTTTGGACTTGAGCACACTAAATATGCTTTTTCGTTAGTATACACCTAATTATTCCTTTGGTGCTTATCCTCTTCCTGTTGAACTTGTGACATTTTTGGGTCCTCCACAATTCAAAACAAAAAGAAATCTGCCACTCCATACAAACTTTGACATCTTAGAGCTCCCATTTCATATAGGGAAAGCATATTTTAATCTATTAGAGTTCTTTCTTTCATCCTTTCATGCAACAATGGTCAAGATCTATTCATATGCAACAATGGGCAAGATATATGCTTATGCTGCATTGGCACATGATAAAAAAATGGATAGTAATGGATAGAGTGGTACCCTTCAGGACATGACAGAACCCCAGTGATGAGGGCTACTCTTCAGCACCATCTGCTGTTTTATTGGATGATGATGACCCCAAAGGGCAATGGTTTTCCATAGTCCTTTGGGTTGTAGTTTGCTGTCCCTTTTCTTTTGGTACTTTTGGCAACTATAGTTTGAGCTTTGGATTGTTTTAAAAAGAAAAAGAAATAAACTTTGAACTGATCTGAAGAATTGTATCATCGAAGGGTTTCGACCTAATGAACTCGTGTCGAGGTCCCCTATCCTCCAGAATAAAGCCTTGGGAACTCCAGCTGGAAGAAGCACTAGCAAGAGCAGCCCCCCATCTTCTATTTTAACCCCTTCAGTTTCCTTGTCTTCACCAGTTTGGAATATTTCTGCCCCTTCACGTGAAGGGCTTCAGGCTACTAATTTGCCAAGGGCCCAACACATGGACCCAATCCAAACAATTCCAGCAATGCATCTCTACCAATCTCCCCACATAAGGCATTTTGTTGGAAGCCCTTCTCCATGGTCCACACAGTCCCCATCTCCTGGTTCTTGGCTTGTACCCTCACAAACAAGCAATGTTGATTGTGCTGTGCAATACCCAACAGTGGAATCCATACAAATGACACCACCTAGAGATTTGCCATCTGGGGCTCGCTCCCAAGCCGTTCATCTTGCCCCACCTAGTCCACTGGGACCTACTGCTGCTTCTGCTCTTGTTACTTCGACTACAAGTATCTCAAGCGAAGCTCGAAGAAAAACAGCAAACTCACTCAAGAATACACCCCAAGAACCAAAGTCCAGAAAGAAGAAGAAGGGTTCGGTCCCTGATAGTCCCATTCAAGTTTCTATTGCTGAGTTGGGGGCTGATACAAGTGTCACCAAACAGTTACCATTTGCTATGGCATCACCACCTCTTCCATCAATAGTATCGACCAAGCCCCCTGTTTCTAAAGCTTCTTGTGCTCCGACAAGTTCTCCTGTACTCCCAACTAATTTTCAGGTGCTCTCTGGAGGGAATAATGAGCAGAGGGTTACCCTTTCGGAAGAGACGAGCACTCGACTTGAACAAGCCAAGCAACAGGCTGAAGAAGCTTCTGCTCAAGCTGCTTCAGCTGTGAGGCATAGCCAAGGCATATGGAATCAATTGGGTGTCCAAAAAAGCTTGGCATTGGTCTCAGATGCTGAAGTGAAAGTGGCTTCAGCAGCTGTTGCAGCAGCTGCCGCAGCTTCAGTTGCTAAGGCAGCAGCTGCAGCTGCAAAGGTTGCTTGTGAAGCTGCTCTCCAAGCAAAACTCATGGCTGATGAAGCTTTGACTGCTAATAAGACAGGTAATGTTGAAATTGGATTGCCTGAAAGTAAGAAGAATTCGAAGGGGAAGAAGGCAAGCACTTCTAGTTCAATTATTGCCCTTGCACGAGAGGCGGCTAGGAAGAGGGTGGAAGCAGCTTCTGCTGCTGCTAAGAGGGCAGAGAATTTGGATGCAGTGGTAAAGGCTGCAGAGCTAGCAGCTGAGGCTGTGTCACAAGCAGGGGCTGTTATTGCAATGGGAGACCCGATTCCATTGACATTGAGGGAATTGTTTGAAGCTGGGCCTGATGGGTATTGGAAGTTACAAAACCCAAGTGGGGATTTTACTAAGAAAGCAGCTAATTTACAAATAGAGTGTGGTGGCTCCGCTGAAATTTTGAATGAGCAGGTTTCTGGTAAGGATGGACTGGGTCAAGATAAAGAAGGAAGTGCACCTTCTGGGGAAGAGTTATCAGGGCAAGCAGTTGAGAAACAAGGTGAGGTAGGAAATGGGGTGCATCAAAATGCAGCAACTGTTGAAAATGGGTTTGGAGGGCAATGGCGACGTAAGAATTTGGATGTGTCTAAAACTCTCAGGGTTGCTCCTGAATTACAATCTGATTCCAGAGTTGTTTCTTCTGCCATGAAGAGTGCTGATGCTGAGAGGCCTCTAAAGTTGCCAGCTCTGAAGGAAAATAACATTAAGGAGGGATCTCTTGTTGAGGTTGGTGGCTTCTCTCTCATCTCATTCTCTCTCTCACCCCCCTCTCCCTTGCTACACATGGATATAATTGCTGATTATGTCAGTATCATGCAATACCATTATCCAACTCATGTGTCTAAATCCTCAATCAATACGCCAAAAAAAAGAAGAAAAGCTATTCTTTTCATCCTAGTGGTAAATGTCTATTTCTTTCTGTAATTGAGGGTCCTCTTTTTCTGCCAATCTTTTTTTCTTGTTTGCAGAAGTTAACGGGCTTCTTAATGATTTTCTCTTACCATTTCTCTTATGTTTTACTCATACCATTTCGCTAAATTTAGTTTGTTTTATATTTTTCGTGAATGTAATCTGAATATGTGTTTCCTCTCTCCCTCTCAAGAAA
>NW_006497600.1:2193019-2205389 GCF_000471905.2 Amborella trichopoda | reverse complement strand
TAAGAAAAAATGAATAGTGATTTCGCCTATGTTCATCACCGTCTAAACTTCATCGCACGGTCACTATTGTCTGGTAGTGTTTGAATTTTCATTTTTTTTCTATAAATTGGTATGATCTGAAATTTGGAGTGCGTGTACATCTTAGCGAGGCCAACCGAATAAAAATATGAAAAAAAATATTTTGCAAAATATAAATTGACCAAAATACCCCCACAAATTTTAGGGGAATTTTTGTCAATTTATATTTTGCGAATTATTTGTTTTATATTTTTATTAGATTCTCCTATTTTTGCTGAACACACGCTCCAAATTTTAGATCATTCCGATTTGTAGAAAAAAAATGAAAGTTGAAACACTACCGGACAACCGTTTACTATGCGATAAACTTTAGACAATGATGAGCATAGGCGAAATCACTGTTCATTTTTGTCTATAGGCGTTGCGTAGTGTTTTCCACATATATATATATATTTGTTGCCTTTTTCTGTGTGATGTTTAAAATAGATTCTACATTGACACATTTGAAATAAGCAGGTTGTTTCTGACGAAGAGGGCCTTAGAGGGGTCTGGTTTTCTGCCAAGGTACAGAGCATAAAGGATGGAAAAGCTTTTATCTGCTACACTGAACTGCTTAATGATGAAGGTAAAATGTTAGACCTTAAATTGGTTCCCAAGTTCTCTGGCTGATTTACAAGTAAAACCAATCAAAAGGGGAATGCATGCGTTAATCGTTTGGTCAGAGGAAAACCATAGGGGTCATTAATGTGCAATAAATGATGGAAACTGGAGAGCAAATGGGATGGACCATTGGGTTCACATCCTTCCTTAAATGGGTCTCACTCTCTCATTCCATGGTCATCCATCATTTCATTGAGCAGTAATGAACCGAAGGAACTATAGTTTTTCATGTCCATTGGATTGTCATGCATTTTCCCTTAGGGATGGTATAGCATCCACATGATGTGAACACTTTAAGTGTGCACAAACACCCTTCAATGGCTTAGATTGAACCTGGTTTATCCAAGGGCCACAAAATGATTTTATTTTTTTATTTTTATTCTTTTTTAAGCTTCTATTTATATAAAAATTGGGGTATCCATACATCTAAAAATGACTGCATTAAAGATTAAAGAAATATCTGAATAAGAAAAAGCCAAAATCCCCCGAAACATTTTGGAGTATTTTGGTCAAAAATTTGTTTAAAATATCTTTTATTGGTGCGATCTTGGCCTTTTTTCAGGTAAATAGAATTCTACCAAAATAAAACATAAGAAATGACATTAATTTGTAGCCCTTGAATATTTCCAGATTAAATCTCAACCATTGGAAGGGTGCTTGTGCACCTGTCAAGCGTCTACATACCTTTCCTTCCCCCAAAAATATCTTTAAAAGAACTTGTTAGCTCACAGCCCAATTTAATGAGTAGTCCACTATTTGACACTTCTCTTATAAAATTATATACCATTCGATTTCAAAGTTTGAAAAAGTACACGACCTTTCTTTCTATACTCCAGTATTTATTGGGTGTTTTTTCTTTGAATTCTCTATTCTTTTCATTTTTAGCATATGAATACTTTTTAGGTTCTGATCATCTTAAGGAGTGGATAACTCTTGAAAGCGAAAGTGATAAACCTCCTAGAGTACGACTTGCCCATCCTGTGACTGCCTTGAAATTTGAGGGTACAAGGAAGAGGCGTCGAGCAGCAATGGGTAACTATGTCTGGACTGTTGGTGATCGGGTAGATGTATGGATGCGTGATGGGTGAGGATTTCTTCTTACATCATCTTTATTTTCCTTTCGTTACTTGTTTGGTAAATAACATGTATATATTTCTATTGAAATCGGAGTGTGGCTGTACCTGCAGCATGACCATAATGAGATGAAACACTTCATTCTAATGTTGTTTTCCTTCCACAAGAGACATCAAAATATCAGGAAAATAATGTAGTTTTCTCATTTTTTGTTGATTAGTTATCATATCCTTTGATGAAACTGGCTTTATCAAGCTTCATATGGATTGCACTACAGAGGAATGAAATTAGTTCTGTTTCCATTTTTTGCAGTTCCTGTGGCTTTATCATTCTTGATACTACCATTGTATGTTGTGATTTGGCCTCATTGCCTGAAAATATCCAGTCTTAGGTTTTCTTATCTGATTAAGAAATCTAGTCTTGGCTTGTTAGTGATTGGTACATCCCCATTCCTTAGGCATCCTGAAGCTTCATTATTGACAAAGAAAATTTTGGGGATTTGAGTGCAATATGCATTTTGTCAATGTCTCAGATGTTAGGAATTACATCCATCTTTTGTTAAAGGAGCAGGAAGACTGTTGAGTGCTTTGACATTGCTGCCACTGCTGATACTTGTTACTTGCCTTGCAACTACAGTGAGTAAAGTTATCACCTCTACTGTACTGTGGCCTTTGTCAATGTGTTACAAGGCTCCAGTCTTTGATTTCACCATTACTTTAGTTAAGGATCTGGGCAACGGAAAATGCAATGCACCTGGTGCAAATTGGTTTCAGTTATTCATCATCTAACAACAAGAATGGAGGGTCCTACTTCTCCATTAAAATGTCTTTATTCCTATGGTGGTTTTGTTGACGAACTTGTCTTGGGCTAACTACCCTGACCAATAAGGAAGCCTTGTCATTGTTGGGTGCCCTGCTTGAGTGTCAGATGCAATCGCCTGCCCTGTCCTCGGCCACAATGCTAATTTAATTGGATGAGGCTAGTTCAAGTTTGGATGCCATGACTCCAGAGAGCTTGCCATGAACAGTGGTCCATCCCATCAAAGAACGACCAACATGTCCTTAACGCCCCCCGCCCCCCCTCTCAAGCGCCTTTACACCTTCTCTTGACCCTAAATACATCTCAGAAAACCTGATCCCAAATCCTTAACAACTGAAAAAATCATTGAACACTGTAGCCCTATATTTTTATTTCATTCATTAAGCTTGTATCTGGCACCCACAAAAGCCCACCAGTACTTGAATTTCTGTAAAACTCAAACAAAAACCTTGGTTCTGGATGGCAAACTTTAGATTTCAGTTGGGGAAGACATCAGTACCAAAAGAGTGTCTTCATTTTGAGCAACCCTGGTGGAAGAGTTCAAGCCACCAAGAAAAGATATTAAAGGAATTACAAACCACAAATCGATTCTTTAATATTTATTTTTTTCGTTAATTTTAAACTTCATTTGGGTGTGCTTTGTTTAATCATGCTTTAGATATACTTTTCATATTTTATTAGATTTTTTTTGTATTTTCTTAACGCTCTTTGACTGCCCGGTTACCGGTTATACCGGTTGAACCGCTTTCGGTGTGTTGTCTGGTTGACCGTTCCGGTTTGATTTTTCCTACACTACTGCAGACACATTGTTGAGTCTTAAGTATTTTTTTCTCCCTTCCTCCTCAAAATGAAGCTTAGATAGTCCTCAGGCTGACAGAGTTAAGATTCATGGAACCATACTCAATTACAGGTCTTGGTCTCAATGTTTTGAAGTGAGAAAATCAAAGAAGCTTTGGGTTCAAGCTCATGGCGTTCTACTGCATTCATGGCTTCAGGGAAGTGTTTAGGGGGGCCAGTAATATGTGCAATGGCTTTATCAAGGTAGAGTTGAACTCTTTGGAAATCTTCTTCCCTTTTCCACCTACAAATGCTGGTTGAAAGTCTTGATCGTTCAGCAATTTCTGAAATCATCTCTCTTGGGGTCCCAATACCTGATTCAGGTTGTTAAGGAGTAGGCCACCCTCAAACCCAGTTGGAAGGATCACATATTGGATTACCCAACTTCAATGGATTTCCCAGACCACGAAAAGATTAAAAAACATGACTCTGATGGCTGAAAAATGGCAGTTCGCTAGAAAAATCGATGGAAAATAAAAAATTGAGTGTGTGCAGTGGAAATTGTAAAATGACAAGTTTCGGGAAAAGGGTGGACCCTGGCAAGCTCATCAGATCATCCACTTCTTCACATGGAAACTGTAGGACATGTGAGAATCAAATTATTGGGACCTCTTGAAGAACATGATTCAAAAGCTAAATTCAAATCCAATCCATATTCCAAATTGAAAATTTGAATTTTGAGAACCTTTTCACTTGCTGTACCCACTCGATCTCCATCCAATCAAGCCCCTACCATATCCTTGGCTATACATGTACCCACCAAAGCCAAGGCTCAAAGGCCTCCGCGTTGCCCAGAAACCCCTTCACGACTGGCTTTACAGCCAGTGGATAACACATGCCCACGTTGCCCATTACCATTTCCACCATGCATCTGATTGTCCATCTTTCGACAACTATGATCCAAGGTCAACACATTGGGGCGCAAGATCAAGTGATGGGGGAAGTTCAAGCCCATTCAATGGATCTGATATCAGATGTCAATCTGGATATTGCATGCCAAGCCTTATCAATGGCAGAGATTTCTTCCAATTTGATGGCCATTATCCCATCATAAAACCTTAAGTCTCTATCCCAAACAACTCACCTCCTTCAAACGGTTGATGGCAGGGACTGGTCACATGTCCTCCTGCCTTCATCCCTAATACAGTGATGGAAAGCACCTCAGCTCTCTCTCCTCTATCCTCTCTAGAAGCATACTGTTCTTATCTGGCCTTTTTTCTCTCCAGTCTCCAGTCTCCAGTCTCCACTCTCATTCTCCCCTTTCCTCTCTCTTTCCCTCTAAACCCCCAAAATACAATCGAATCTCTGCCTCCCAGAGCTCCAAAAGACTGACTTCGTCCAATAAAATAGATGGAGTAGTAGGCATTGGAGAATTTTTATTTTTTATTTATTTTTGTTGTTGGGTGGTGGGGGTAGCGGTTGATGTTGGCAGGGGCAAGGCTGGGGTTCAGAATCTTTTCATATGCTGCACTATCATTGATCATCATCCTTCCCGTACAAAACGGTTTGTTCCCAATCAGAAAATAGTCCATCATTGAGCCAGCATCCGAATTAAAGTCCTTTTTGTCATCTGAGATCCTTTTGAGCCCATGATTCACTCGAACTCAAGAAACCCCTTTACTTCCTTGTGCTTACCCCACAAAGGCTGCAATTTTTCTCTTTCTTTCACCTAAACTTTGCAAAAGGAGGATTGGGGTAATGGGCCATGACTGGGAGCATCCAAACACTGTTCTCATTGGGATCTTTTTGGAAACAAGATGAATCCTCAGCCAAGCATTCCGTTGAAGTATTTGTGGCTTTTGAGGGCACCCCTGGGGACAACTAAAATAAATTCAAGCAAACGCTATACATCTTTAAGATTCTGTGGTTCAAATCATTTCCCGTCCCCCGCTGAGTTAGCAGCTGCACAGCTACATGCTGCAACTAATCCTTAGAGCTCAGTGTCTCTCTGCTAACCTAGATCACCACAATCCACTCAAATCTCCTTCCTCTCTTCCTTGAACCCCTTCAGGGGCCAGTGAATGCACCTTTAGAGTTTCCATGTCCTCCACCTCTTCCCCATTTGCTCCAAAACAATCGGTACCTTGGTCTAGCTGTAGGCCGCTTGGTTTTGAGGTACACCTAAGCTCCTTAAGAAGGCTGCAGGCACATTCTCCCTCTCCTCCCACTAATAGTCTCCTCTCCAATACCTCAGTATAAGATAGACTGGAGGAACATATGAGCTCAAGCCACGCCACAAACACATCAATAATATTTTACAATATACGGGTCCTATACATATTGGACCTGTTAAAGCAGTTACTAATGTATTCTGATGTAACTCTATCAAGAGAAGGAGTTCCCCAGAGCTGAAGAATTTAGCTTCTTGCATCATTTGTGCCAAAACCATGTAGCTGGTGAGTGTACAAGATTTTGGAGGTCCTCAACACGCCCACACAGTACACAACCACCCTTCATAAGACGATTTGATGAAATGTGATGGGAGAAGTTTCCTTACCAATTTTGTTCGCTATAATGGATTGTCTATCTTTGCAGTTATAGAAATGAAGCAGGAAACAACTTCACTGTCCTCTATCACAGCAAGTTAATGCAGAAGCACAGCACAATGGCCTTTCATCATACCTATTAGCAGCTCTGGAGGAATATGGTTAATTTGGGACCCCTCTCAAGTGGTCGAAGAGGAAGAGAAGATTGCTTATTTCTCCATCTTATTCTAAGCAAAGACACTATCACCAGTGATGCAAATTTGAGAGTAACAGAAAGAAATCAAATAATTAACGTTTGGCTTGAAATATTGTTGGAAGCCAACATGCCTAGCTCAAATGGCTATTACATATTCAACTCAAAGTCTCAAATAACATAGTTTTGAATAATAATTAAGTCTAAATAAGAAATCTAATACAGCCTCTATTTATAAATTTATTTTGGATCCCCGTAATCGTAATTCTAACTTAAATGGAACTCCTATTCAAAAAAATAACATTTATAGCCCAATACAAAATAAGAACAACTATTTGTTTAAACTGACGCAACAACTTTCGATGGGCATAACTTTTCATTCCGATGTCGGAATTATTATTATGACCCCATTTTGGTTACGACAGCATGACCCCGATAACTTGAATACCTACTTGATCAGTTTTCTCCATCAAACATGGCTAAGAAACACCTTTAAAGCCATGAACTTGGTCGTTGAAGTTCTGTTATGGGAAGTACGCGTACATCTGTCTCCCTTGGTTGGAGCGAACTCACCCTTTGAGTTTTAATCAATTGTGAACTTCTTCCGTTCTTCTTCGACTTGCTTTAGGTCTTCCTTGGGATTCCGCAAATTCTTTGATTTGGGTTATCTTTCCACTGGATCAAATATTGAGTATAGTAACCATGACTGTTAGTAATGGTCCTCATGTCAAGAACCCTGAATATCGCTTTAGCATCCTCCTTAGGCATTAGAACCTCCTCAGCAACCTCCATATCATCAGTTCCCTATGATACTCATATTGATAAAAAACATTGAAGATATGGAGTATTCCAGGCCCATTTGGATGCTCAATTTTTTAAAAAGTGATCACTGTTGGAGCACTTGACAACGACCAAATCTTCTTATACTTGAGCTTTGTGGTAAGTGCCACTGGAAACGCTCTCGTTTTGTATAAAATATCACTAAATCATTTTCAGTAAACTCTTCATCAGTGTTTCAAAAAGCGCCTAGGCGGCTCAAAAAACAAGGACTTTATAGTCTCTAACAGTATAAGTATAATTGTATATTGAATAAAATATAAGAATTAGGGATTTAGGGCACATCAGAATTCAAAAGTATACTATACATTAGCACGCACTCCATAAGCATAACCACAAGTCGGTCCATATCCAATTAAAACTTAAAATTTACCAACCAAATTACCAAACCAAATACCAAACCAAAGTTACCAAATACCAAACCAGTGGAACTACAAATCCACTATTCACAATACACAAACAAGAGGAAGAAAATAAAAATGAAAATAATACTTGAAGTCTCAAAAGAATCTTCAATCAATTTCAAAATTTAATCATCATTCATTATTAGAAAAAGTAGGGTCAGCTACGTTTGCATCATATGCATCGAAGTCGTCACCCTCCACGACATATTGGTCGTCCTCCTCTGTCTCTTCTTCCTCCTGTTCCTCCACCTTCGTCCTTTGTGCAGAAGATCTAGTGGCCTTAGGAGGGTCAGCTGATGTGCCTGAGCATCCATGACCATGTCCCATGTCAATCCTTCATGTCCCTTGACCTCATCGTCATCAACCAACCACTCCATAGCATCTCCCATATTTTTTGATATGAGGTGGTCTCTCTTATCTCTCTTAGCAAACCTGTCCTTCAATAATCGATTATACTTGACATAGACTAGGTCATTGAGCCTCTTTGATTCTGTTCATTTTCTTTGTATGAATCTAACAAAATCAAATGAAACTAATTAATATAAATATTAAATAATTTTTTTTTTGAGAAAAGTGAACTTTTTTATTGCTATAAAGGGTTGGAGTACAATTTTGGGTTAATTTGAGAGTACCCACTAGACGGGTCTCTTGATAAAAAATAGGTCAACCGATCGTGTACAAAAAATTGGCATATAGATCTACCCAATTGCAATAAATTTACAATGAGGTTACAAAAAATGGGCTTATAGGTTTACCCGTTTACAAAGAGATGTTCTACTACGTGTACCCTTTGTGGTCTAGAGCAAAAAAGGAGATGGGCTGGGTTTGGTCTTCTACTTGGGCCCTAGCCCCGTCCTTCGCCAGGGGTCGGCGAACTCGTTTGACGTCCTCGAGGTATGCTTCCAGAAGACGCCATATCCTTGCAAATGTAAGTAATCTCATCAAAGAGGTGAGATGGTGGCTATAAATGAAATTCGTAATTGACTTTGCCTTCTTCACTACACCCGATATCTCGGTTAAACCGCCAAGCGCCTCAAGGATGAGGTCCATACAATGTGCTGCCCATGGTGTCCAAAAGATTCTAGGGTAAGCTGTGCACAACAAATTAGCAGTAGCAACATTGGGAGCAGTATTGTCTGTGACAACCTGTACAACAAGATGCTCCTCAACCTCCTTGATTCCTTTCTCTATAACTTGGAATATGTAATGGGCATCATGGTTATAATCAGAATCATCAATAGACCTAAAAAACAGTCCCTAAAGGACAATTCACCAGCAAATTCATTTGACTTCTTCTCTTCCTATCACTCCAAGCATCAGTCTTAATAGAAACTCTATATTGAGCCCATGCATCCTTCTTAGCTCAACAACATCTCTTGTGATGCTCACCGTTTTTTTCAAAAGAGGCTTTGAAAGCCCATATTTGGTTGGGGATTTCTTCCCAGGCCCAAATTGGTTAATTGCCTCTACTAAGGCATAGAAACTGCATAGGCGAGTGGTATTGAAAGGAATGCTCGCTTCATAAAACCATGTAGCAATGTAAAAAGCAGCTCTATCTCTCTTTTCCTTCTTCATTCTATTTTCAATGGTGGTTTGCTTCTTTGTTTTCTCTCCTGCAACCTCAGGGTCAGGCCGGAGCAAAAACTATCCATGGGGCCTCTAACCCGAGGCTTCTTACTCTCAGAACTAGAAGCAATTACAACTCCCTTTCCCAACCCCCTAATAATGGATTGTTCTACCTCTTGACATCCCTCCCCGTCCTCATCACTATCATCATAATCATAACTAATGTGTGGGGCTCACATAAGGGCATTACATGGGATGCACTAGGGGCCACATGTCCCCCATTAAGTGGTACGGCCACTTTTCTGTGCACATTTTTTTGTTTAAGAAAAGAAAATATCCTATTAAGTATTTGAAACTGAAATATTTTCTTAGTGGAAATACTTTGGATAATTTTTTTTAAGATCATCTTAAGTGATTTTCTTGTCATGTCGACTATTTGACCACGTCCTATTTTAATTTGAATTTCCTTATTATCCCTTTGTGAGAGAAAATGAATTCTAGATAGTTCTAGAATCTAGAATATTATGTTTTGACTAGTCAAAGTTCTAGATGGATTAGATCACCTAACACGTAATAATCCTAGATAATGTTGAACTCCTAATCTGTTTGGGACTCCCTAGGCCCTAGAGGTCTCTAAATAGGGGGGATCTCTCCCTCATTCAGCACATCTAGCATCTTTTCTTTCTCTCTCTCCTCCTCACCCCTCTGTGACTTCTTTCCCCTCTCTCTCTCTCTCTCTAGTCCTCTCTCTAATAGGGCCACACCACACTCCCCAAGTGTCTAGGGTGGCACACCCAACATAAAAGGGAGAGAAAAGGAGAGGGCACTCCAGCCCTAGCTCTAGTTTGAGGGGAAGTGCTAATTGTGGCATGCCCCAGGGTTGAAAATAGGGTTCTTAGTGAAACCCTAATTTTGACCCTACCTCTCTTGCCCCACAAGTTTCACTAAGGGAGTCCTAAAGGTGCTTCTCAGTTTCAGAATAGTAGATTCAGCAGCTTCTAGGATCAAGTGAGCCATTGCTCAGGTGATTGGATATGGGGTGTGCTAGGCCCTAAAGGGGTAACCCTAAGCAAAAAGTCCGTAAGTCTTCCCTTATTTAGTTGTATTTGCTGCTGTTTTTGTCTTATTGTTCGTCCTAAAGTCTGAGTATTGTATTCAATTATGAATAAAGTTTATTTGGCAACAACTTTTTGTAAAGAACCTAGATTGTAGTAGGCTGATTTTATTGTATTTGTGGTAAGCAATTAATAAAGGGTGCAGTTTGTATAAGGCCAGGGCTCTAAACAATCAAAGTAAAGCGCACCTTCAAATAGTATTGAAAATGTGGTTTCAATAGTGGTAATCTTTGTGATAGCTTTAAAATATATTTTCATCTATAATTATAATTTTAAAGCTTAAAAAATAGTGTAGATCAAGTAGATCTATGAAAGCTTGAAAAATCTTGAAAATTGAGGGTCCAAAAATGCATTACAAGATGCACTATTTCCAAAACTTGAAATCCATTTTTTTTTCTCATGTCCATACATGTTGAGGTCGAGATAATCAATTTGAGGATATTTGGGCATCAAAACAACCTCTTCTAGTGAAATTTGTTAGGTGCGCTCTAATTTGATTGTTTAGAGCTTTTGCACTTATATAAACTTTTTCCATTAATAAAAGTTATTTTTTTCAATTTATATCCTGGAGTTCTTCATAACCACCTTTCAGATTTCAGTGGAATTATTGGTGTCCAGATTGCAAGAGGTATTAGACAATACCATATGCACACCACAAGGAGCTGGGAGGGAGACAAATTGTGAACAGAGCTTTGATTGCCAATGAATGTATTTGTGGCATGCCATAATCTAAAGACCCTAGGAATTGTTTTAAGTTAAATCTTTGAAAAGCTTACAACTGAGTAGATTGGAAAATCATTGACAAAATTATGAATCAAATGGAATTTGGAATCAAGTGGTAGGTTTGGATTTCAGTTGTCTCTCCACCGCGAGATTCTTAGCACTTATAAATGGCAGTTCAAAGGCTTTATCCCATGAACTAGGGGCATTCAATAGCGTGACCCTCTGTCACCTTTCTTGTCTGAGATAGTGGTGGAACCATTAACAATAACTGTTAGCAGTATATATGAGGAAGGGGTTCTGAGAGGTTTCAAAGGTTCCTCGAGTGGACCACCTGTCTTACACTTGCTACCTTGCTGCTTTGCGATCTGACCGCCCAACAAACCTGTTCTTTATGGTTGTCCTTCAGTTTCTCTGAATATGCCTCTGGTTTATGAGTGAACATGTGGAAAGACTACTATATAGGGGATCAAGGTTAGTGGTGAAAAATTGAAACAACTTCCAGGTACCCTAGGATGTGGAATAGAAGCCATTCCCAATACATACTGGGGCCTTGCACTGTTGTGTTCAGGTCACCCTATCTGTGTTTGCAGGCCACACAAGATATGGTGAGATACAGTGGCTTAATGCTTTGAGAGGAGACTAGCTTCATGGAAGGCGTGGTATCTCTCATTTGGAAGCCGTATAACTCTTAATCAAGGTAACTCTCTGTCAAATCTGCCTATTAACTGCTGTGGCGAACAGATTCGAGAGGCTCCTACTTATATGGAGAAGGTTATAAATGTCATTTTGTTAAACAGGAGCAGTGCTTCTTGAATGGGCTCGTGCCAAGGACTCGGCTCTTCCCGAGCCAAGTTAAATAAAAAAAAAGAGAGGGAGGTGCCTTTGACCTTGTGCCCAGGAGAGAGAGAAGGTCATGGGCATGGCCACATCTCTTCCTCTCTCTCTCCCTCACAGATATCAAGATCAATGTTCGAAAATTCGCCCTCCCAGCCGCCTAGAAGGAAAAATTTCCAAACTGTCTAGGCGCTAGTTAGGTGGGACTATTAGGCATCCTGTGTCTAGGCGGCCGCCTAGGCGCCACCTTGTGCAGTTTGTCAAATGTCGGAAAAACCCTTGGTGAGGGTCAAAATTTGCCTTTTTTCCCCCGAAAAAGTCGGAAAAGGTCTTGGGGAATATTCTAAACCCCCAAAACTGATACCATGCCTTTTAGAGAGAGAAAAACTCCTCAAAAACCTTTCTTTTGTGATTTATTGAAAGATCGATAAATTTTCGATTTCTTCCCAAAACAAAGGCAATAGTTCATGGGTGTTCTTCGATTTCAAGATCTCTCTTCGATTTCCTCCTCTCTCAGCTCTCTCTTTCTCTCTCTCTCTGATTTCTCCCTCTTTCATCTTCCTTCAATTTCTCTCTCTCTGCTCTCTACCCCCCTCATGATTTCTCCATCTCTCTCTTGCTCCCCCTTGATTTCTCCCTCTCAGCTCTCTCTCTGATCCCTCTCCCGTTGATTCTTTTTCTCTCTCTCTCAGCTCGCTCTCTCTATCTTTGATTTCTCCCTCTGTTTGACCTCTCTCTCACAGATCTCTTCCCCTAATAGAGAGAGATGACAATGGGGACAGACTTCTACCCCCTTTTAGAGGG
>NW_006497600.1:2153548-2173327 GCF_000471905.2 Amborella trichopoda | reverse complement strand
AGTCTTCTCTCTCTCTCTCTCTCTCTCTCTCTCTCTCTCTCTCTCTCTGTGTTAGGATCTATTTAAAGTGGCTACTAATATGGATTAATACAAAATCAGATTTGGATGAAAATCTATTTTTGAACCTTACTTGAAAATATAATAAAATACTTTACATACATGTAATCCGCTCACACAAATGTATAAGCATATATCTACAGCTAAGGACTCCTCAAAACTTAGAATCAAATGTCTAATCTATCATCCTCCATTCTATATTTTGCCTTAATCATAAATCATAACAAGATAAGCGAATACGAAATATAGAACGAACTCACTAATATGCTCCATCTAGGGCTTGTAGGGAATAAGCAAATCCATACCTTGACCTCAAAAGCATCCCAATACCTGGGTGGAAATTCTAAGGCATGAAGAGATTAGTGGCAACGTGGAGAGAGAAAGTTGAGGATAATGGTGCATGAAATTAAGCTCAGTAGTGGCTTATCTCAGGGTGACCTTACAAGGCTTTTTGGGTGCTCCGTTCAGACCAAGATACCTCTGAAATTTGTCCAGAGAGAGGACTTATGGGTAGTGAGAGAGACTAGAACACTATCGCTTTCTCTTTTTTTAAGCTTCAAAATTTCAATGGGTGAATTTTTTGGGAGTAAATTTTTTTTTTTACTTATCAGAAAAGATATATGCAAAATACATTATAATAAGGCTAGAGGTATTTTGGTCATAAAAAAAAATCGGTTAGGAAAACAAAAAAAATGGAGAGAAGAAACTCAAGCTCAATTTGTTGACTTTAGTTTCTTTTCACTTGTTTTCCTAACAGACTTTTTTTTTATGACCAAAATACCTCTAGCCTTATTATAATGTATTTTGCATGTATCTTTTTTGACAAGTAAAAAGAAAAACTCATTCCTCTCATTATATATCTATATATCTTTTTGTTGGAATTTTGAGTCTTAAAAGAGATATAAGTTTGGAGAGAAAGCTATGGTGTTCTAGTCTCTCTCACCATCCATAATTCCTCTCCCTTTCTCTACCCTATAATTCCTCTCCCTCTTTACAAATTCCAGAGGCCATAAGTTCTCTCCCTCTCTCTACAAATTTTAGAGGTGTCTTGATCACAATAAGCACCCAAAAAGCATTGCAAGGTCACCCTGAGACAAGCCACCTAATTTCATGCACCATCATCTGCCACCTAATTTCATGCACCATTATCTTTAACTTTCTCTCTCTACATTGCTACTAATTTCTTCATGCTCCAGAATTTCCAATAAGACATTGGGATGCTTTTGATGTTCTAAAGGTGTGGATTTGCTTATTCTCCACAAGCCCTAGTTGGAGCATATTGGTGAATTCGTTCCATACTTCGTATTTGCTCATTTTGTTATGATTTATGATTTAGGAAAAACATCAAATGGATTATGATAGATTGGACATTTGATTCTAAATTTTGAGGAGCCCTTAGTTGATATATGTTTATACTTCTAATGTAATTGGATTACATGCATGTGAAGTGCTTGATTATATTTTCAAGCAAGGTTTAAACAGAGACTTTGATCTATATTTGATTTTGTATAAATCCTTATTAGTAGCCACTTTAAATCGATCCTTATACAATTCAACGTTACAGAATTAAGGTTACATGATTCTCTCAGGTTCCCAAAGTAACCATTAAAAGAAATGTAACAAGCCCTTAAGAGAGAGTCAACCAAGAGGGACTAGATCATCTCTCCCCCAAGAAAAAATAAAGGAAGATCATGGCTCATAAATTGACTTAGTACTCCTACAAGAGAGAGAGAGAGACAGAGAGAGAGGAGGAGAGAGAGAGCCATAACCAAATATTTGGGCAACATCAGAGAGACCAAGAAACTAAGAGACTGTTTGTCAGGACCACACAATTGGCAAATGGATTCAATCATCTCCCTAAGACAAAAAAACAGATGCCCCAATTGCACCTCAGCCTTTTTCACACGCACACAGCTTGTAAGGGATGTATGCAACTCATGTAGTGTTTAGGTGTATTTGTTAGAGTTGCTTTTCATTCTACATTTACAAAAGGAATTTAACAAAAGTGTCCCAAAAGTATGGTACACTTGTGATTTATTGCATATTTTAAATTATTGTCTAGCAAGTTCTCTAGGTGGTTAGACTGGTTTTGACTAGCACTATACGACACTTCTCACTAGTTTAATGGTCTGTTTGATCCTAATAACTTGTGATTTGTACTATTTATTAGTTGGGGGGGATGGATTTTGGCACTAGTGCAGATGCATATGACAACACCTCAAAGCTAGCCAAAAGGATCCATAAATGCTCGAAAATCTAATTTCACCTTATTTATAAAATTTAAAGCTCCAAAAATGGTGCAGATCTATAAACACTAGAAAATCTTGAATGATCAATATAATGTGTTACAAGATGCATTATTTTAAGGATTTAAAATCTTTTAGTCCGTATCCATTCAACATGAGGTTTAGAACATCAATTGAAGGCCTTCCCAGTGTCGAAACAACCTTTCCGATGGATTTTGAGGTGCACCATATATCTAAGTTTGTACAAGGTTGACACCATTTATAATATTTTTCCTTGTTTTTGGGTTGTTATAACTTTTTCACCAAAATTACCAAAGTAGTTTTATCTTTCAGAAATGAGGACAATAAGATCATTTCTTTTGGTACAAGGAAATCACAGTCATTATTGTCCCTTATATATGTAACTAGGTGGTTGAAGACAATGTCTTGACTGCCCACAAAATCCAAAATAAGAGTTTCTGAATATTGTCACACTTCAGTATGTAAGATTTTACATCCAACGGCTAAGAGTCATTATGATCTCTTTGTGTCCAAAGTAAATGGTCCTATAGTATATAATCCCTTTTCTTTTTACTGTTATCAGCAAAAACTAGGCCATCCAAAGTGTGCCTTCAGCAAATAGCAAGCTCAGTGTTCTCTTTATTATTCACCATGTGGTTTTGTGGTTAAGGAAAATGGTTTGATAGGGCTACAACCCTATCAAAAATAAGTAAAGTCTCACCTCAAAACTCACATAAACTTGCAATTTTGGCATGGGAAAACCTTCAAATCAATCATCGTGGACCACTATGCTTACGAAAAAAAATTTAGGATTTTAAGCCCTATTCATAGTTTATATTGTAACAAATTATCTATAGACCATCCATTTCACCCTAAAGATAAGGTTCTCGGATCTGCAAGATTTATACCAATTTTTTAGCTCCAAATTTTATAGCCGGTGTTGGAAATTGATTTTAGAGCCATCATGGAGATTTCTGATGCCTAAAGTGCGTTCTGGATGAGGATTGGAGGTGAGGCTTTACTTTGTTTTCATAAAGCTCAGGCCTTATAGAAACTGCACCCCTTTGTTTAATTTATCTTGGATTTAGGATCAGATCATTCACTCACTCCTCAAATTACAAAACCTATAGTTCTCTATAGTTTTTTTCCTTCTATGTAAAGCAAAATATTTTTCCTGTTATTTGCAGGGGCTAACTTGGGTGAAACCTAAGACTAAACACTAAGGCTTTACTTGATCCCCCATCTCTCTCTAGTTTTAACTTTTAAGAAAAGATACTTTTGAGAGCAGAGAATAAAGGTAAGTTGTTGATCTGCCTCTCTCTCTTTTTCTTCTCCTTTGGAGGAAAATATTGTTATGATGATTTTAGAAATCAGTTCATACAAAGAAAAGAATGAAGTTTACCTTGATGATCTCTCTCTCTCCCAATAAAGGTTAACTCAGGTAATCACTCTACACTACTGCGACAAAACTACAAAACCTGTGAATTGTATTTTCTACACTGTCTTTGTTTATATATGAGACAAGTTCAAACTGGGTGGTGTTCAAAACAATTTCAGAATTCAGAGAGCTCTAGTTGCAAACTGCAATGGACTGAAGGAATGTGAACTTCATGTGTCAGATCAACATACAAGATTAACCAGAGCTAATGGTTAACAATGAGTTTACTGTTTCAAAAATCAAACTGATTTTCTTTCATGTTTCCCGCCCAAACCCATTAGCACCCATTTAATCGATCTTCCACGGCTTTTCACCACAGTTAAAGTGGAAAGTGCAAAGCTCGTGTTTTGGCTATGGTTGGCTTAACTGCTCCTTACCACTCTGCGTTTCATTTCTCTGAAAACTGGCATGTTTCATCCTTTCACATGCTCCCACTTGAACAATGAATTTGAGATTTATGAAAACCCCCAATTTGGATTAAAGAATTAGCTTTTCAATACCTAGAAAAAAAAAAGGAGGGAAACTATGTCCCAGCAAGTTTTGCTCACAGTTTAAACATAGATTTTTCCCTACTTCTGAATTGTTCTTGTCAAATTTGATTCACAGAATTCACAACTATCCATGACGTTTCCAGCCAAAAGGAAAATCATATTTGGCCAAAGTATTCCCAAGAAAGTTCAACTCTGAGAATTCTCTAACAAGTGTTTTATTCGGCTCAGTTTCATCTGAAGTGAATGTTTGGCCAAACTTCATTATTCACAGAAACTTTGTGCCGACGGTGTTAATGCGCCAAACACAGCAGGAGCATCTCATTGTTGCGTTTATGTAGCCTTCAAAGGCCTTATGAGTGCTTGTAAAATGAAATGATATAGTGAAACATGAACTCAGTGGGAGTGTGGTCCCTCATGAACCATACCATGCAAATGATGTTCGCAGATACCGGACTGTGCTTGACGATCTAGGCCAGTCAGTTGGGAAAACCCATGTTACTTGATAAGGTCAGAGAACATGCCCGGATGAGTGAGCCGAGGGACTGTATGACCCTTCTGTGTGATGGTGGCTTACAGAGACGGGAGCCAAAACCTCATCCATGTGCCATCACACGACATGCATATAGATAGATCTTTCGAAAAAGCCAGAAATCCACCTTTTAGGGTGAAACGTATGCAAGTGCGAGAGATCCCCCTATGCGTCATAGAGCTGTGGTCTCATCAGGTCTTAGTGACCTGGACTCGTCTCTAGGGAAGGACCTATAATCCACAGATTGGGATTGTGACCCCTTGGCTCATCGGCCAGACCTCGGTGACCCACTAATGAGCCCCTGCTTGGACTCTGGATCATGGAAAATATTGGGTGGGTCTGATAAAGCAAGTGTGGTCCGTAGTCCATAGTTGAAGGTGAAGTGCCTCATGATTGTTGATTCAATTCCTAAACGATATGGATCCATTTCCCATCAAATTAATTTAATTGTGTTTGTTTTATGATAATGATTATTTTAGAATTATTATTTGAATTTTTATGAACATTTGGATATTTTATTTATAATTTTTGGATTTATAAAATTAAATATATTGATTTTATAATGTTTTAATATTCACTAAAAATTATTTGGTTAATTTTAAATGCAAAAAAAAATAATCATGGGGGCCTATTGTGCACATGGGCCCACCATGTTTCTAGAAGGTGGAGCCCACATGTGTCTCCTATGGGTGGCACGTCCCACCTCTTACTACGTTCTATTTTATGGAAAGTTTTGCTTTGTGGCTTACGTGACCTTATGTTTTGGTAACTTTAAATTGTGACATGTGGTCAAATTATGGATTGAGTATGTATTGACCATATATTGACTTAATATGGAAGTAGATATTGACTTGATATATCTTTGATAGATTTTATGAAAAATATGTGTAGAGATGTGCTATTTTATGAAATGCACAATATTTAATTAAAATTAATTTAACTTAGTTTCTATTGATGGGAAAATGGTTTAGGAAAGGGGGATAAGGGTTCATGCACCTTCCATAATGTTGATGGCCCATCTATGAAATGGATGGTTCAGATCTTTCACCCCACAAATCACCCTTGATCGACGGTCCATGTTCAATCTCATAAGAAGAGGCAAGCCAAGGAAAACCCTAAGAAACCTTAATCTTGTTCAGGCCTATAAAAAAGAGATTGTCTCTACCAAAAATCTCTACACCTTATCTTTATATGTCTCTCTCATGTTTGATCTCTATCTCTTGCACATTGTGAAAAGGGGCTAAGGGATTAGGCTATGGAGTTCTTCTCTCTCCCATCTCTCAACTATGGATTTATGGCTGAGGGTTTTTAGTGTTACTAAAAAGAGAATTCATCTCTCTCAAACTAGGTTGGTAAGGGAATTCAGTTAGGGTTTGAGTTTGTGATCAAAGGGGTTCACGTTCAATTGGTGTGGCTTGGCCTAAACTTGCTTTCCCTGTTTGAGATTGAAGCAAGATCGTCAATCCCGTGCTATCGGATGGTGGTGACTCGGTATGAGATGTAATAAGCCTAGTTGAGGTAATCTGCGGCACTTTTCTCTTTTATTTCTTACAATCTTATTTTTTATTCTCAAGCATAGTGCATAGTTATTTCAATGGCATAAAATTTTAAGATCTTAGTTTTATTGTCATGTTGATTTTATTTTGAAGTATATGTTGTTGTAATAAGACCACTTGTAAGTGATCTTTTACCAAAACAAAAAAAGTGATATAAAACATATATATATTATTCCCCGGTAAAAGATCACATAGGTCTTTCTTTCATTGGTATCAGAGTTATTGATACTTGATGCCATTAGTTGTCTTTTCTCTTTATTAAGTTTAGATCAAGCTTGGGAATGAGATATAAGAAAGCTAATGACCTTTGTGGTCAAGAAATACACTCACGGTTAAGAATTATAGACATATTTCAACACCGAAAAGGCACTCTGCATAATGAGTATTCTAGGCTATTTTGGAGTAGTGATATGAAGAATATAATGAGGTATTTTTCTATTACATACTGCAGTGATATTTTGTATCTTTAAGAGTAGGATCTACTTGCAAAATTTCAGTGGGAGATCCTATAGGAATTGAGAGTTATGGACTCAACAATGAAAGGTGTCAGTTCTAACCCTGCAAAATCCAGGAACTGTCCATTGAGTTTCATGATTTTTCTCACTAACTATAGGATTTTATTTCTAGCTAAAATTGGATTGTGACTCATAAAATTGAGTCTACTTTCAAACTTAAAAAGTTTCATCAAGAAATTCCTTGTGGTTTAAAAGATATGATCAATTTGTTGAAGGATGCGCAAGTGCTGTTTTCTGCAACGAAAACTATTTCTATGACTTGGAAGTCATGATTTTATTTCTGTACTTAACAAAACGTTTTATGGTCCACACTAAATTTTTAGACCTCCATTCTGAGTCTATTTTCTAATAAAATTTATTTGAAAGAGAAATATCTACGGGAAGAGAGGAATAAAAGTTTTGGATTGAAGAGAGGTCATCCTGAATTTTCTGTAATTTGGTATGATCTTCATTAAGACATGAATAACTATATTTATCAAGCCTACTTAACAGAGTCATATGAGGCTTGTGGAAATATATATATTATGATTATGTGCCTAATTTCAAACAAAATTGGTTTGAAATGGAAACTCCTTGAGAGTAGAGAGCAAAGACAATTTTACTAGATAGTGTTCATCCTAGAATTCTATAGTATGATTTATTTTGTGATATGAATGTCACTTGTTTATTTCTTTGAAGAAAAGTATTTTTTGGGATTCAAACTATGATGTTGTGATTTGATTTTGAGTCTAGTTTTCAACACTAAAGATTTCAGGAAGAAATTCTTTGAGAATTGAGAGAAACAAATTTTTTATTGAGAGGTGCTCAACCTGATTTTCTGCTGAGAAAATTGCATTGTGACCTAAATGTCACTAAAACAAAGACTCACTAAATGGTATGATTTAGGAATGGAACTGAACGTTATTTTATATTTTTTAGTCTATTTCAATACTCAAAAGGATTCGGAGATAAACTTTTTATGAGTCGACAGATATCATATTTTTATCGTGGGATGCTCATGTTCTATTATACAGTAAATTGAAAGATGTGGCATGTTAAGACACATCTTTGGATTCCTAATTTTGGAGACCCTTTTAGGGCTCATTCAAAAAGGTTTTTGTAGTGTGCCATGAGTATGGTTTATTATAGTAAAACTTTAGAGAGATGTAATACAGAGTTGGCGAGATATGACACTCTATATAAAGAATATTCTATCTGGGAATATAAGAAAGAAGAAAAAAAAAAAATGATACCTATAAAAGCATCTTAGCTTCTTCGAGATGAAGGGATATATAGTGAGACTTGGTGGTTGTAAAGAAACGCTGAAGATTAGTGGGTGAATCGAATTTGTGATGTTTGAAATGATGGGATGAAGAACGTATTTCTTCGCGGTGTGAGAAATGAAGAATCCAACTGCTGAAGAGATGGACACTTCGTGACATGTAAAACTAATGATCAATATATTCTCCATCAGTTGTATGCTCTTCCAAGATCGCAAAAGTAAGTAAGAGCAAAGAATCAAGAAAGCTTAGGTACCACACTACACGGTTTTGAGGTATGAAATTTATCCTATATTACTTGGTAAGATCATATAAGAAAAGGGGATTCAGTAACCTTTTTATTTTTAGTTTCATATACTTCTTTGGTTTTTGGCTATTTGTTTTATGAATATGTATGGAGTGTATGGACATTAGATGATAGGTGCTAATAAATTTGAAAGAGCTGGTTTTGAAGACCTTGTGTTTTTTGTGCCTCCTTGTGCTTGAGTATGAACTACTTAAGGTAGTGATATACATGGAGATGTGGTTTGATCGAGGGCTTTAAGCCGAAGTATGAAACACGAGAGATGGGTGTCGCTCATTCAAATATGTAAGCACGAAGGGAGTATTCTGATGGAACGTTGTCTTAGTGACCATCCTCCTAATAATGTCTATAATATGATGTAGTTGATAAAATCTCTGTATTTGCCAAAAAAGAAGTATTTTGTGAAGGCTTTAATAACCACTCTTTAGTCATGCTTTATTTTGGATAAAATTATAAGATGTTATTTATGATTTGTTTTTTGTGGCCATGAATTTGACTTGGTAGGAAATTAAAGGTGAATGTGGTAAAATGATTTATGAAGGCTAAGCATGTATTTTAAAATTAAATGGATGATTTGAGAAAAACCTAACTCTATGAATATGGTTTTAAAAAAACCACATAGTCTTGCATGGTCTACTAAGTTTTTATGAAAAATCATTTTAAACCGCCATACTTATCTAACTATTGCTTGTGTGTGTGTTTGTGTGTATATATACCAAGTCAATTTTTTTTATTAAAGAGAAAAACATTGTGTTTTGATGGTATTTATAAAATTAGGAGAAAAAAACTATCATACACTGTTTTTTTTAAATACCCATATACCTTAACCTAAGTTTCTAATTATTTAGAATCCTCGATTACCTAAGACCTTGAACCATAGGAAGTACTGAAAGAAAGTCATCTTGTTAGGCTTCTTTGAGACATGTTGTATTGATTAGATAACTTTGTAATGATTTACTACCAAGACAACTAGTGTGGTTGAACCTTTGTAGTTCAGGAAAGTTTTGCATATTGTGAAACCAACGGGCACTAAATTACATATATCATGAAACTTGCAATGCTACCTCATAATATAGGCATAAGAATGTTGAGAATATATATATGTTATATGTGCAATAATTGAGTGGGAGCTGTTACAGTCTCACGTTTCTTTTAGCTGCTTAGATATTCAGATATACAGGTGCAAGCTATCTCACAGATCCAGATGATGGGAACTCTACATCTGGATATGTGTTCATGCTTGGAGGGGGTACAATTTCTTGGAAATCAAAGAAACATGATGTGGTGGAATTGTCCACTATGGAGGCAGAGTACGTGGCGTGCTGTTTGGCGGCCAAGGAGGCCGTAATTTCTTAATCGACTTGACCTTCACCCTATACGTTGTGAGGCAGTAAGGATTTTCTACGATAACACGACGGTGATATGCGTGTCAAAAGAGCCACGCTTCCATAAGAGCTCCTAACATATAAAACTATGTTTCTATCACCTGAGGAATGAGGTGAGATTGAGAAAGATCGAGATCTAGATAAACTAAATATTTCAGTGGGAGCACCTTCTAGTATTTGGCAGGCCAGCTGGAACAACAGACTATAATGTTGTTTACCCATGGAACCCGAATGTGTGGCGCTGGTTGTATGGCTACAAAAGGGAGCAGTTTGTTTGAAGAACTTCTTTGAGCCCATAAACATACGACCCTATGCGATGAGGGTACATGAAGATCTTCTGCGACAATAGGTCCACGATTCGCGATGCGATATGAAAGATGGACTAAAACCATTTTTGCGATGAGATCCGAGCAGCAAAGAAAAAAAAATCGTTACCTCTATGAGTCCTTTTGTGAAAGGATTGGTGGCAAAAGCCATGATTAATTTATTGAGAGAGAATAAGTGAAAAATGCTTGAGAGAGATATTGTAATTGGAAGAGAGAGATGGGAATGAGAAAAAGTGAGGAAGAGAGAATATAAGGTCTTCAAAGATCAAGGGGGAGATGTTGGGTTTATATGGCCTTTAAAGGCCTTATGAGTGCTTGTAAAATGAAATGATATAGTGGAATATGAACTCAGTGGGAGTGTGGTCCCTCGTGAAAAACCCATCGGACTGTGCTTGACGATCTAGACCAGTCAGTTAGGAAAAACCCATGTTACTTGGGCATGAAGAACAAACCGAGGAGGGTTCATGGGTTAGCCCTTGATGAGGTCGGAGAACATGCCCGGATGAATGAGCCGAGGGACTGTGTGACCCTTCTGTGTGATGGTGGCTTACAGAGACGGGGGCCAAAACGTCATCCATGTGCCATCACATGACATGCATATTGATAGATCGTTCGGGAAAGCCATAAATCCACCTTTTAGGGTGAAACGTATGGATGTGCGAGAGATCCCCCTATGCGTCATAGAGTTGTGGTCGCATCAAGTCTTGGTGATCTGGACTCGTCTCTAGGGGAGGACCTATAATCCACAGACTGGGATTGCGACCCCTTGGCTCATCGGCCAGATTTCGGTGACCCACTAATGAGCCCATGATGGAATTCTGGGTCATGGGAAACACTGAGTCGGTCTGATAAAGCAAATGTGGTCCATAGTCTACAGTTGAAGGTGGAGTGCCCCATGATTGTTGATTCAATTCTTAAACGATATGGATCCATTTCTCATCAAATTAATTTAATTGTGTTTGTTTTATGATGATGATTATTTTATAATTATTATTGAATTTTTATAAACATTTGGATATTTTATTTATAATTTTTGGATTTATAAAATTAAATATATTGATTTTACAATGTTTTAATATTCACTAGAAATTATTTTGTTAATTTTAAATGCATAAAACAAATAATCATAGGGGCCCATTGTGCACATGGGCCCACCATGTTTCTAGAAGATGGAGCCCACATGTGCCTCCCATGGGTGGCACCTCTCACTTCTTACTACGTTCTATTTTATGGAAAGTTTTGTTTTGTGGCTCATGTGACCTTATGTTTTGGTAACTTTAAATTGTGATATGTGATCAAATTATGGATTGAGTATGTATTGACTATATATTGACTTAATATTGAAGTAGATATTGACTTGATATATCTTTGATAGATTTTATAGAAAATATGTGTAGAGATGTGTTATTTTATAGAATGCACAATATTTAATTAAAATTAATTTAACTTATTTTATAGTGATGGGAAAATAGTTTAGGAAAGGGGGATAAGGGTTCATGCACTTTCCATAATGTTGATGGCCCATCTATGGAATGGATGGTTCAGATCTCTCACCCCACAAGTCACCCTTGATCGACAGTCCTAGTTCAATCTCACAAGAAAAGGCAAACCAAGGAAAAACCTAAGAAATCCTAATCTATTTCAAGCCTATAAAAAATGGATTATCTTTACCCAAAATCTCTACACCTTATCTTTCTATCTCTCTCATGTTTGATCTCTCTGTCCCACATTGTGAAAAGGGGCTAAGGGATTACGCTATGGAGTTTTTCTCTCACCCATCTCTCAACTATAGATTTATGGCTCAGGGCTTTTACGATTAGCAAAAAGAGAATTCATCTCTCTCAAACTAGGTTGCTACGAGAACTCACTTAGGGTTTGAGTTTGTGAGCAAAAGGGTTCATGTTCCATTGTTATGACTTGGCTTAAACTTGCTTTCCCAGTTTGAGATTAAAGTAAGATCGTTAATCCCGTACCATCGGATAGTGATGACTCGGTGTGGGATGTAATAAGCCCGGTTGAGGTAATCTCCGGCACTCTTCTCTTTCATTTCTTGCAATCTTATTTTTTATTCTCAAACATAGTGCATAGTTATTTCAATGGCATCAAGTTTTAAGATCTTGGTTTTATTGCCATGTTGATTTTATTTTGAAATATATGTTGTTGTAATAAGACCACCTGTAAGTGATCTTTTACCAAAACAAAAGGGGTGATATAAAAAAATATATATATTATTCCCCGGTAAAAGATCACATAGGGCTTTCTTTACCCCATGACTCAGGGTCCAACCAAAACACAGTCAAATTGTTGGTGATTTTTCACCAAAGTAGGAAATTTCTCAAATTTATAGGTTATCTGACTAGCCAAGGTTCACAGGTGAAACGATGATCATAGTCTAGAGATTACCCTGTGTTTTAGGAGCGAAAGCGTTCCAAAAAGGTGACATAAGAACATAGAGCTCTCTTCCCAAAAAACCGGCATCAAATTTTAGAAGATATCCGGAGCCTTGTCACCATGAGTTCTTGCTAACAGAACCTTTGGTTCGGCAAAATGTTGGTTCCCTCCATAAGAGGCAAAGCAAGTTTCAAAGTTTTGACTCGAGGTTTAGCCAAATATGATTTTTGCCACAGTTGCATAGTTTGGGGTTATCTTCCACTCCCTGTTTCTGGTGATTCTGACCTTCTTAAAGACTGCTGTCTGAAGATTATTCAATAGGTTTAGGATTTAAAAGTCCCTAAAGTGAAACAACAGAAATTGACGGTACCACAGAAAGGGACTGTAAATGGAAATACTATTATTGTGGGCAACTTAGAGACTTGTTTCTATGTGCATGCAGACTACATAAGCACATTCATCAACTGATTAACCGACATTTTATAATTGATGTGCAAGGCCATGAAGAGTTAAGGGGTTGCCAGGCTCGGAGAGAACATTCTACTCTGAATGACTTGGACTGTGACTCTCTCTCTCGCTCTGTCTCCTGGATTTCACAACATGACATGCCTTTCTTAGTAGGAAGCAAAGAACCCGTATTCATCAAGTCTAGCCTTTGAATCAGAATGACTTTGGGGTATGGGGCTCTCTCTCTCTCTCTCTCTCTCTCTCTCTCTCCACCCCTTACGGATTTTCACAACAGATATATACCTTTCTTACTAGGAAGTAAGGACCAGGTGTTCATCAAGTCTAGTCTTTGAATCAGAATGATTTTGGGGTATGGTTCTCTCTCTCTCTCTCTCGCTAACATAAAAGGCCCTACCTTTCCATCTCTTTCGAGCAGTTAAGTATCCAACAATTGTGCTGCTAAACTGAAAAAATAAATTGTTGTTCGACTTACCGAGCTGGTTGATATCTGATCAAATCACTGTTTGAAAACTTGGCCGAGTCCACTCCTAGTAATGGCTAATATCCTTTGAAGATCACAGAGGCTTGTATCCTACTTGTTGGCGTCGACTCTCCTTCCAAATGCTTTGAGGTTTCCGAAAAGTTTAACCATTTCTCCAAAGCAAGCTATTCGAGTTTTGGTGGTTGGTGCTGGAGGCATGTGAATTATGACTTGTGTGTGTCTGTGTGTGTGAGAGAGAGTGAGAGAGAGAAGGACAGATTGATTCTGGTTAACTGTTGATCATTATTTAACCTCTATTTAATTAAGTGAATTTGCAGGAGAATTGTCCCAATGTTAGCCAGAGGGGCATTGAGGCCCTGATCAACCTGTGATCCTTCATTTGATTGACTATCCTCAAGCTAGTGAGGTCTTAGATGCAGTGAGAATGGAATTGGTTGATGCTGCATTTCCACTCCTCAAAGGTCCATATATTTCTTCATTTCTTCGCAAAAACGTCAAGTTTTTGTCATGGATTCTTTTATTGTAACGTCAGGTAGTTTCTTACAAGGAACACTTATGTACGTATCATAAATAAGTTGCGGAATTAATGCATGGTGCAAATTTTCCCCAACTGTGAGAGAGACAAAGAAACCATTTCTCATGACCAAACTGTAGGAAATTTTGGAAGCTCTGATGCCACTTGTAGAATACATAAAATTTATGCTCACAGCATACACAATTTTTGGAGAGACTGAACTTCAAAATTTTATTCTAATAAAATATAGATATACAAAAGCACCTCTCTCTACAATTTTGCTCTTTGCTTGTACAACTCATGTATATGCCACATGTGAAAGGAAAATATATATTGCGTATAAGGTTTCTATATTTCCACATGTGAAGAGTCTCATATTTTTTTGAAGAGACTCTTGTGTCCATTAATAATACGAATGTAAAGTCTTGTTTTTTATAAATAAATGACAATCATAGAAACTAAATCATAAAAGTACATATACTCTATCAACTATTCTCGTAAATACTGATTGCCATATATACTTTCTATATTAACCCTATACACAATATATATTTTCTTTTAACAATGCCACACCAAGTCCCTACACACAATTAACACCCTCACCCCCACCACTCTCTCTCTCTCTCTCTCTTTACACCCCTCTCTCTCACACACACGATTCTCTCTCCTTTCTTCTCAACTTTTCACTCGTCTTTATTTCTCCTCCTCTCTCTCTCTCTCTTCCATCTCACACGAACACACTGTTTTATTTTCAAGCACTTGGCACACGAAGTAAATATTGCGCGCACCTAAAGTATCCCCACCAAAGGTTGACCTTACAAAAACAATGTCCAAATGATTTCAATCATCTCCCTAAGACACAAAAACAGATGACCCAATTGCACCTCGGCCTTCATACACACACAGCTTCAAGGAATGTGTAACTCATGTATTGCTAAGGTGTATTTGTTAGAGTCGCTTTTCATTCGTCAACTACCTCGAGCATTTAACAAAAATGTCCCAAAAATTGTAGGAATCTTGAGAACTCTTTAGCTCGTGGAATCGGGAATCTCAAATGTCGGAATCCCATCCAAGATCGTATACATGATTGACTAAATCTTAAGTAGATGAATACAATTATAAATCGAGCGAGAAATAAAGCACACCACAACGACACACGATTCGTATGGTTCATCCCGTAGGGCTACATCCACGGCCTCGGTAATTAAAAATCCACCATCACAATGAAGATTATAGTTTTTTTGCTACAAGAGATAATACATATCTCTAAACATCAGTAAAAAACCATCACCGATCTTCCCTTCTAAACCTGCTCTCCCGACCGAGTAACACCGTCGATCAACATCATCTTTCTCACTACAATACCGTTACTGGAAAATAACCTTGAATAGAGATTTTAACTCTCTAGAAGTGGAAGTTAACCAATCCAAAACTCATAGGAATACCGCCCTTCTCTCAAAGGTAAAGTCTCTCTCTTGGAGACCCATCTCCATATTGGAGATCCATTCCCATAATCCCTAAAGGGGTGACCATCAAAAGATGCGCATACTCTAATCTTTAGAAGAAAATATGGGTATAGTGATTTAGCTATCACCAAACCCAACAAAAATATGGCACACTTGAAACATATTTCATATTTTTAAACTATTATTTAACGAGTTTCTCAAGTGGTTAGACTGGTTTTGACTAACAGACACCTCACGCAAGTTTAATAGCCTCAGCCTCATAATTGTGATTCATACTATTTATTTGTTAAAGGGATAGATTTTCGCATCAGTGCAATTGCATACAACGGCACCTCAAAGCTAGCCAAAATGATCCACAAACACTCAAAATTTTAATTTCAGCTTCTTTATAAAATTTAAAGTTCCAAAAATAGTGTAGATCTATAAATACTTGAGAATCTTGAATGATCAATATAATGTGTTACAAGATATATTATTTTAAGGACTTAAAACCTTTTTTGGATACGGTTTGTATAGAGCCTAGCTTTAAATAGTGTCAAGAAATATGGTTTCAATACTAGAAATGTTTGTGAAAGCCTTAAAATATATTTTCATATTTAGTTATAAAGTTTAAAGCTTCATAAATAGCGTAGATCGACAAATCTATGAAAACTTGAAAATCTTGAAAATTGACGGTCCAAAAATGTGTTACAAAATACACAATTTCTAAAACTTAAAATCCATTTTTTTTTCTAATTTCCATGCATCCAAATATCGAGATGATCAATTTGAGGATATTTGGGCATCAAAACAACCTCTTCTAGTGAAAATTTTTAGATAGGTTCAAATTTGATTGTTTAAAGCCTCGGCTCTATATAAACTTTTCCCATCTTTTTTTTCACATCCATTGGACATGAGGTTGAGAAGATCAATTGAAGGGCCTTCCCATGTTAAGACAACCTTTTCTGATGGATTTATGAGGTGTACCTTATATCGAAGTATGTACAAGGTTGACAACTTATATAATCTTCTTCCTTATTATTGGGTTGATATAATTTTCTTGCGGAAAGAAACAAATTAATTTAATTTTTTGGAAATGCGTGCAATAAGATCATTCATTTTGATATAAGGAAATCACAATCATGATTGTCCGTTAGTTATGAAACTAGGTGGTTGAAGACAACATCATTAACTGCCCACAAAGTCCAAAATAAGAGTTTTCAAATATTGTGACACACTTCAATTTGTAAGATATCAGCTAAAAATCATTATAACATCTTTATACTTAAGGTCAATGGTTTTGTAATATACAATCCCATCTTTTTTTTCTTTTGTTTTTTTTATTAGCAAGATTGTCATTTTGCCCATAAGCTGCGTTCCAGTTCTCTAAAGGAGTATTATCGTTGTCATAAAAAACTAGGCCATCCAAAGCGTGCCTTTAATTGTTACCAAAACCTTAAAACCAATTATATCGGCATTGACCAATATGGTTGTGCAAAAATTTAGATGTTTAAGCATTAAAAATAATGTATATAGTAACAATTTATCTATAGATAGTCTATTTCACCTTTAAAATAAGTGTTCACGGATCTGTAAGATCTGTACCAAACTTTAGTTTTAAATTTCATAGTTTGTGTTGGAAATTGATCCTAGAGCCATCATAGATATTTATGATGCCTAAAGTGCTTTCCAAACAAGGATTACAGGTGAGACTTTACTTCTTCTTTTTTTTATAAAGCCTAGGCCTTATAAAAATTTCACCCTTTTGTTAAACTTATCTTAGATTTAAGTTTGGATTACTCACTCTCTCCCTCAAACCACAAAACCTATAGTTCTCTTTAAGTTTTTCGCTTTTCTGTAAGGAAAAAGTTTATATAAGGGTGAGGCCCCAAACCATCAAATTAAAGCACACCACAAAATTTATTGGAAGAGGTTTTGATGATGAAAACCTTTGATATGATCATCTCGACATCAAGGTGTATGGACTTGAGAAAAAAAATAGATTTCAAAGTCTTAGAAATAGTGCATCTTGTAATATATTATCTAGACCATCAATTTTTAAGTTTTTCAAGTGTTCATAGATCTACTCGATCTGCACTATTTTCGAATCTTTACATTTTACAATTAAAGATGAAAATGAATTTTCAGACCATCGAAAAGATTTATGATACTGGAATAATATATGTTGATACTATTTAAGGGTGCACCATACTTTGATTGTTTAGGGCCTCAGCCTTATACAAACCACACCCTTTTTGTAAAGCAAACAATTTTTCCTTTTATTTGCAGTAAGAAGAAAGAAAAGGATGAGAAGCTAACTTGGGTGAGGCCAGAGAGTTAAGAATAAGGTTTAACTTGATCTCCCCATCTCTCTCAAGTTTTCCCCTTTAAGAAGAGATACTTTTGAAAGCAGAAAATAAAGTAAGAAAATAAAGCTTTGTTGATGTGCCTATCTCTCTTTTTCTTCTCCTTTTTCTTTGGAGGAAAATATTGTAATGATGATTTTTACAATGAATGAAGTTTCCCTTGATGATCTCTCTCTCCTGATAAAGGTTGACTCAATTAATCTCTCTACTACAAAACTTGTGAACTGTAAGTTCTACACTATCGTGGTTTAAGAACAGTGAGGAACTGAAACTTTCTGGTAACCCGTCTCAAGCCAAGTTAAAAGAGGTGGGTTGTGTTAGGTAGGAAGCCAATATAATACTTTTCCCAAACTTTTTATGAATCTTGAATCCACATTAGCCTATAGTTGGGAAAAAGCTCTCATGATGATGATGACACTATAGTTGTTTATATATGAGACAGACTGGGTGGTGTTTCAAAACAAGTTCAGACTTCGGAGAGCTCTAGTTCCAAACTACAATGGACCGAAAAAATGCGGACTTCATGTGTCAGATCAACTTACAAGATTAACCAGAGCTACTGAGTTTACTGTTTCAAACTTTAAACTGGTTGTCTTTCATGTTTCCAGCCTAAACTCATTAGCACCCATTCAATCGATCTTCCACAATTTTTCACCGCAGTTAAAGTGGGAAGTGTTGAACCCCTCGTTTTGGCAATGGTTGGCTTAACTACTCATTGCTACTCTGCATTTTCATTTCTCTGAAAACTGGTATGTTTCATCCTTTCACATGCTCCCACTTGAACAATGAATTTAAGATTTATGAGACCTCAAATTGGATTGAAGAATTAGCTTTTCAATATAGAGAAAGATAAACAAAGGAGGGAAATACTGTCCCAGAAAGCTTTGCGCACAATTTTTGGTCAAAGATAGATTCTTCCCTACTTCTCAACTGTTTTTGTCAAATTTGATTCACAGGGTTCACAACTATCCCTGACGTTTCCAGCCAAAAGGAAAATCATATTTGGCCAAAGTATTCCCAAGAAAGTTCCATCTCTGAAAATAATTCTCTAACGAATGTTTTAGTCTGCTTAGTTTCATCTCAAGTAAATACTTGTCCAAACTCCGGAAAATAATTCTCGAATGAGTGTTTTAGTCCGCTCAGTTTCATCTCAAGTGAATACTTGTCCAAACTCCATTATTCACAGAAACTTTGTGCCGAAGGTGCTAATGCTTCAAACACAGTAGGAGCATCCCATGACTCGGGGTCCAACCAAAACAACAGTCAAATTGTTGGTGATTTTTCACCAAGTAGAAAATTCCTTGAAATTATAGGTTAATTGACTAGCCAAGGTTCACAGGTGAAATGATGATCATAGTTTAGAGATTACCCTGTGTTTTGGAGCGAAAGCATTCCAACAAGGTGACATAAGAAATAGACCTCTCTTCCCAAAGATCAGCATCACATTTGAGAAGAAATCTTGAGCCTTGTCTCCATGAGTTCTGGCCACCATTGACAGAGGCTTTGGTTCGGCAAAGCATTGGTTCCCTCCATCAGATGAAATATGATTTTTGCCACAGTTGCATAGTTTGGAGTTATCTTCTACTCCCCGTTTCTGGTGATTCTCACATTGTTAAAGACTGCTGTCTGAAGATCATCTCAGATGTTTAGGCTTTAAAAGACCCTAAAGTGAACAACAGAAATAGACTGAACCACAGAAAGGGACTGTATATGCAAATTCTACTGTTGTTGACAAATTAGAGACTTGTTTCTATATGTGAGAGACAGAGAGAGAGAGATTGTGCATGCAGACTACATTCATCAACTGATTACTTCTCTTGAGATTGCCGGGCTCAGAGAGAACATTCTACTCTGAATGACTTGGAATGTGACTCTCTCTCTCTCTCTCTCTCTCTCTCCTCCGTCGTCGTCACACACGATATATCTTCTTACTACGTAAGACGAACGAAGAACGTACGTACTACTACTACGTACTACGTACTTAGTATACTAGTATACGTGGTTGTTG
>NW_006497600.1:2124699-2144784 GCF_000471905.2 Amborella trichopoda | reverse complement strand
TACCCTCCCACCACTACCCTCCCCTACCCCTCCCTCCCCCCGCCCCCGCCCCCCCCCCACCGCCCTTCCTTCTTTCTTTTCGGGTATAAAACTCCCTCCCTCCACTCCCTCCCTCCCTCCTCCCCCGCCCCCCCCCCCCCCAACCCACACACACACACAAATTTACCCACAAAAAACAGTAAATTTTAAGTTAGTTGCCCTCCCTCTCTCTCACACACATTCACACACAAAAAACAGTCAATTTTTAAGTTAGTTGCATTCCCTCCCTCCCTCCAGACACACACATGCGTGCACACACAAAACAAATCAATTTTAAGCTAGTGCTTCACAAGATAAAATCTTAAGCTTGTTAGTGTTTCACAAGATAAAATATTAAGCTTTTTCTTTGAAGGGATGTGCTATTCAAGAAACTAATATGGAAGAATGGGGGGAAAATGTTTTTTTTTTTGCTTTTCTGGCATTGAAAAGAAAAAGAAAACAAAAAGAGGAGGGACAAAGCCATCCCAATATCTTATCTGAAATTTCTCCCATGAACAGGAGTGGTGGCTCTTGAAGGAATTTGATTTTCTATTTGAAGGAATCCAAGTAAAGGAAGCAATATGGAAAATAGGGAACTCTTCAATTGAAAAAACATGACCAATAATCTTACGGGTAATGTTGCCCAGCGCTTCCTTATCTCTCCCAGCTCCTGCTTTTCCTTGTCACCCCAGCCATAGTAGCATCCAGAGAATGCAAGCATATCAGGTTCAAACCTGCTTTAGTGACACATGAATAAGGAACAGTCTGACAATTTATAAACAAGGCAAATAACTGTGCTAAAAAGAATGCTAAGATTTATATTGACAATTGAAAATAACATATACTGAAAGTGTTGCCGCAATCTTAAAACTGTTAGCATGTTAAATGTTTCCCAACTCATAGGAAGTTATCTGTAACAATAATGCCTACCAACAAATAAAATAAGGTGTACCTATAACTCCAACTAATAGGGATTTAATTGAAGAATGGTTGGGCTGTGTAAGTTCTCGAAAAAGAAGGGCTATTCTAATAGCTATAAGGAAGAGGAGCATCATGACGAGAAACAAGCAAAACTGACTATCAAAAGCTTCATTTCTAGCATATCACTTGCTCATTTTTCTTAAGAGAGCATGCTATTACTCAATCAACTATGGAAATGATGGAAGTCATGGAGAGAGCCAGACCACCATAATGTCCTGTTTCAGTTGACCCATGACTCCATACATTTTTCATCACCTGCCCTAATTCCAGTGGACAGTGATGAATCTACTCTAATGGACCATGACCATGCCATTGCTCCATTAGATTACAGCGGCATTGTTGAATTCACTCACTTCGGCCCAGCCAAGGAGGCTGAAGCCTTTGGTATCTTACTCCAACTGAAAGCAACCTCAGTAAGACCAAAGCACTACTGTGCTTCAATTTTTGTTTTAAATTTCAACAATCTCAATAGTTTTTTCTTTGTCCTTACTTTCTATTTCTCATCAGAAGTTTCACTATCCCTCTAATGATATCTCCTAGTTTGTAGTTAAATGAGAGATTCTAAACATTTTTAACGTTACTTATCGTAAGAAAAAGTTCAAATAATTTAAATCAATCAAATATTTTATTCCAAGCCAATATTCACATATGTTAAATCTTCAAATCTAGAGAGCTTCTATCTCTTTTCTCCCATTAATAATGCGACCAGTGTACAAACATGGATGATGCAATGGCTTTGTTGAAAAAGAATATTTATTTTTCTTATTTTCTTGAACTTCTAAAACCTTTCTCAATTTTTTTATAATTTTATGATTTTTCATTCTTATGAGAGTTTTTTACATTTTTTATTTAAAAAAATAAAACCTGAAGTCCTCCTCCAAATCAATTGAGTCTCCAAAGTGCTTTTAATCCCCAAACTGAAGCAGGGCTCCATATCGAATTTAACAACAATGGATTATAATCCTTCCCTTTTTGTGATTATCAATGCTATAGAAATTACCTCAAATGAACCGCAATGTAATGCGGGCTCATCTTTCGCATTCTTTCGACAAGTTCTTGCCCAAATTCCTGGATTGGCTTTGTGAATCTCAATGCATGATAATTCACTCGGCAACGGAGCTTTTGTAGCTCATTGTCCAAGTTGTTTGCAAGCCTATAATCAAATTTAGTCAACTGAACAACCTGCAAACATCCAAAATGTTAACCGAGCTCAACAATAGATATGGAAGGGAAAAGCCATATTACTTTTCAATCTCATTCTGTGTGGAAAACTCTACCAACCAAAAACCAAAACTTTTTCGTTGCTGGAGAATAAGAAATAAACACAGCAGCAAAACATTTGGCTATAAATGCTACCACATTATATGACCATGATCTTGTTGTTGAAGATCACGATCATCATAGCACCCAACGATTTCATCATCATCATCGTTTTACCCTTTTTCCAATTAATTGGGGTCGGCTACATGAATCCTAGTTCTCCATTCAAGGTAGATGCTCTATGGAATATAAGTTTCTTATCTTTTGAAGTCCCACTCAAACTAATCACCATGTCAGAGGTCATCCAGAAAGAGTTAAAAACAGAGAGGGAGCACACCCAGGGTAGATACTTGCCAGCTAGAAGTGCAAACCTAGATACCTTGCAAATATAAACTTTGCAGAAGTAGTTTCGCATTTTATATGAACCCTTGAGCATTCTGATAATAGTTTGTACAAGTATTGGCATAGCAGAGTACTATAAATTAAACTTTCAAGAGAAGGAACAAAGCCCAAAATGAAGGTCATGGGCTCAAACCTAATAATGGCTATATTAAAGCACTATTTCTTGCATGGCATACTTACACGTCTTCTTAGGAGTATAGGCAGAACTTGATCCAAATAATATTCAGATGTCGATTTCCGTGGGACCCGCATTGTGTAAGGAGGCCTCTCCATCGATCTCATTACTTTATCAGGGATCTTTTTGATAATTGTAACATCTTTTGAAAGTGAAGAAATAAACCAATTAACATCAAAAATGTCGAAGAAGTTGCTGCAAGAAGAAATAGTCTGTTACAAAAATGCATAATAAAAGTTGACAGTAACTACTGGCGTCAGTAAGATAAGTTATGTTCCCAACACACCTGTTATCCTTCCAGAAAGAATGGTGATCTAGCTCAGGTACCACAAGGGTGGCATTCAAAATTCGAGCAACAACTACTGCATCTGTTATCTGTAACAGTGAAGTGTATAGATGTTTTCAATGAGAAAGCATTACAGTGTAAGTTAAAAAGGAACCACGGGCGATTTTCAATCATCCAAAGATCTAGATGTTACTATAAGGAAAGTATGTTATAATCCAATGGACTAGGGAAAACCAGTCCATTAGGGTCCCCACCACCGAATAATGGACAGTGAGGGAGTGGGACCCACCATTGGAGTCACTCCCGTTCTGGTGGGCCCTACCCTCTGCATCACTGTCCACCACATCGTCAGATGGCAGGACTCCAATGGATTATTGCTTTCCACAGTCCATTAGATTATAATGATATAAAATATGGATTGAAATTATAGCAGGATCATGGTAAGATGCACTCAGATGCTGCTTTGCATAAGCCAATCACATGACACATAAAGTCCCTTAAAACATAGACCAAAGTTCCTTTTCAAAAGAAGGAAAAAAAAATATCGGTTTAGGTTCCATTCCCTCGGGCATGAAGCCAACTCATGCTTTCCCTATAAGCATGCCCTCTGAGATCATCGCTGTAAAGCAAATGAGATAAAGGAAGTGAACTTGTTAGCCAATGCTTCGGCACAATGTCACACCCATTAGTACTTGAATGTCGTGAACATCCCAAACATGTTCAAAGTCAACAGCCATTCTTTTGGAGCATCCCACACTTTTGGAGGATCAACAAGAAGGCAATATGATGCCAATAACATGAAAAGTCACAACATTTCTATACAACCGTCACTTCTACTCTACCACTAGGAATGCTGCTCCAGAATATCAGCATATTATACTTCTTTGAAACTATGAAAAGGAAGAGTGCTCATGGGCAACAATTTCGAACTTTCACATCTAAATCACTTGCATGCATGCCAAACTTCATATCGTGAATATCCGTACGTAAACTAATACAATTGGTGTCTCTAGCAGTCAAGCATCTCCATTCCATCAAATTATACTAGAACATATTAGCCTCTTCTGACACATTCATAACATAGAAGGCAGGCAATCTAAAGCAATAAACAACTTCAAGACTTACCCCAGTTCTCTGTTGGTTCAATCCTCCACTCGTTGCAATCAGCAAGTACCCATTTGACGACTTCTCACGAACAGCAGCTAGAAGCAATTATCAGGATAATGCATGGGAACATCAATAGCAAGTATATGCACCACAAATGTAAGCACAAACACTACAAACAGTATTTAAAAACTAGGCGAGTCAACTCAAGACTTTCCAAAGTTGACTTGCCTCGGGATACTGGTGAGTCTTGTGGTTTTTCACAAGACTAACCTGAGTCTACCCATTTTCAGGTCTTCAAGGCCTTTTTAACAATGACACAACTGAGTCTTATCGAGACTCACCAAGTCAATTTGCATGACTCGGCCTCAGGACCCTGGGGAGTCCCAAACCTAACTTTGGGTTCTAAAACACTGGTATCACCAAAAGTTCATGGTTGTATCTAAAAAAAGTAATTCACACAAAGAAAATCATATCATGTTGACAATTAAAAACTTAAGAAAAAGAAAAGAAAATTGCAAGATACCATGAGATATCAAGTATAGCATCTCTGTTATACGCTCCAAGTATCATATCATGCTTTGTCTTTACAGCTTAGTGTGGCACCATAGTTCTTATTGTGTGGGTTTCATCCCACATCTGAAAGTCTCATCTTTCAAACCCATCCTTCTCTCAATTTAAAGAAGGTTGACTACCTTTGTTCAGCAACACTTCACAAATCATAGCGCTCTTCCTCCATAAGATCCCCACTTCCTGCCTAATGCACAATGTATGTGTGTATGTGTGTATGTGTGTGTATATATATATATATATATATATACATACACACACACACACAATTGTCAACACCCTAGCCAACAATCCAGGTGCCCCAATCCCATTATATGTAGTTCCCCTTCTTCTTCATAATCCAACATCATAACAAAGCAAAACTTATCTTGAATAAAGACCGATCAATGTTCTCTGACAAATTATGCATGCCCCACCACTTATTAGATCCCCATGCATGTTGGGGACCACTTTCATTGTGACCTTCTTATAGTTTTTTTCATATTTGATTTTCAGTCAATTTTATAGATAAGGTTCTCCCAAAAGGGTGTTACTAGATCTTTCAAGTAGACACCCAAAAGGCTAGAAGGCTGGCTTAATATGAGTTAAAGCATCAATAAATTCTTGTTTTTTTAATAATTGCTATATTCTTTTTTTTATAATGTATTTATTACATTCTGTAATTTTTATCACCTGTTGAGCCTTTTCATATTCTTGATATCTTGAGAATCTATGACAAGTTTCTTTAATTTATTATTCATGGGTAATAATAACAATATCAAAAGGAGTATTAATGACAACATGCCTTTCATGCACTTGTATGCATCACTTATCAAAAGTATCAGCCCCAAACAAGTGAAAAATTGCCTCCACACTAAGGTTCCCCATAGAAGAACCCATTTTCTTGGGATTAGGTTAAGGGCACATATTTTGGAGGCACTAAAGTACAAGGCACAAGCAAACCACTTAGATTTACCCTGCTTTTAGAGAGTGCTTGCTACATTATATAGATGATATAAGCCCTGATGGGCTCAAGTGCAGTTGGAAGGTCCTGAACTTGGAGAATGGTGGTTGTCCTTTGGACTGCAAGAATGTTCCCTAAGAATATGCAGACACAAGTTACCCAAAAAGGAACTTGGAAAGTGGTGGTTTTCCTTTGGATTGCAAAAATGTTCCCTAAGACATGCAGACGCAAGTTACCCAGAAAACAAGTTGTGATTTCTTGCATGTTCCAAGCAGAAAACCTCCCAATTATTGAAAGAAAGACAAACCAGTCAACAGCATCATAATCCTTAACCAAGTCCGGTTTAAGAAAGCTAAAAAATTTACATCAATGGAGGCCAATGCAAAGTAACATCAGTCTTCTTTTTCCAATAAATAAGTGAGAGCATTCTTTTCTCAATAATCATTTGAAAATGATTCAGGACCTCAGGAGACCATGCATGCAATTTCCAATGTGAACAACACTACAAGTGATGATGAGAGCTTACAAGAAAAATGAGGGCCTCTCTCACTGCAACCATAGAAAAGGTCCGAATGATGTGACTTCCATAAATCAATCGACACATCTCGACGGCGACCCTATCAGAGTTTCAACAAAGTAAGAAACCAAATAGAAGTGATAAAAAAGCTGCACTCAGTAGTAATAATTCCTTCATTTATTCATATATTTCAGTCATACCGGCACACCACTTGAATTACGCAAAATTGCCCTTAAACGTTTCAAAGCTTTCTTCTGCTGAAATATGCCCAAAGACAGTCAGCTCACTACATGCTTAGTTTCATCGAAAATACTAAGATCATAAAAGTAATAACATTTATCACAAGATGAAACAACGTATCCCTCGGTCAACGCTCACATAGAATTCTCATTCAAAATGTGGAAGACAGCAAAACTCGGCCTTCTTAACAAGAAACACAATAAATACCCCCATTTATCATGTAAATACTACTAAACAAACAACACAGATGCCCCTATTCTGAAAACAAGTAAGAAAGACCAACTAAAAAGAAATAAACCAGGGCCGCTAATGTGCCAGGTGTTCTAGAAACGTATAACTCCATGTCGTGTAAAAATAACCAATATGATATTAAACAACAAAAAATCACACCCATGCTACGAATCTAAAATACAAGGCAAAATATCAACCAAAAATCAAATGACAATAGCTATCCAAACGATAACTAAAAGATATATTGATTCCAAGCAGACAAGCAATAATACACTTAAAACTGAAATGCAGCACATATGTCAATACATGTATCTCTAACAAAATGAAGAGTGTACTTTTTTTTTTTTTTTTTTGGGAGGTGGGGGGAGGGGGAAGGTGTTAGGAGGTCTGGGGTTGGGAGAGTTCAGGTCCAGTTTAGCTCTTGTACATAAACCAGAAGTCATCATAAGGATTCTTTTGCCCAAAATGTTGGGAAGGCACACTTCTAGTCACGCATCTCATACCCCTAACATGTTTCCAACGTAGTTAGAGACCAGAGAAATGGCAACATATATCTACCACTGAATCTCACAACTGCAATGACACCCTCACAACCTATGACATCACAAAATTATCATGGATGGAATGATATGGACCTTTGGTGTTGTGCAAAGAAATACTCTGATGATCAATAGTTACACTTTCATTTCTAGCAACACCCATGTCAGTGTGCATGATATCTTGTTATCCTCCTTGCATGCTAGCCACTTAGGAAAGGGACAATTTGCTCAGGTCTTAAAAGGTGTGCCCAATCATCATCGTATGGAGTGACGATAAGTAATCCTAGAATCTTTCAGGCATCTTTTCATTTAGGGAAACACATGCAAAGAAGGTTTTATGACCTCCTAGTTTGCATGGTATTAGAGCAAGGAAATTGGCTCGCAAACATAGATATGTCATATATAAAGAAGCATGACACACCCTAAGGAGACTAATCACATATGGCATCTAATCTCAAATATATCTCCTTCAAGAATATTCAACTTTCTACTGTGGTTAACGTTATTGAATGTTATGATAAAAATGCCTTCATCGGATCTCTCAGCCACCATGCTCCATGGAACCAAATGTCTATGGCTCGCTCTCTTTGTAAGCCACAAACTTCTTTCACTCTAACCACTCACAGCGCTTTATTATGACAGTGACTCATGAAACAATATTAGATATGTGAGATGAGAGTCAGTCATGCCATCATGGAGATTAGCCATACTTCTTCATAAGGGATTAGCAGGGCATTTCAACAATAATTAGGGCAGCCTTTGCTTGCCAAACACGACTAACTAAATGTTATTAGGTGGGTGAACCCAGAGCTTGTAATGTCGTGGAGATTGGCGTATTTTCTTACAAAGAGCCATTGAGCTATGCAAGATGATAGCAGTTTCAATATTATATGTACCCAACCAGGGAAACAGGGTGGCACACTGATTATCTAAGCGGTATATCACTTAACACATGTTCATTAGAGTTCCTTCCCAAGTTCTTGACGCATATCTCTGTTTTTGGGAAGAATTGATCAGACCACCATCTCCTTGTTTCTACTGAAGTCCACTCCTAATTAATCCTATTTAAAATTCTTTCTGGAATTGATTAAGGCCCGATTTCAGTTAGGAATAACACTCCCTTAAAGTTTCCTGAAGAAGGGGGCTTGCCAAGCTGGCATGCCACTATTCACAGGCAACTTTTCAGGAATGAAACCCAGCATATCAGAAATACACTGCCAATAGCGGGTTTTGCCAAAAGCAGCACAAGACAATAATTTTGCCAAGGGTGTTCATACCGAGTAATGAGAACCTATTTTCACAGATTCCCAAAATTGCAGGTAAAGATAGGTTGGGATAGGGGACGTTCAAAAGCAGCCATAGTTATAGTCTCTCATTCTTGAAAAGAAGTTCAAAATTAAGCTATATGAAACTATGCAATGCATAAAGAGAAGGAGGAAACAGGTGCCACAACGTGATGCCTAGCATTCCATACACAACAAGAACAAATTTAACACTCAAAAAAAAAAAAAACATATTGGTTTCCATATGAATGTTGTATGGCTACAATATCCAAAAGCATTGTTTTCCGTTTCACAGTAGAAGGCATCAAATAACCTTTCCCATCAAACATTAGACGGCACAAGCGAAACAAAAAAAGCAACCACAGAAGAGGTAGATGACTACAAACCATACAGGATGATTTTAGTCAAAAAAAAAAAAACTTTTTTGTAGCCCCTTTTCCATATAAGCACCAATTCGTATCAACATAAACCAGGTTTTGACTTAACGGCATGTATAAAAGATAATTAGGAAGGACTAAATTCATAGATAGTGAAAGCAGCCTAAAAAGAATAAACAATTTAAAAAGTAAAGTTATAAATACAATGAACTTGTTAGTTAAGCTAAAGTAAAATTTGTTTCAGTCATCAACTACAAGCAAAAGAATATCTTCACTGATATCTACCAATTTGAAATAGGGGCTCTGCTTTGCAAAATGATGTGGCTTCCTCTCAAGGTCAACCAAGGGACTTGTAAACAACGAAACCAGAGCAAACATAAAAAGCAATAATCCACACATTAAAGACATTGAAATAGTCCTTCTCTGCAACTTCCATTTCTGTTGTGTCTGCTTCTGAGGTATAACAGAAGCAAATATTTCCTTTGAAAGACTCAATTTACCAATCTTCCACCCTCGAATCCTGACTCCACCCATAGAATACCAAAACAGAACAAAAACTATAAGACCCCAGTTCGAAGCTTCATGCCATAAAAATAAAATTCCAATTATCACAAGACCTTATCATAACCACTGAAGATTAATACTCTTTCGCCATGAAAGGATCTCATAATGCCTGTACCAGAAGCTCACATGCCAAATGCTTGTGATCACAGAGAAGGCCATAACACAAGTCCGAACACTAAAAAATCAATCACTTTCACTTTGAAGAAACCAAATATCACACTAGCACTTGGAGACGTTGATAAAACCTAGATCTTCATGAACCATCAGTAACCAGTCTTCAACTTCAAAACATTGACAATTTGCTCTGTGGTCACGTACAAAGGATTGGACACTCCTTTTGATTTCAAAAGAAACACCACAACTAGATGTGATCAAATTTCCACTTTGTCCATTTAGCGTACCTTAAATAATAAGGTTGAAAAGTTCGTTCATACTACGAAGATCACCATTTGTAAAAAGATGCAAAACTTTTCAGATGAGTCTTAGCCACTGCTTAAGACGAGCTAAAATCCCTCTGCAAATGCTTAACGAACACACGTTGACCACATACCTTCACATGTAAAACCTAAAAAATATTTCCAAGCACCAAAGGTTGTCTGATTTTCCATTAACCAGGTACGCCATTAAAAAATGGGCTGAGCACTGTACAACAGTCCAAGAGATCTCAGAAACACAAATAAAAGGCCAAAAGCAAAGAAGCCCTTGAATTCTTACTGAACGCCTTTAAAATGCATGCATTGAAGCGATGGTCCCTAAGCCAGAGGCGCCATTAAAGCTCAGTACGATCACCGTCGACCCGTCATATATATTTATATATATACATATATATCTCAAAAGCCGAATTACTAAGCAAAAGCCAACAAAACGTTCCGAAATTACAGAAAAAGGACTGAAAGTGAGAGAAAATTGCAGAAAAAGGACTGAACGAGAGAGAGAGCAGATGACAGTAACAAAAGGATCAAATCAAACTCTAGATTGACCGGAGGATCGAAAAATATAAAACCCTAGAAAAAAACGCCATGAATGCCGCAATGTACTTCGTGGCGGTTAGGGTTTTGCAGAGATCAAATTTAGAGAGAGAGGGATTAGTTTTCTCTTCTTTTTTTTTAGTATAATAGTTCTCGTTATTTTTGTAATGAAATGGAATAGGGGCCGTATGAATTGGCGACTCAGCAACTGTTTGAAGCTGATTTGGCCGTTAGGAATGTGAGCGACTACGAACGGACTTTTAGAAAGAGAATGACTATATTACCCCTTTATCTCGTGAACAATATCCGAAATATCACCCCTATAAAAAGGAGAAGCCTAAAGACATTCTACTCCCCTGGGATTTTTGTCAAAGGAAAATTGTTTCGTGCGGGCTGGGCCGCATAAATACATATGCGGTCTCAAAAAGGTATGAGGCATTCATCTTAAAGATGGATGCAAGTAGGTGTTCCATTTAAAAATAATAGAATCTAACGTTCTAAATGTTTTTTTATTTTAATTATTATTTCTAGCTCTTAAAATTTACTTATTTTTTTTATATTCATGATCTCCATGCTAGAAATTACATATCTTTAATAAAATTAAGTCCAAAAATTGATCTCAAAAGTAGATTTATTAATAGGCCCGTATTTCTTTCTACATATGCGGGCTTGGCCCCATAGAAACCACGTCCTTACTAAAATCCCACCTAGAGTTAATTTTAGGACCCCAAGTTTTGTGGATGTAACATTTTCTATCCATAGATCAACTTCAATAAAATAAAAAATATTTTCATTTTACCCTCATTTTTTCAAGCAAAAATAATGTTTTTAGATTGAATAGAGACCATCTAATTTTAGACGGTGAGATCTAAGTGTTACAAAGACTCAAATTTCAATTTTGTTTTAAGAATAATCAACTAGTAATTCTTAAGTGGTTTCCAAAATTTGAGATTGAAAAAATCTTCCCAAGTCCTACATAATAAAAATAAACTATGCTCCCGAAGGAGATAGTATACATGCTCAAAAGAGAAATTTGTCAAAATGTACTATTTATCATTTATCACTTTCAATTTAAAGGGTACTTATCCCAAATATGTTGCAACTTATGTTCTTTTTTTCTTGTTTTTTTTTTTTAAGAAAAGAGCCGAGCTTAATTGGTTAGCGCTTTACGATTTGCAATGCTTCCTCTCAATTTCCCTTCCCACTAACCCCAAAAAAAAAAATGTCCTCATTTTTTTATTCTTTTAATTTTTCCAAAATGTTGGACTTTCAAAACCCAAACCAAAAAGATTAACAAATTGGTTCTAAAATTGTAATTTCAAACCGGTTAGCTGTCCACATTTTGGTTCGAATAATTCATTCTGAACCTTTTTAAAAATTCAAACCAAAAACCGACGGGTGAGGATGGGTTTGGATTTTGAAAATTCAAACCAAAAATATGTTCGGATTTTGAAAATCCAAACCAAACTACAAGCTAAAAAACCAGTTGGGAATTTCAATTTTTTAACTGATTTATTAACACCGTTGCCTCGGACTTTCAAAATCCCAGCGGAGAGTATTAATAAATCAGTTCAAAAATTATATTTCTTTTAGATTTTCAAAACCCTAACAGATAGTTCATTTGACTTTTCAAAATCCAAACCCATCCCCACCACCTGTAGGTTTTCGGTTTGAATTTAAAAATAGGGCCGCGGTTTGTATAGAGCCTACGCTCTAAACAATCAAATTAGAGCCGACCTTCAAATAGTATTGGGATATGTAGTTTTAATATTGAAAATATTTGTTATAGCCTTAAAATATATTTTTATATTTATTTATAAAGTTTAAAGCTTCAAAAATAGTGTAGATCAATAGATCTATGACGATCCAAAATAGGTTACAAAATACACGATTTCTAAAACTTGAAATCCAATTTTTTTTCTCATGTCCATGCATCTTGATGTCAAGATGATCAATTTGAAGATATTTAAGGATCAAAACAACCTCTCCTAGTGAAATTTTTTAGGTTGGCTCAAATTTGATTGTTTAGAGCCTCGGCTCCATATTAACTTTTCCCTATAAAAAAATAGGGACATGAGATTAAATTACAACACATTAATAATAGATTTTTAAAATTTTAAAAATAAATATATTAACGTAAAATTTCCATAATTTATATTCAAATCCTATCACAATACACGTAATGATGAGGATATTAGCATAAACTTTTCATAATTTATATTCAAATCCTATCGCAACACAAGTAATCCTATCGCAACACAAGTAATGATGAGTTTCAATAGTTGAAAATGGGTAAAATGTTAATAGTATTAAAGTTACTTTGATAATTTTAACCATAATGACATTTTCCAAAGAACAATTAAAATTATGAATTTTAATAAAAGAAAGTCACCTTCACTTTTCCTTTTTCCTTTTTCTCCAGTGAACATTTGGAAATAATGGAATAGACCTAATAATGGTCACATCTACCCTCAAACAACTAGGTAGAAATTTATTGCTATCACTCAATTTAATTCCTATTAACAATTATGTGAGAGAGAAAGATAAACTTAAAATTTTAGAGAATTGATAACAATGATTTTGAAAAGGATGAGGTTTTTATAAGCCCTAGGCTTTATGAAAACAAAATAAAGCTGCACCTCAAATAACTTTGGGCAAAAGACTCTCCATGATGGCTCTAAAGACAATTTCCAACACCAACAATAATTTTGAAACTAAAAAAAGGTACAGATCTTGTGGATATGTGAACACTTATTTTTAAGGCGAAATAGAATGTTTAAATATTATGTTACACTATATATTATTTTTAGAGCTTGAAATCATAATCTTGTTAACAACCATAATGTTCAAGTGGAGATGATCAATGTAGAGGTTTTCCATAATGTTCAAGTGGAGATGATCGATGTAGAGGTTTTCCAATGCTTTAATTGTAATTTTGGATGAGTTATGAGGTGAGGCTTTACTTATTTTGATAGCGCTGCAGACTTGTAAAGTCATTTTCCTTTTAAAAATTGTAGATTTTACTCAGGATCATGATGTGGCCGTTTGAGGAAAACCAGAAATGCCCCAATTCTTCTTCTTAGTTTTTTTTATTTTTATTTTTAGTTATAACTTAATCAAACTAAAAAATCACCAAATTGGGCTAGAACCCAAGGGATGATGATCAATGGCCAATTTTGATTTTAAGATCACTAATAGGTAAAATACCAAGCCAAGGTTTAATGACATAATATTGATCTCAAAATCACTATTGTATTGGATTTTACCTATGGGAGTAAAGGAAAAGGTTTATATGCTTTCCCTACAGCATAGAAGTTCTATCTTCTCCCTACCATCCAGCTGTCCAATTTTGATTAAGAGAGCCACACACAGTTTGATCTTAGATCCGACGTCACAAAGTATTTTATTTTTATTTTTTTTATACAAATTGTATGAATCTGAAATCTGGTACATGTCATCTTCTCATTGGACAGCACCTAGAAAAAATATTAAAACTAATTTTTTTATAAAATATAATGACCAAAATACCCCTGAAGTTTTCAGGAGTATTTTGGTCATTCTATTTTTTTTATATATTTTTTTCTAGTATAAGTTTAATAGAGGAATGGACGTTCAAAATTTGGTATCAAAATAGTTTATAGAAAAAAAATAAAAAACAAAATAGTGTAGATACGTGACATTGTGATTGGGGCAATCTTAGCCCTCCATTCAGAATGGACGGTTGGATAAGGGGGAGGATAAAACTTCTATGCTGGAGGGGAAGCATAGAAAGCTTGCTCGGGAGTAAATAGACAGTATACTCTTATAGTAATATAAAATATTTTAACATTATTTTTGTTTTTTAATTATTGTTATGAAAAAATATAGAAATAGACCATCTATTTTTAATACAAGGTAGTCACAATCACTTTTTTCTGTTAGATTTTAAATCCGGTGATCGTGAAAGACTATATTAAAATAATTTAATTAAAAATAAAATTCTCGAACATTGTGTTACATTCCAAGCCCTTCAATTTGACATCTAATTGCTGGGGGCAATTGTGACCTCTTTGCAACAAAGACGAATGGTCTCATGGTACACAATCTCTTATACTATGTTGTTACAACTTCAAAGGGATGAGAGATATTTATAGATAGTAAAAGGGTTCCATATGAGGGGTGTGGTTTGCATAAAGTTGCAACTTTAAACAATCAAACTACGGTACACCACCAAACTTTGTTACGAGATGCAACTTTAACGTCGAGAATTATTAAGATGGTTTGATAATCTATTTTTAACTGTAATTATGAAATTTTAAACTCAAAAAAATTGTTCAAATCAAGCAGATCTATAAACATAATAAAATATTAAAAATAGACGGTCAAGATAATATGTTGCAAGATGAACTATTTTTTGGACTTAAATTTCTTTTTTTCCCTATAACTATACATCGTGGTGTCGATATGACTGACTAAATATTTTTCCAACATCAAAACAACTTTTCTCGAAGGATTTTAGAGGTGCACTTTACTTTTATTTTTCAAGGTATCAACCTTATATAAACTTTTATTTATATATATTTTACAAAATATAATTAATTAAAAAAAGAATGCAATTTGTCTAAAGTCGAGGCTCTAAACAATCAAAGTAAATCTCACCTTCTAATAGTGCCGAGAAATGTGGTTTCAATACTGGAAATCTTTATTATAGTCTTAAAATATATTGTCATCTTTAATTATAAAACTTAAATCTTAAAAAATAATATAGATCAAGCAGATATATGAAAATCTTAAAATCTTAAAAATTGACAATCTAGAAATGCGTTTCAAGATACACTATTTTCAAGACTTGAAATCCATTTTTTTCTCGTGTCCATGCATCTTGATGTCGAGATGATCAATTTGAGAATATTTGGGCATCAAAACAACCTCTTCTAATGAAAATTTTGAGGTGGGCCTAATTTGATTGTTTAGAGCCTCGGCTCTATGTAAACTTTATCCTTAAAAAAAGGGAAAAGTTTATATAGAGCCTAGGCTCTAAACAATCAAATTAGAGCCTACCTCTAAAATTTCACTAGAAGAGATTGTTTTGATGCCCAAATATCCTCGAATTGATCATCTCGACATCAAGATGCATGGATTTGAGGAAAAAATGGATTTTAAGTTTTGGAAATAGTACATCTTATAACATATTTTTTTACTGTCAATTTTTAAGTTATTAAAGTTTTCATAGATCTGCTTGATCTACACTATTTTTTATACTTTTAAATGTTATAATTAAAGATGAAAATCTATTTTAAGGTTACTCAAAGATTTCTATTATTGAAACCACATTTCTCGACACTATTTGAAGGTGGGCTCTAATTTGATTGTTTAGAGCCTCGGCTCTATACAAACCGCACCCAGAAAATAATAAAAAGGGTGCCGTTTGTATTGGGCCTAGGCTGCAAACAACCAAATTAGATCCTGCCTTAAAAAAATGTTGAGAAATATGATTTCAATATTGGAAATATTTGTGATAGCCTTAAAATATATTTTCATCTTTATTTATAAAGTTTAAAGCTTCAATAATAGTGGATATTCACATATCTATGAAAACTTTTAAAATATTGAAAATTGACAATAAAAAAATGAGTTACAAAATATATTATTTCCTAAACTTGAAATCTAGTTTTTCTCATGTACATATATCTTGAAGTCGAGATAATCTATTTTAAGGTATATATATATTTTTGACTAATATTATTTGGGTATCGAAACAAAGCTCTAATTTAATTGTTTAGAGCCTTTGCCCTATATAAACTTTTCCAAAAACAATATTGGGGACAATAAAAAAAAGGTATTTTAGTATTTTTAACTTTTCTTGACCATCTCCCAAAAATCGTGATGGTAACGTGGTCCTCATCTTCTGAACCCAGCTTAATGAAATATTAAATTTTCCTTTGTTTTATTTTTTCATTTGTCAGATTTAATTCTTGACAGCGACTGTTACTATTTCGCGCGTTTTATGCCTGAAATTTACACGAGTACCGTTGCTTTGCACGTGCAATCGCTCTCTCATGGCCGTTCCCGTTACAGGTTCGCCGACAACAAATTAATCAGATTCTAGGTACGCTAGAGGTGCTCCTGCAGGAGCATGTTGTACATTTACTTTATCAGGAAAAGAGATATGTATCTAATTCATCTAAAAAATAAAAAAATGTTTAATTCATGATATATTTCAAAGTTGACTAGTCAGATCCGAATCAAAAGGTGGACAATTTCAAATGAAAAAACCCATATTTTATATGTTTTCTTTATTTATTTTAAATTTGTTGTGTTAGTATAGCATGTATTAGCTCTCAAAGCATTAATGTCAGACTGGGAGAACCGGAATTGGAATCGTATATGGAAGTATTATTGTTAAAGCCCCGGGATCAAGAGATTCATGATCGATGTAGTTGAGTTTATAACCTATGAAATTTAAAGATAAAATTTTAATCATTTAAAATTAATTATTTTTTATTTCATATCAGATAGGGGTGGCAACTAAAAATATATAATTATAGGGAAATGATCTAATGCAACAGTTGTATAGTAGTATAATACAACCACACCTCTATAAAACCATATTTTTGGCATTTGTATCACCCTAAATTTTGTACACACATTCTCTTCATCATCATAATCAATCATACAAAAAAAAGCACCACATATATAGTCAAACTTAGTACCCTTCAAACAATGAATCTCGACATTCCATTTGGTGAATTTCAAGATCTAGGCTTTAAAAAAATTCAAAATCACTTTTTCCTTTTTTAGCATTATTAATCTAATAATGATAACGCTATATAAAAATTTTGGAAATAAAAAAAATCCTTATGCAACTTATATCTAACTATCTCAATAAAATGGTTGGCTTATATTAATTGGGCTAGAATGAAATTTTTCTAGAGCATTTTTTCAAATTTTTATTGTTTATGATTGTTCTTCATAATGAAAAGATTGTACATTTAAAAATTCGCGTTAAACAAATATCTCTAACATGATTTTTTAAAATGGTTGTATTATACTACTATACAACAGTTACATGAAATCATTTCCCATCATTATATTATTTAAATACTAACACTAATCGGGTCAGGTCTATATGGCCCAGACCTGGACCCAAATAATGTTCGGGGTCCAATATTTAAACATGGACCCAACCCGCTTGGTCCAAATTTTTGACCCATACATGGACTCGGGTCAGGTCCGGGTCTGGGTACGGGTCCGGGTCCATTGCCACCCCTACCATCATTCTAATCAAGATCATGACTTGGAAAGAGATGGGCCTCATTTAAATAGGACCGAAATACATTCTTATTGGATTTTGGGGACGAAGAGTCCAATAAGTTTAGTCAAAAGCAAAAGGCATATGTTGTCCGACCCTATATAAGCCATATTTCAAACTATTCAAGATGCAATAAAGTAGATTTCTCATTAATCCATGGCGTGCCGTACTCTTGGGACTCACTTTTGATTAAGATAAACTAATTCCAAATTTAAGTGACATCGCCTTAGGATAACAATTTCAAAGTATAATTAATAATAGGGATAATATCATTAGAAAAAAAACTATATGAGAGTCCGGCCCTAAACAATCAAATTAAGATGCACCTCAAAAGGTTATTAAAAGAAGCTGTTTTAATGCTAAAATATCCTCAAATTGATCATCATCCTCAAGCAAGTCTTCGAGACAGTGGGTCCTGTAATGCATTTATAGATTGTCTATTTTCAAGTGTTAATAGTTCTTATTGATCTATAGTATTTTTTGTGCTTTAAATTTTATAGTTATAGATAAAAGTAAATTTCCAAGCCATCACAAATATTTCCCGTATTGAAACAACATCTTTCAACACTATTTGAAAGTGCGCTTTACTTTGATTGTTTAGAGCCTTGATGTTATACAAACCACACCCACATCATTAAAGGGTATGAAATTCCATAAAAAATTATAGAAGGGCTAAATTATATTTATTAACATTTGAGGGTATACTTTTATTTTTTTAATTTCAATTAGATACCTCCACAAAAAAAAATTAAAAATACCCATATTGTCCTTGTTTGGTATTTGAAGTATATAATAATCATAGGCATTTATGTAAAGAAAAAGTTTATATAAAGATACAATTTTATAATGTAAAACTATGGATGCACCTAAAAAATCCATCGGAAAAAGGTAGTTTTAAATGTTGAAAAACCTTTTGATTGATCATCGAGATGTATGACCATGAAAAATAAAAAGATTTTAAGTTTCATAAATAGTGCATTTTACAACATATTATCTATACCGTCCATTTTCAAGATTTTCATATGTTTATAGATCTACTTGATTTTAATGATTTTTAAAATTTAAAATTTTATAAAATTTGAAGGTGCACCTTATCTCTACCACTACGGATGCATTTGTATGCCAACTGCACCACTTACGTAATTTGACTCCTAAAATGTCTTAATTAAATGACAAAAATACCTTTAGTTACTCCATATTATAAATAAAGAACAATATTAGTAATACATAACAATTAGAGGTATTTTTTATTATTATTTTGTACTTAAATTTTATGCATATATCAACTTATAAATAGGCCTTGCTTCACATTACTAATATTGACCAATGTGTTCCTTTTTATAATGTAGAAAAACTAAGGGTATTTTCATTATTTAGATGAAGCCTCTTAAGAGTGAAATTACTAAATGTCCCCTTCATTGTTCCTCATTCTAAATATTAGATAAAGAAAATTTGTGTAATTTTAATTTTTTTTGACAAAATATCTAAATAAAATAAAAATATAGTAGTTCCTTAATAGAGATAATTTAACCTCGTTAATAATTTTTAAAGGGTTCGCTTTAATGATATTTTCCCTTAATAATAGGAAAAAAGTTATATGGCGCCGAGGCTCTAAATAATAAAATGAGAGCCCACCTTAAAAATTCCATTAGAAGAGGTTACTTTGATGTCTAAATATTATGAAATTGATCATCTCGACATCAAGATGCATGGACAAGAGAAAAAAGAAAGGATTTCAAGTTTTGAAAATAGTGCATCTTTCTAATGCATTTTAAGACCGCCAATTACTAAGATTTTCAAGTTTTCATAGATATGCTCGATCTATGCTATTTTTGAATATTTAAATTTTATAATTAAAAATAAAAATATATTTTAAGGCTATCATAAAGATTTTTAATATTGAAACGACATTATTCGATACTATTTGAAGGTGCACTTTTACTTTGATTGTTTTGAGTCTTAGTTCTATACAAACCGCATCCTTAATACTATTGTATACCTTTGAAATCTCTCGTTACGCGGTTGATAACAGGAAATTAGGGGAGGAAGAAGAAACTTCCTCATTTATACAAGTGATGTGTTTGATGCACAAAACTTTTCGTGTTTGATGCACATAACTTATACAGTAAAGAAATTCCATATAGAACTTATGTATTCCCTTGTGCTTAAGAAAAAAAGTTCCATCTAAAATGATGGAACTTAAAATAGGAACTTGGTTCTTCAAACCCTATTATGCTTCCTTTCTTATATTTATCTTTATATTGTTAATTTATATTTGCATTTGTATTATATTATATTATATTATATTATATAATATATATATATATATATTATAT
>NW_006497600.1:2009054-2107245 GCF_000471905.2 Amborella trichopoda | reverse complement strand
GAGAGAGAGAGAGAGAGAGAGAGAGAGAGAGAGAGAGAGAGGTTCTTAGTGTTTAATAACTAGCAAGTATTATCCCTTTCTATTATTTCAAACGCGCCATTCTGTAAAAGCTACTGGTAGTGTTAAGAACTTTCTAAAGGTGCTGATATTGTGGTCTACTGTTCTTTACTTCCCAATTATATTGCTTTGTATTTACACTTCCCTATTATTTCATGCAGCTGGTTGAAAATGACAAACTCAGAAATGCAAATAGAGAAGCCTTAACGTCTCTTCGCAAGAAAGCCAAGACAACAAAGACCAGTGTCCCCTCCCCGTTCGAATCACTGATGAAAGAAATAGAAGTTCATGAATCAAGGCCCTTAGTAAAGGAGGTGTGCCAAACATGTGGCCACCATGATTCGAAGGAGCATACGTGGATGATGTTTCCTGGTTCAGATGTGTTTGCTCGCATTCCATTTCATGCAGCCCATACCATTGTGGAGAAAGGTACTCTGTCTGAGAGAGAGAGAGAGAGAGAGAGAGAGAGAGATGAGTATTCATGGACTCGCATGTACAGAACATCAGTGAATTCCAAATCCAAATTGAAATTGTGCGACTTGTCCTCTTTCTTTCTTTAATGAAAGATGATCATTGAATATAATGTTGTTCTTTTATTCATGCATATGCAGATCAAGAGCGGTTGGATTATGAAACAAAAAAGTTACAAAGCTATGTGAAGGAAAAGTCTCTTAACATTTCAGGGAAAGGGGTTCTTGCTGACAAGATTGGTCCGGGTGTGCTAAGATCTTTGGTAACCCTAACTGATGCACCCAAGTAAGACCCAGTTTGTTTCGAGTGCTCTCCCTTTTGCCTCAGATTTTAGCAACCATGATCACCTTTGAATTGAAAATCTGGGCTCCACTCATGACAGTTTATGTAATCGTATTTACATGGTCATCACATGTTTTATTTTTGCTCTCATTTCCAGTAGAGCAAGTTGTTTTGTCAAATTTTGTCCATAGGTGAAATACGACGCGGTTGGGGTGTACAATTAGTTTAGCGTGCATATACCATGCTCCTGCAGGAGCAATCTTTCCATTTGCTCCCTTGGGTAGAAAATGTACTGGAAAAGATTTTTTGGATCTGAAAATTTGGGATGCATATAAATATCATCAGATGGTTGTTTAAAAAAAAAAAAAAGGGATTCTTTAATATTAATATTTAGATCTTGCTGTCCCAAAATTGGACTACGTATGTTTTACTTTGGGACATTAATTTTTTCTTTAGGATCATTGTGTGCGTGTCTGAATTATTTTTTTCTTTGGAATTGGTCTCTAGGTTACAGACGATACATAACCAAAATTTTGGGTCTGAAAAAAATCCTAGCATGGCAGGAGCTTGAAATCATTTGGCTAATTAGTTTTTTCTTTTGGCAAAAGTTTATATAGAGCTGAGGCTCTAACCAATCAAATTAGAGCATAACAAATTTCATTAGAAGAGGTTATTTTGATGCCTTGGCTCTATACAAACTGCACCTTTTCTTTATATTGCATCGATAAATATCGAATGGTGGACCAACTTGTATTTCATTATATTGTTACTCGGGGAGTTTGTAATGTAAAAGAATGATCAATGACCTAGGCATACTTTACTCTTAACGGGTATCACTGCATAAATGCAGATTACAAGATGTTTGAAATTAAAAATGTGTATACTTGCTTTGTTTCTTGGTACTGCATCTCTCGCAGATTTAATCAAATTGATGTAGAAAAGGTAGACAAATATTTCATGGACAACGGTTCTGAAACACTAACATTTAAGACCCCTTTTGAGTTTATGAGATTCATTTCATAAGTGACATTCTTTCCGGTGAATATTGGGGCATTGCAATGGCTACTACCTAAACAACTTAATGACATAATTTGATATGGAATAGACTATCTTATATAAAATTAATATAGACAATAATTTTGCTGGCTGTTTGGTAGTTATGTATAATATTATTTAATTATTCAAATTTGCCTATGATATCTAGCTATTTTAGCTATTTTTAACAAAAAAAACATGTGATTTTAGTAAATTACTTTGAAAAAGTATGAGCAATTTTTCCAAAAGGTAAATTTATATGTAAAACTACCTATAAGTTTAAGTTATTTTATTGTGGACACTACTGAATAATAGATAATATATTATCGGGATTATTTTATTGAAAAAGTGAATTGTCATCGATAACGAGTACATCCAAATAGGCCCTAATTCTTTCGTTTATAATTTCTCTTATATCTTTTTGTAAATATTCATCTTTCTATTCACCCAAAAAAAATATCATCTTTCTTTAGAGCATGACACCAAAGGATCATTGAGCATTTGGGTCTTTCTTGTTGTATCCAAACGTCATTCCCTTAACAGACTATCCAAGAATCTCGCATAACTCGACTTTACTTTTTTTAAGTACAATCATTAGAACTCACTCATTTAAAAAAAAAAAAAAAAAAGAAGGGGAAAGAAAGAAGCAGAAAAAGAAAAAGAAAAAGAAAAAGAAAAGAAAACTATCCAACAACACAATGCACAAATTTTAAGTATTTTATAAACTGTTGTCATATCAGGGATGTCTTCACGGTAATGTTTTTAGTTCATTGATAACAACAGTTGTTCGTTCTAAGAATCAATTACACTTCTTGTACGAAAAAGAGATGTCCACATTTGGTTCTTTGTTTTTTTGTTTTATTATCGATGTTTCGACTTTGAAATGAATCTCTAATCAGCCTTTTGTGCCATTTATCCCATTCTTTCTTGGATATCAGTTTTTGCACTCTTGGCTAGGGTACTTTCGGTTTGTCTAGACCAGTGTTTAAAAAAACATATCAGTGACATGAATCGTCTTCACCCATACTCGTGTCCGATCGGTAGATCGGATCGGAAAATCGGCTGAATCGACAATTGTTGTTGTAAATGTTTTTTAAAAAATCACTATAAATCTCTAAAAATAGCGTTTTTTTAGTTTCTAAAATAAATTAGGAGTGATACATTATGTATTTTTATTACTTTATAAAAATAGGTAAATACTTAGACGTTTTTTTGTATGGAAGTCTGCATAATTATTCATAATAATGTAGTATTATAATATGAGTAATGATCCTATGAGACCCTCCCACACCTATATGTGTAGAATCCTAAAGGATCACCTTTAAATTAGGCACAGATCTCTAAAAAAGTTATTACAAGGGTATGGGACTTGAATTTTCCAGATATCTCTGCCAAATTTAGTTGTGATCCTTTGGGGTCCTACACACATGGGTGTGGGAGGGTCTCACAAGGTCATTTTCCTTATAATATTATGTCAAAATAATTTGAAAATATTAAAAACACTTCTATAATATAAGATTAAAAAAATAACCTCTCATATCAATTGAAATTAGTATCACACCAAAGTATCAAACATTTATTAATTTGCTCTACTCATCCAAAATTATCAAACCTAATTACCTATAATATTATGTACTGAAATTGAAATTGTTACTTTATAATTTATAATTATTTTACTATGCAAATAAGAACAAATCTAAAATGTCTTATAATATCATCTAATTTAATAAATCTTATTTACAACTATAAAAAAAATAATATATTACATAATTTATAATGAAAATAAATTAATAATGAAAATAAATTAATAAAGAAAATAAAGATATCAAAATTCCAAAAAAGAAAAAGCATGTCGGCAATATAATTGACGAATTTTCAAACCTTGCTTAAATATTCTAAAATTTTAAATTGAAAAGAAATGTCCTAATTAATAGTTTTACCTCAAAAAGTTACTATACAATATGATCCTACAAGAATATAATTGGCCGATTTTAAAACAAAATATTTATTAAAATAATTTTTTTCCTTATCTATTAAGTTGAACGTTGTTGTTGTTGTTGTTGTTGTTGTTATTATTATTATTATTATTATTATTATTATACCCTAAAAGATTTGAACATAATGATGAAGGTATTTCAAGAGTTGCAAAAGCATTTAACCAAAAAATAAATAAAAAGATGAAGGTATTGGGGCTCTTTATTGTTTTTTAGGTAAGTCAATAGAGTAGAAGGCCTCCTATTTAATTTTTATTAATATTTTAAAATAAAGAAGCTTATCACTCATTTCTTTACAACCCTGCAACATGGTACCTGTGACGTGAAGTAAAAAAAAAGAGATGAAGGTAAACATAGGTAGTGGGGCTTAGACAAACGGACGAAAATAAATCAAGAGAGAAAAGAAAACCGAAGAAGAGAGAAGAAAAGTAGAGAGACGGAGAAAAATATCCCACATCGAAAATTCTAAGGAAAAACCAACATTCTAAATGTTAGCCGTTGGATCGCCGCTTGCCCGTGTGTGTTTGCGTGTGCGCCAACGCGCGCAGGTGGGAACGCATGGAGGCTGACGTACTCGACGAGTGGGTGCAGCTTCGAGGCTTCTAATGAAACGGCTCTAGAAAGTTTAGTAAACGTTAACTCGTGCTTTCAGATCGAATCCGAATCCAATTTTTTTTGCTCGATCTGCGATCTCGATCGGGTATCAATATGTAGAATCCGAATCCAATTTTTTATGCTTGATGTGTGATATGTTACCGTGATTCAATAATGCATTAGTTTTCAATTTTTTGCAAAGGCAATTATGATATTTGTTTTCAATTTTTTACAAGAACAATTATGATATTTTTTTTGTAAAATAAAGGGACTTTGCCATGATGATATGATATCACCACATAAACAATCGCCACGTAAACAATCGCACGGTCCCCACGTGGACCTGACGTTTTTGATGCAGGACAATTGCAACTATAACGTGCAAACAACTTGTGAACAAACCTATTAGCGTGCAAACCTATTAAACTATGCAAACCCATTAAACTAGCGTGTGTCTTCCATGTGGAATCCAGTTTATTATAAAAATTATGTACTAAATTAATAAAACAAGTTTTTTAATAAATTATGTTTATTATAAACAATATTTATTTAATAAAATGAGCTTTTTATAATAAATTACGTTTATTATAAAAATATACTAGCAATTCAAAATATACATACAAGAGCCATCTTGTTTTTTGAATCACGTTTAATATAATATTATAATTAATAATTATATTAATTACATTGATAAAATCTTATATATTATTTATTATAAATTACATAATTTAGTATCTTTTGTTATAGTTGTGAAATTAGATTTTAAAGTTAGAGGATATTACAAGACAAATTTCAAATTTATTCTTATTTGAAAAGTAGAATTATTATAAAGTATAAACCAATAATTTCAATTTCAATGTATAATATTATTGTTAGTTAGGTTGTGATATTTGTGGACGAGTAAAGATAATTAATAAATGTTTGATTTGATACTAATTTCACTTTATATAGGATAATATTATTTTTAATCTTATAATATGAAAATATTTTCCAATATTTTTAAATTATTTTATTGTAATATTATAATACTATATTATAATTAATAATTATACAGACATCTATACAGGAAACAACAAAATGAAAGTACATAATGTACCACTCCTAATTTATGTTTAGGAACTAAAAGAACACTAATTTTAGAGATTTATAGTGATATTTTGAAAAACATTTGAGAAAATTTTTGCCGATTCTCCGATCCGACACTGGTGTGGCAACATTCGAGTCACCGATCCGTTTTTTAAATCCTTAGTCTAGACAATGGCCTAGACCTAGATAGGACTTGCGAGTCAGTGGCTTCTGGCTCTGCCAGACCTGGACCCAACCTACTGAGTCCAGAAATGATAGATATGGACCTAGGTCACGGTTGTTTTACAAACCGGGAAGGTCTTCACTATGGGTTCATGCAAGCCCAACCTGTTGAGTTGGAGTAGATCCAGACCCAGACCTGGTCAAATCTGCTGATCCCATAGGGTTTGGACCCTGTTGGACCAGAAATCTGACCCCCTGATCCAGTTTGTAGTCCCATACTATGAACCTATACCTACGTTGTTTGTTCGGTGATCAACCCTATTGAGATGTCTAACATTGGTGGACTGGTGATCAACCCTATTGTGATACTTGACATTGGTCGGATACCAAACGTATCAATCATTAATCTTTTTAAAAAATCACTAATTTGACAAATCACCCGAGCCGAGTCAGAATTGGTGGAGTACCAATCCAAAACAGGATTGGGATAGGGAATCAGGGCCAACTCTAAAGGGCCTGAAACTATGTGATCATAGGTGGCGATCAATCGTATAGGTGTTTGAGAGCAAGTGTTTGATCATAAATTTGGCATATGCATGCAAGCGCCTTACTACAATGTATAATGTGAGGCCGATATGCTTGCACTGTGTGACTAAAAATGGTGGGGGGAGCATATATCTTCCCTGCAACCATGCATTGCAATCACTGATTCTTAAAAAGAATAAAAAAGGATTCAGACCCCACACGACCCAAAATTTATCCAAGTTGAACCTAGATTGAAATCGGATCCAGGTTAAGTCTAGGTCAAATGGACCCCAACCCAACCCACTGTCTCCATTTTATAGGTCTGGATGTGGATGTGGTTTGGTTGATCTGCCTGATCAGATGGTCCACCCAACTGTTTGACACTCCCATCCCAAAGTCTGTTATGGGAAAAAAACAAAAAAAATTGTTTCATGCAGGCTGGACCGTGTTTCTACATATGCGGTCCAGAAAGTGCAAAGCATCCATCTTAAAGATGGATGCAAGTACGTGTTCTATCTAAAACAATGGAAACTAACGGGCCAAATGTTTTTTTATTAGAATTGTTATTTGTAGTTTTAAAATTTTATTTATTTTTTCCATATTCATGATCTCCATGTTAGATCTTATACCCTATCACCATCCATCATTTCATTTGACCATGATCATCTTAAGGAACTACGAAGTATAAAATTCATTGGATTATCACTTAATCCTCGCAAATAATTATTTGGGGCACATAGAGTACTGACAATGGGATCAAACTGTACAGTTACACCTTGGGCAAAACACCAACTCGGGAAGATTTTTGGATTTTAAAGTCTATGAGTCGTCAATGATCCACCAATTACATATTTCACAACTGGATCGTCTAGGTTGATTGGCTCTTGACTAGACCAATCTGGATCGGCTGAATTGGGGAATTCGGATCAGCCGAATTGGCGATCCAGATGAAATTAAAAACATCAAAAAAAAGAGAAGAAAAAAAACAAAAAGGTGCATGAATCTGCATAGCGAATATGTTGATGAGAATATGTTGATGATTGAGAGTTTAAATCATGAAAAAACATTTTAACTCTAGGAGGAAATCGGTTGGTCTCCTTGGGGCCAAACCCGTGATTTTTAAAAGGAAAAAGTTTTACATAAGGGTGAGGCCATAAACATTAAAATTGAGGCATACCTTGAAAATTCACTAGGAGAATTTGTATCGATGCTGAAAAATTTTTAATTTGACCATCTTGACCTCAATATGTATGGACATGAGAAAAATGAATTTCAAGTCTAGAAAATATTGTATCTTGTAATGTATTATCTAGACTGTTAATTTTCAAGTGTTCATATATCTGCTTGTTCTACACTATTTTTTAATGTTTAAATTTTATAACTTAAAATGAAAATAAAATTTCCAATCATCATAATAATTTTTGATATTGGAACAATATATTTTGACACTATTTGAAGGTGTGTGATACTTTGATTGTTTAGGGGCTTCAGCCTTATTCAACAACACTTTTTTTTATGTTTCTACATTCTCTCCCTTAGTTCCTTGAGTCTAGAGCAAAAGAAACCCATTACAGGGAGTGGTTACACGGAGTGGTTTAGAAAAGAATAGACACAAATATCTTTCTTATTTTTATTTGAGCTAAAAAATAGCTGTCAAATGAGCAAAGTTGGTCTAAGGATTTAGAGTATATACTATCTGAGATCTCTATATTGCAAGAAATATTTTCATAGGTATGTTGGGAAATAGAACTTCAAAATAAGGTGTACTCACATATTTTTCATGCTCTTCTTTCTATCGTGAATTACTACTTTGTCCTTAACTAATTACCTCAAATATCCCTAGACAAAAATGTTACTATATGATGTCCAAAAATGTTAAGAAAATACTCATATGCATGAGTATGTGTACCCTAATATAACTCTTAAATAAAGGGAAAAGTTTATATAGAACTGATGCTCTAAACAATCAAATTGGAGCCTATCATAAAAAATTCACTAGAAGAAGTTGTTTTGATGCCCAAATATCTTCAAATTAATCAAGACTTCAAGTTTAGAAAATAATATATTTTGTAACACATTTTTGGACTGTCAATTTTTTAAAATTTTCATAGATATGTCGATCTACTATATTTTCAAAGCTTTAAACTTTATAAATAGAGGTGAAAATATATTTTAAGGTTATGACAAAGATTTTCAGTATTGAAATCACATTTCTTGATACTATTTGAAGGTAGGCTCTAATTTGATTGTTTAGAGCCCACGCTCTATACATACCTACTATCCTTTATTATATATATATATATATATATATATATGTGTGTGTGTGTGTGTGTGTGTGTGTGTGTGTGGAAATTCTCAACGTCTATAGGCGAAAATGAACAATGATTTCGTCTACTCTTATCACCATCCAAAGTTTATCGCACGGTCACAATTGTCCGATAATATTTTATTTTTTATTTTCTTTCTACAAATTGGAATGATCTAAAATTTGGAGCACGTGTAGATCTTACTGAGACGCACTTAGTAAAAATAAAATAAAAATAATTTGTAAAAAAATTGACCAAACTACCCTTAAAACTTTTTGAGAGTATTTCGATCAATTTATTTAATGTAAAATATTTTTTTTGATATTTTTTGTAGATTCACCTATTTTTGAGGAGCACATTTTCAAATTTCAAATAATTCTGATTTATAAAATAAAAATGAAAAACAAAACACTACTAGACAATCATAACTGTACGATAAACTTTAAACGATGATGAAAATAAGCGAAATCGCTGTTCATTTTGTCCGATCCAATTGGGTAAAAAGACTCAAGATCCAAGTCCCCTTATTCTTATCTTTGGGGATTACATTCGGACTCGTTCCCACTCCTACCCATGCCCTAGGATTTTGTAGGGGTGGGCCGATTGTTGACACCTGTACGAAACGGATTCCTCTTTCTCCCTCTTAAATCACCAGTACATGCAGTCAACGTCGGTCTAAGGCTTTTCCGCAGGAATGATTAACGCCGAACCCTAAAAAGAGGGAAACCTGGTAAAGGGCAATCAACGTCATTTTATGCATATACCCTTTATTTGGCCAAATATAACAAAACTGCTCAGGTTTAATACAATTACACAACTACCCTTGGTCTTCTTTTTTTTCATTACATTTCACAACCTGGAGTAACTGCTGCTTTTCCAGGTTCATGTGGCTTTCTCCTATTTGTCAAAGAGAAAAGTTTGGAAAAAAAAAACAGAAATAAGAAAAAAAGTTTATATAACGTTGCAACCGTAAAATGTAGAGGTACGGAAGTACCTAAAAATTTCATCGGAAAAAGTAATTTTAATGTTGAAAGCTCTTTGATCGATTATCTCGATATCGAGATGTACGTTCATGAAAAATAAAGAGAAATTTATCACAAATATATTTTAATTTAAGCTTAATTGAAAAAAAAACTTCAAACTTTCGTTTATCTCGTCTATACCATTTTTTCTCATTTTCGATTCTTTTGGACCAAAATGACTTTTACGGTAGTAAGACTACCGTAATACATATCATTTTCAAGTAATATTACGTTACTCAAAGTATCGTAAAACTTTGGCCATGACCGTGAAGCCAATTACGGTACTTTAAGCACTGTAAAAACTAAAACACATTATACGGCATTTTAAGTACCGTAAAAACTAACTCATTTTATATGACACTTAAAATGCCTTCTGATTCTGTTTATATTTATTTTTAATTTTTTTTATGTTTATCTCTTTTTTCTCTCTGTACAATCTCATCATCGTTTCTTTAGATAGATCATATCCTCTATTTTGCATAGTTTAAGTCATAGTTAGATTACTCTCTCTAAGGAAATGATGATGAGATTGCAGAGAGAGAAAGAAGAGACCAAAAAAAATTAGAGAGAGAAAGAAGAAATAAATATTAAAAAGAATTATAGAGAAACAAAATAGATAAACACAAAAAGAATAAGAGATGAAAGAGATAAACAAAATGAAAAAAGGGTTTTCGGCATTTTAAGTGCCGTATAATATGGGTTAGTATTTACAGTACTTAAAATGCCGTATAAGGGTTAGTTTACGTTTACAGTACTTAATATAAAATGCCTCCACTATTACGGTATTGAAAGTACCTTATAAAATTTCTTAAGTATCACGGTACTTAAAGTATTGTACAACATGCACTAACTATTACGGTAATACGACTACCATGAAAGTCATTTTGGTAAAAAAAAAAAAACTAAAAAATGAGATAAAAGGGTGCAGACGAGATGAATAAAAATTTGGGTTTTTTTTTTTCAATTAAGTTTAAGGTATATTTGCGATAATTTCTCAAAATAAAAAGATTTTAAGTCTCGTAAATAGTGCATTTTACAACATAGTATCTACACCGTCTACTTTCAAAAATTCCATATGTTTATAAATCTACTTTATTTAAACCATGTTTGAAATTTAAAATTTTATAATTAAATATAAAAATAGATTTTGAGATAATCCTAAGAACATTTTACATCAAAATTATATAGCATGATAAAATTTGAAGGCTACCTCTACAGCTACGGATGCATCCGTATGCCAACTGCATATATATTTTTATCTTTATTTATAAAGTCATGATCCTATAGGACCCTCCCCCATCCATGTGTGTAGAACCCAAATGATCACTATTAAATTTGACACGGATCTCTTAAAAAATTATCACATGGGTGTGGCACTTGACTTTTCTATAAATCCGTACCAAATTTAATGGCGATCTTTTGGGGTCCTATAAGATTTTTTCTCTTGTTTATAAAGCTTAAAGCTTCAAAAATAGTATAGATTGATAGATCTATGAAAAGTTGAAAATCTTGAAGTTGATAATCCAAAAATTGCGTTGTAAAATACATTTTCTCAAAACTTGAAATCCTTTCTTTGTTTCACGCATCTTGATGTCAAGATGATCTAGTTGAGGATATTTGAGCATCAAAACAACATCCCACCCATCCTCTCTTTCTCTCTCTATTCACCCTCTCTCACTCCCTCTCTACCCACCCTCTATTTAAATTCAGTCTCTCTCTCTCATTATTGTTTTTGCTCTCTCTTTAAACTCAGACTCCCTAAAATTTGTCTTCTTGTTCTCTCTTTTTAAAATCAGTGCTTTTACCCTCTATCTCTTTTATATATATATATATATAAAACGGTTGGTTCTAAAGGTAACATGCAGTTGCACACAATAAAAATGGCATTTTTATATAGGTAAACCATCCGAACCCTTTTTTAGCTAGTTCATTGCTTTTTTACGTATTTTCACAGTTCCTTTTGTAGAGTAAAACGGCGATCGAACGGCCAATTCACTAATCCGGACCTAATTTTGGGGTGCCCAATTCTTATTTTCTAAAGGATGTGGTTTGCGACTTTGGTTTATCAAGATCAACCTCACGGATCGACCCAATACTAGAGATTACAACAGGCTCCAACGAACCAAAACGCCTATCGACTTTACAGCCATTGACCTTGTCGATTCATAACCAAATGTTGTATAGAGCTTAGGCTCTAAGCAATCAAATTAGAGCCTACCTTCAAATGGTATTGGAGAAATGTAGTTTCAATACTGAAAACCTTTGTGAAAGCTTCAAAATACATTTACATGTTTATTTGTAAAGTTTAAGATTAAAAAATAGTATAGATCGACAAATCCATAAAAACTTGAAAATCTTGAAAATTGACTGTCCAATAATGCATTACAAAGTATACTATTTTCAAAACTTGAAATCTATTTATTTCTCATGTCTACACATCTTGATATCAAGATGATCAATTTGATGATGATATTTGGGTGTCAAAACAACCTCTTTTAGTGAATTTTTTGAGGTAGGTTGTAATTTGATTTTTAGAGCCTCGGCTCTATACAAACTTTTTCCTTTTTTAAATCAGTAATGTTAGCTCTCCATGACAAAGACTTTTTCAATAAAACGGGGGCACTCTGTTAGTCATAGGGCTGGCAATTAGCCAGTTAGTCTAGTCGGGCCCGGCTCGGCGCGATCCTAAAACAAATTAGGGCCCAGGCCTAAAATGTGGCTCAAGGGCTAGCCCAACATTCTTTTTGTTTTTTTATGCTATTATTAATCGAGTGATTTATGTATGGATCTTAAAATTCTAGCTAAAATATAAAATGTTTTACTTTTATGCAGAAATCACAAAGAAGGTCAGTCAATCTATATTTTTTATTTTTTTCAAAATTGTTCATCGGTCAATCCGAATTTTTATTTTTTATTTTGATTTTTTTTAATTTCTTGATAATATAGCAGTACCTTAAAGCTTGGGGTATTGCCCTACTAACTCAAAAACTAAAAAATAAAATAAATCGAGATGATCGAGGGACAATTTAAAAAAAATTAAAAAAGATTGTTTGACTAACCCGCCTTTGTGATTTCAACCTATAAGCGGAGCATTGTGTATTTTAGGTTAGGGTCCGGCCCGCCCCAGGCCTAACAGGGTAAGGATGGAGACGGGGTTGAGCCAGCCCCATGGGGACAACGGCCCCATTGCCACCCTTAGTTAGTCAAAGAGCGAGGGTGTGACAGAGACATGAGAGGGGAAGAGAAACCTCACACTGTAGGTGAACACCAAAACGTTTGTTGTGTGCAGTAGTGAGAGAATCTCCTTATTCATTGTTGCGATTTCGCCAGTTCCACATCAAACCCAGGTTGCTTTCATGCCGACAGCTCTTTCTCTCTCTAAATTGGGATCTACCCCGTTTCTCTCAAATTTATTGGGTATCTTAATCAAAAATTTCTGACCAAGTCGTTTCTTAATGAGTGCCTCTGCTCAAGTGTTCAATGGGGACCAGAGAGAGAGAGAGAAAATGTGATTTTATTCAATGTTCAATCTGTTTCGAGAGAGAGAAGTGCAGAATTCAAGGATTCAATCTTTTTCTCATTTCACAATCACTTTGTGACAGGTTTCACGTAAAATTCATGTTCTCACTCTTCCCAAATCGTGGTTCTACTGTCTCTTTGTATTTTGGAGAGAGAGAGAGTTTTCACTCTTGTTGAGAGATGTTACGATGCTTAATGCAAAGATTAGCAGATTATGAGAGAGAGAAGTTTATTCCTAACATAAAACGAATATTATGAGGTTTAATGCAGCAATTAGCAGATTGACAAAAAGAGAGAGAGAGAGAGATTTGTCACTAACATAAAACGAGTATGATGAAGTTTAATGCAACAGTTAGCAACTTAAGAGGGAGAGCAAGATCGAGAGATAGAGATTAATCAATAACATAAAACTAGTAATATGAAGATTAATGCGACGGCGGCGGCGGTTAGAGGGAAAGTCGTGGCCCCATGCCCTACTGTCCTCGGACAGGCTGGAGCCTAGCCGTCTGGGTCCGGTGGAGACAGCAGGAAGAAAAAGGGTTGGGACCCTTTCCTTGCTTGTACCATGAATTGGATGGGTAGGTGCCTCATTCTGTCTCCCATTCTACTTAGATATAAATGGTATTGCAGATTTTTTAATAGCGATACATCAGGTCCCACTCCCCTTCTATTTTTCCCATTTATCAATTTATTGCCCTTATCTATTTTTAATTTCTCCCTATACCTAGGGTGCTCACTTTCTAAGAACAGTAAGCATTGGGTTCTTCACGGGTAACACCTCTAGAGAGAGAAAGGGAAGTTTTAGAGAGAGAAAGACGTGAGAGTCAGAGAGAGAGAGAGACCTTGTGTGTGTGTGTGTGTGAGAGCGAGAGAGAGGGGTTAAAGGGTAGTACATTTTAGTGAGAGGTAAAGGCTGGTGCAGTAGAGAGAGAGCATAAAGCTTGTACAGTATGATGAGAGAGAGAGAGAAGTAAAGGCTCGTACAGTACAGTGAGAGGGATAAGAGGAATGTACAGTGTGGTGAGAGAGAGGGATGAAGGTTGCTACAGTCTGTTTAGAGAGAGAGATGGGCTGGTGAGGCTATTGTGTGCAGATTAATTTTAGAGAGAGAGATATGAAGAAATCTAGGAAGATAAAAATGAATGATTCTAACTATCCTAGAGAGAGGGAGAGAGACAGTGAATATAAGGAATATTGAAAGAGTAGTGACTGTCGGCTGCGTTGATACGAAGTTCAGGATTGTAGGAGACTAGAGAGAGAAAGAATAGAGTGAGGATTGTAGTGAGAGAAAAGAAAACTATGACCTAGAGAGAGAGAGAGAGAGTAATCTCTCGTACCAGAGAGACATGATTGATTAGAGATTAGATTTGAAGCCGGATTCTCACCATTGCTTCTGATATAAGCCGGCGTTTCTAGCTGAAAAATTTATTTTGGAGTTTATGGGGAAGTTTTTCTGACCTCAACTGTTAACTTCTCTGTGAAATCAGAAAAATGGTGGATCAAGTTTTGCATTCTTTGCCCAAAAACTTCATGATGTCCTGAACTAGAAGTGGTTCTCATCAAAGTTTCTCAGAGCTTGAAACCCCATGCTTTATAGAGCTTGATTTCTCTGGTTCCTGTTATGTGGATGTTCAGTGAAGTGTAAGAGACCAGCCTTTTTAACAGAGAAAACCAGGGATTTTGGAGAAATCCTCCATTTTTGAAGTTGAATTGGAGCTTCCTCCTTGCATTAGGGTTTTACAGAGTCGTGAAAACCCATTAGAGAAGTTTAGTTACAATGTTTATATCCTGTGAACTGAAGCCATTGCAAGCTTGGTTTTGATTCAACAGAGCTCCTTAATCCACTGGTTCTTGCAGTAAAAAAACCCAGAAAATTCAGGTGAGTAAACAGTTGACATTTTCTCTTAATCCCAAAACCCTAATGTTTAAATGTATAAGGCCCCATTTTTTTACTTTGAGTTTTACAGTAATTAATTTTAGTTTCAAAATCCAGACCTCTAATGGCTTGCAGTGTTCTCTCAGAAGTGTAACTCCACATTTATCTACTTCAATTTTTATACTTTATTCATCTTTCCACTGTTTCTAACTGTAAAAATCATACAATTTTGGAAATTAAAATGCACCATTATCTCTTAAATCAGAAATTATTTCTCAAAAGTATATCACGTCAAAGCTCAAACCATCCATATTCTTCATTTTCCATAGGTTTTATTTTTGATGTTCAGTTTTACATAACCCAGATCAATCTGAGCTTTATTATTACCAACCACTCACATTGTTGCCTTGCCCTAAACAGTACTGAACGTTAGGGAGACCAACCTCGCCGGAAAGTAGTTGCGCTGATTTTTCCATCTAAAATCATGCTGAACTCCGAATGGGGGAATCACAATGTGATATTTTCTGGCAATGAGTTGAGGCATGAAGAAGGAGAAGGTTACCAAGACATGAGCCACTCAAGCACCCCTTCAACTTTTGCTGAAAATTTTCCCAATATTAGTCAAGCCCCAATGGGTAGCTGGTTTAATCATTTTTCAGGCCAAAATTCTGGCAATGGGGCAACTGGAAATTCAAATTCTAGCAATGGGCTGGCCAGAATTTCGAATTCCAGCGTCCGATTTAATCAACTGGGTTGTGAAATTGTTGATAAGGCATTGTTTTTTGAAGAAGAAATAAGAGGGGAACCTGAGGCTTGTTTCACTAGGGATCGCTTCGGCCTGAATTTGGGTGGCCGTATTTATTTTCCGGAAATTGAGAATGAGGAGTTCCAGCGAAGTTATCAGGTTTCTTGTGGGGCAAGGTGCCAAATTGATGGATGTGGAGTTGATTTGAGCACTGCAAAGAATTATCACAGGAGACACAAGGTTTGTGAGTTTCACTCTAAGGCTTCAAGTGTGGTTGCAGGTGGTCATAAGAAGAGGTTTTGCCAACAATGTAGCAGGTATGGTGTCCCTATTTTTTGAAGATCACACAGTTTTTTGTTTTGATTTTTCAGTTTATTTGGTTATAGAAAGTTGCTTTACTTATTGCAATTTTTGTTTCTTCTTCTTTCTTTTTTTTTTTGTATTTTTTTTTAATGTTAACAGCTATTTGAGGGTGATTTTGTGAATGCTTTATTGAGATCTTTCTTAGCCATATCAATTTCATTTGAAAATGATCAAAATGTAACTATTGTGCATATGGTAGTGCTTAAATGGTCGGATTCAGGCTCCTACAGTAGGGGTCTGAGCCCGAGTCCCAACGGTTCAACTTGGGTGAGTCTGAGTCAGATTGGGGAATTTTTAATAAGAAATTTAAAAGGTTAACTAAAAACTGCCGAACCAAGGCAATTCTAGGGTTTTGCGGCCCAAAATTGCCCCATCCTGTCTGATCTAATCTTGATAACTATGGTATATTGTACACATATTATGCTAATATTTATCTCATATGCGCTTAGTTGCTTGGTAAAGTATATCAATAGGGGCCATTTATTTTTGGCATAAGTCACGATTATTAGGTATGAAATCTAGCTGGGGTGTGCCATTGCTTGGGCATGAAATCTAAAATAAATTTTTTTAAACTTTATAATGCACTGGATTTTACACTGGATGGCCGAGGATGATTGTCACTTCCTTCGGCCTTATAGCATACAACCCCTTTGTACATGCATTAAGTACATGCATCTTGATCAAGGGAGGCTAGTCTTGAACTTTTAATTGAAAAGTTATAAAAATTTGTGTGGAAATATATATACCAAGTAACCAGGATAAGGACATGTCCTATGAGATTTTTTTTTTTTTGAGTATAATGTTCTATGAGATTATTATTCCAAGGAGAATACAATCTGTGGAAAAATGTTGTTGCAACACATTAGGTAAGATCCTCTTAGAAATTTCATCTTGGGATCTTGTGATTTTCAAAGTGAGGTGTTTTTCTTAGTAATTGCTCTTTGGTTTTCTAAATCTGGTTTATGTGCAATATCTTTTACAAAAAAAAATCAAAAATAAATTTATGCTTGGATACAACTTATATTTATAAGAGAAGTATTGAGTTACGCATTACTTTTAAAGATTCTATACTATGAAAATCCTTTATTTTTATTATATGAGGTTACAATTGCTCCTACCTATTAGATGTCAAATTGAATGGTTTGGGATATGTCACAAAGTTTTTATTTTTTTTGAATTTTGAGTCTAGTCAATGAAACACTCGCAATCACTGGATTTGAAATCTGAGGGACAAAAGTGATTGTGGTCTCCTTCTATTAAAAGTAAATAGTCCCTTCATATGCTTTTCTTTACTTTTAAATTTTCTTTGTTTCATGATCTTACAAATTGTTTCCAACTATTTTGAATCAATTTCTTGAAAAAAAAAAGAACTTAATTTGGAGAATCCTTTTGACAAACTTCTTACCTTGGGATTCCTCTAAAAAATTTCTTACTTGCCAAGAAGTTGTCTCGGGCTAAGGACTTAGCCCTGGCCGAGTTGAGAGCAAATATATAAAAAAATTGGTTAAAAAAATTATTAGTGAAAAGCTAAAGAAGTTATAAATGCATTAAAGATCTCTAGAAAATAGAAAGCAATAATTGAATACAGAAAAAATTGATTGATACCTTGAAACAATTCAGAAAAGCCCCAAAAAAGGCAAATAATAATTCATATAATAGAAAAAATAAGCATATTACAAGAAAATTTCATAGATCATCACAAAAAATGTAAAAATTATGCATAAAGATATTTGTGTCATTTATTAGTAATTTAATAAAAAGAAAATTAATCGCTTATGACCTTCTGATAAACTCGACAACATGGCGAATAACTTGGCTGGGTTTTAAAACACTGGTCATAACCATAAAAATAATTACTTTTTTAGTATTACAATATTCTTAATTAATTGATTAGTTACTTAATTAATTAAAAACACCCCTAGCACCTAACACTCCCTCTCCATGTTAGATAAAGAACCTCAGCCATTGTTCTTCTCCTTTCAAGTTTCAATCAAGGAGCCTTTATAAAGCAAATTATGACCACAACTTAGAAATTAGTGTTTATTTTCTTAAATTTCTCTCCATTTTGCAGGTTTCATGAGCTCTCTGAATTCGACCATGGCAAGAGGAGTTGTAGAAAGAGGCTTGAAGATCACAACCGACGTAGAAGAAAGCCTCAAACTCAACAACGCAAGAATCCTTCTCACATTGTATCTTCAAGTAAACTACCTCTCTCTCTCTAGTAAACAACTTCTCTCTCTCCTCATATAATATGTTCTAGTAAACAACTCTCTCTCTCTCTCTCTCCCCTCACATAACATGTTCTGGTAAACAACTTCTCTCTCTTTCTCTCTATCTCCTTCAACTTTTCGGCTTCTTTTTCTTTTTATGGTATTTTGATCTATAATTAGGTCCACATTATAAAACAATGAGTAACCACCCATGCTCTCTCTTTCTAAACCTTAAATCTCTCACTTCCTAACTTCTTTTTTTTTTTTACTTTTTTAATGTTTACTATTTGGTTTTTTACCTTGCCTTCCTCTCTTTTTTACCTTACCTTGCCTTCCTCGCTTTTTCCTCTTTTTATGCTATTTTGATGGATAATCTGGTCTATGTTATAGGAATGAGTAACACCCCATTCTTTTTATGTTTCAACCTTAAATCCCCCACCTTTTGTTTTTTTTGGGATTTTGGTTCTTTAGTAACACGCCATGCTTTTTCTCTCTAAACCTTAAATTCCCCACTTCCTACTTTGTTCTATACGTTCTGATATTTTGATTCTTAGTGGCATCCCATGCTTTCTCTCTCTAAATCTTAAACACACCCCACCCCCCCTCTTTCCTCTCCCCTTCTTTGCCAACCTCTTACCTTTTCTTTTCTTTTCTTTTTTATTTTTTATTTTTATTTTTAATATTGTGCTATTTTGGTTCTTTTTCCTTCACTACTACTCTCTCTCTAAACCTTACCTTACAACTACTCTTTATTGTCTCTTTCTTTTTTGTTCTTATTGTTTTGAAGTTATAATTCTCAGTTTGAAGTTGTGATTATTGATGATGGTTTTGGTGTGTTGTTTTAGAGTGTTCAAGTGAATGGGGTGGGATGGTGGAAGACACAGATGCAGTTTCAGTTTGTTTTGAGGGGAATGAGATGACTACTCTCCACTCCATGCCTTGTTGCAGTTCTTTGCCCAAACATGCTGCTGATTGATCTTTGTTAGAGAATTATGGCAACAGAAGTTGGGAATATTAATCCTCTCTCTCTTTTACTACTCCCCATATGCTCCTAAAGAACTTTCCCTCTAGCAACACCTCTTCCTCCTACTATCTCTCTCTTAATTGCTCATTGTTTTCCTTATTCTCAGGCCTATGTTCATAATCTCTCACTCTCTCTCTATCAAAATATGCCCTCTTCATTGCTCATTGTTTTCCTTATTCTTAGGCCTATATTCATAATCTCTCACTCTCTCTATCAAAATATGCCCCAAAAGAACCATCCTCATGGCCTTTGTTTTCCTCTTCTTAGGTCTATACAACCCCATCTACCCCACTCTTTATCTCTTTAATGCTCTCTGTCTTCCTTTTTTAGTTCTATATTCATAAGCTCTCTCTCTCAACTGCTGCTTCCCCCTTGGTCCATTCGAGCAAACCCATTAGCAGCATCTGCAACACCCCCAACCTCCACCCTACTCTCATTATTTTTTTTTGTCCTTGTTTTTAGGTCTCTCTCTATCTCTTCCTTTTAATGGTTCTTGTAATAAGTTTGTAGTCACTTTTCCCTGCAAGTGCGCTCCCTCCCCTTAAGGTCTTGATGCTCCTAGTTTTGGATATGGCAGGAGCTGACCAGTTTATATTTTGGGGAGCCTCCGTTTTTTATCTAACTTTCGGCTTTTATTCTAAGTTCAGTAATTTCATTTTTGTTTTGTCCCTTTCTTCCAAACTTGTAAAATTTTGAAAAGGCCAAAATAAGGCTCAAGTCTTATGAGAGCCTCATCTGGACCTTGACCATCATGCTTATAAAAATTGGAATTTCAAGCTTTAAAAATAACATATATTGTAAACAAATTATCTAGGCCATCCATTTTAGAAGCATCATAGAGATTTCCCATTACCCAAGTGCTGTCCACGTGAACTTTTGAAGTGAGGCTTTACTTTTTATTCATTAGGCCCAAGCCTCATAGAAACTGTACCCTTAAAAATACGGATTAGGAAAGTCTGTTTTTCTTACGTAGCCATAAATCGACCCATTTGAATAGAACTACCTTATTCTATCAGCGAATCAGGTTATTCGAATGAGAAATCACTAGCTTGGATCGGATGAACTAAGGCCGTGCCTTTATATTTTACTTTTTAAATATTATTATTTTTTTTTAATATTTTCATGTGTTTTCCAAATAATCAATCCAGTGCCTTTATATTTTACTTTTGAAATGTTTTTTTTTTTTTAAATATTTTGATGTGTTTTCCAAACGATCAATCCAGATAGGAACTATCAATCTGAAACAGGACAGTGGAGGCCAGATCCACTACTCAATTCTGGGTTCTAAAACGCTAGTTTCAACATGAAGAATGCCTTTCTCCTTCGTACAAAACCAGTACTTTTAAAAGTCGAATTTGGCACCTAACTTAAATATCACAAAAAGAAAATTCATATTACATTTTGTCAGCACGAAAAAAAACAATGTCAGCAGATTTATAGATGGTCAGATCTAAGTATTTGATAATTCAAAGTCCAATTTTATCATTTGATACTTCTCAAAAATCTTCCTAACCAGGTCAAGTAAGTGTAGCGATGGTGCTTCAAGTTCTTTTTAGCATCAAACAATGGGTGGTGTGGTTTACATAAGGTTGCAATTTTAAACAATCAAAATAAAGTGTACATCTGAACTTTGTCATAAAATGCGCTTTTGGGATCAAAAGTTCTTATGATGGCTCGAGAATCTATTTTTATACCTAATCACAAAATTTTAAGCTCCAAAAGCAGTTCAAATCAAGCACGAAATCTTGAAGACAATCTAGATTCTTTGTTGCATTATATACTCTTTTTGAAACTTGAAATCTTTGTATTTTGATATCCATAAATCTTGCCTTTCCAGATGCTTAACTAGATGGTTTTCACTTCAAAACAACTTGAAAAAGTTTATATTGAGCTGAGGCTCTAAACAATTGAATTAGAGCCCACCTCAAAAAATTCACTGGAAGTGGTTGTTTTAATATCCAAATATTGTCAAATTGATCATCTTGGCATCAAGATGGATGGACATGAGAAAAAAAATGGATTTTAAGTTTTGAAAACAGTGCATTGTGCATCGTATTTTTGGATAGTTAATTTTCAAGATTTTCTAATTTTCATAGATATGTTCGATCTATATTTTTTTTAAAGGTTTAAATTTTATAATTAAAGATGAAACAAATATTTTAAGGGTATTACAAATATTTTCAATAATAAAACCGCATTTCTGAAAGGTATGCTTTACTTTGATTGATTAGAACCTCGGCCTAATACAAACCGCACCCTTTCTTTAAATAATCACCATGGAAAAAAATGAAAAAGGAAAGAGAAAGATGCCTGGAGCTGCTTTATAGTCCTAGCCGTAGACTTCAAGCTATTTTCCCTCTGAAGAGAGAGAGAGAGAGATTCTGATAGCTGGACAGCCATAGATACCAAAATTTGTTTGAGACTTAGGAGACAAGATGCATATATCTAACCTAAAAACCCTATTATTAGGTATCTAAAACTATTTTTTTTGTTTATGCCATTAACCTCGATTTATACCCTCACAGCTAATGCAACTCTTGCCTTTTTCACAAAGGGCAAATGCCAAAATTATTTTTGAGTTATCCTTTCCACATGTGTCCTTTCATAAAGACACAATTAGGAAGAATGGCCACTCAATTGGAATTTGAAAGCAATCGTGTATGCATTTGGCACGTTTTCCATAAGGATTTGTAGGCTAGTGGCGTATTTTATTGACTAATATGAGAGAAAGAGAGAGATTCTATTGTCAAATCTAAGAGATGGATGGTGAGAGATGGGGATTCTATTGACAAATATAAGGGAGAGAGATCAAGAGAGCGAGAGATATATTCTATTGAGAAATCTAAGAGAGAGGGAGGCATTCCAACCACGTCTAAGAGATGAGAGAGAAAGGTATTCCATTGACAAAATCCAAGAGATGCATAGATTGAGATGGAGTATTCCCTTCGCAAATTTAAGAGAGAGAGATTGGTATGGTAAAAATATTAAAGGAGTTCCTATTGCCATGGGCCAATTATTGATTTGTGTGGTTTTAGGGTTTGGTCTAGGGTTTCAATGGTGGGGAGCACATGATGTCTTACGATGTCAAAATTATGGCATTGGGGTTGAGGGCCCTATATAATTATATCATAAGGAATTATGTGCATTTTGAATTACTTTTTGGTATTTTGGACCACTTTTTTGGAGTGTCGTTTTCCATAAGAGGACTTTGGCTTCTTTTCTCTTTTTTGTCTTCTTTTTGGGATTGTATACCATAAGTTTAATTATTTTTTTTGGGTAATTCAGTGGGGGATGATACGTCCTTACTTATTTTTCAACGAGATAGTGGTTTTTGAGCTTGTCAGTAGGAATGGAAGCTACAATGTAGAATTGAGGTATGAGGTGCTCTACCACCACGACTTCAGTTCATTTCCCCAAAGACTATTTATTTATAGTAGAAGAAAGTCACAATCACTTTCAGCTTCATAATGAAATTCAGACATATTAAAGTGTATCATGTAGCTCAATAAATTTTACTTTGGACTTTGTTTTTGGGTTTATGTGGCCTTTAAAGGCCTTATGAGAGCTTGTATGAGCATTTTATATAATAGATTATAAACTCAGTGAGAGTGTGGTTCTTTTGTGGACCATACTAGGCAAATGTTATTTGCTGATACTCAAATTAGGTTCGACGAGCTAGGCCAGTCGAGGTTTGAAAAAATCCAAGATACCTGGGCATAACGATATATCGAGAAGGGTTTAGTGGGTTAGCCCTTGATGAGGTCGGAGTATGCCTAGATGAGAGCCAAGGGACTGTATGGCCCTTGCGTGTGATGAATAGTCTTTAGAGACAGAGCTAAAACCTCATCGTTATTTCATCACACGACATGTAGATAGCCATTTTGAGATTCACCAATGAGGGTAAAGCGTGTACATGTGCGAGAGATTACCTATATGCTTCATAGAGTCATGGTTGCATCATGGTCTGGAAGATCATGATTTTTGTCTCTAGCGAAGAACCTAAAATCTATAAACTGGGATTGCATCCCCTTGTCTATTGGCTGACTTTGGTGGTTCAATCATGAGCCCCTGCAGTGGACTGTTGGTCATGGGAACTGCTGGGTCAGTTTGAGAAAGCTCGGCGGATCGTGATTCGCAGTTGAAAGTGGAGTGCTCACATGTATTGATAATTTCCTAGATCTAATGGATCCGATTCTCATCAAAATTAATTAATTTTAATTAATTTCATGTTATATGATTTTTAGAATGTTTATTTGAATTTTGTGAATCTTACGATATTTTATTTTTGCCATTTAGATTTATAAATTAAGAGAAATTAATTTTTCACTGTTTTAAATAAAATATAAGATTTAAAAATTCTAAATATGAAATAAAATATTTTCTAAAAATATATGAGACCTTCATAAAATATGGGGTCTAAAATTTAAATACATGTGGATTAGGTGGGGCCACACGGACACGCCCCACTCGACTTATCTTTATTCTTGGGAATAATGTTTATCCTCTTGGTTGGTTTATCTTTTTAGGTATAGCCATGTGATAAGGTTGAATATTTGAGATATTTACTAAATCTTTGAATCGAGATTGATTGATCTAATAATTAAAGATGTGATATATTAAAATATAAGTTTTTCTTATTTAATGGGAATAGATTTAAGACAGGGAAGATAAGGCCTCTAGCTCATCTCTTTGAATCTTGATGGTGGATCAAAGAGATTGATGATTAAAATCTCTCACCCTATAAGTCGCTTTATATCGACGATTGATAGTTAACCCTACGAATTGATACAAAATCTTTGGGATAGAAAATATATAAAAAGAGGTCTTCCCGATGAGATATGTATTCTCTTCTCTCTTTAACAATCATCTATCTACTTATCCAAAATTGAGCTATCTTCCAAATGGGAGACACGCCTCAATTTTTTATCTCTCTCTCTCCAAGTTGCACCATATATCTCTTACCAAGTTGTACCATGTTTTAGTAGCACACATCACTTCTGTTCTTTATGAGTGGCAAAGAGGTGGAACCCCTTGCTAGTAGATCTCTCCATCTCTCTTCATATTCATCTCTCATCTCTCTAAAATCAAGCTAAGAGGCTTGATAAAGATTAAGCTATTGAGTGGATTTTTGCCATAGTAAGGAAATCAACATACGATCTCGAGCACCATCGAAAAGAGGAGACTCGGCGTGGCGTGTACTAAGCCCGATTGAGGTAATTTCCGGTAATTTTATTTTTTTAAATATTTATTTCTCTTCCTATTAAACATTAAAGTCTACTTTTTGTTTCTTGAATAAAGAATTGTATTTGAAGGGACAGCAATTGAGAATCGATTCATTTTATTTTATTTATTTTAAGAGTGGTTTGATTATAATTGGATATTGTAAGTGATCTTGCTGATATAGAGGTAAAGAATTTTTTTTAAAATATATACACCGCGCTTTATCATAAAGTCATTTCATCCCTTTATTGAATCGAGATTAAGCTTGAGAACGAGATATAAGAAAGCTACTAATCTTTGTGGTCAAGTAATACACCCCGGTTAAGAATTATTGAAATATTTAACACACCGAGAAAGACACTTTACAGAATGAGTATTCTGTGCTATTTTGGAGCAGTTGTATTAAGAAGATAATGATGTATTTTTCTATTGCATACTCAGTGATTTTGTATGTCTTTGAGAGTAGGATCTACCTACAAAATTTCAGTGGGAGATCATAAAGGAATTGAGACTTATGGACTTATGATTGAAGGGTGCCAGTTTGACCCTGCAAAATCCAAGAACTGTCCATTGAGTTCCATAATTTTTTCCACCAATGATATAATTTTATTTCTTACTGAAATTTTACTGTGAATCATAAAATTGAGTATACTTTCAAACAAAAAAAGTTTCATCAGAAATTATTTCTAGTTTAAAAGATATGATCGATTTATTGAAGGGTGTGCAAGTATTATTTCCTGCAACAAAAATTTATTCGATGATATGGAAGTCAAGATTTTATTTCTATTTTTAACAGAATATTTTGTGGCTCACACTAAGTTTTTAGACTTCCATTTGAGTCTAGTTTCTAATGAAATTTATTTGAGAGAGAAATATCTATGGGAAGAGAGGAATAAAAATTTTGGATTGAAGAGAGGTCATCCTAAGTTTTCTACAATTATGGTGTGCTCTTCATTGAGACTTAAAAAAACCACTTAACATAGTGATATGAGGCTTGTGGAAATACATGTGCTACCATGATGTATCTACTTTGATACAAAATTAGTTTGAAAGTAAAACGCCACAAGGGTAGAGAAAAAATACAATTTTACTAGATAATGTTCATCCTGAAATTCTGTAGTATTGGTTATTTTGTGATGTGTATGCCATTTTATTTATTTATCTGAAGATATATATTATTTGGGATTCACATCATGATGTTATGATTTGTTTTTTAGTCTAGTTTTCAACACAAAAGATTTTAGAAAGAAATTCTTTGAGGTTTAAGAGAAACACTTTTTTTTTATTGAGAGATGCTCAGCCTGATTTTCTACTGAGAAAATTACATTGTGACGTAAATGTCACTAAAATGAAGACTCACTAAATGATATGATCTAGAAATGGAACTGAGCACTATTTTATATTTTTTAGTCTATTTCAATACTCAAAAGGATCCAGAGATAAACTCTTTATGAGTTGAGAGATATCATATTTTTGTCATGGGATGCCCATGTTCTATTCTACATTAAATTAAAAGATGTGGCATGTTAATGCATATCTTTGGATTCCTAGTAATGGAGACATTTTTAGGGCTTATTAAAAAGGGTTTTATAGTGTGCCATATGTATGGTTTAGTAGAATAAAACTGTAGAGAGAGGTAATACAGAGCTGGCAAGGTACTACACATTATATGAAGAGTGTTCGATCTGATAACAACAAAAAGAAGAAGAAACACAATACTTATAACAACATCTTGGTTTCTTCAAAATGAAGGGATATATAGAAAAGCTTGGAGGTAGCAAAGAAAAGCTAAAGATCAGTGAGATAATCAAATTTGTGATATTTAAAATGATGGGATGAAGAAGACGTTTTTTTTCTTCATAGTGCTATATAAGGAAGAATCCAAGTACCAAAGAGATGCACACTTCGTGACATGTAAAACCGATGACCAATATATTCTCCATCAGTTGCGTGCATTTTTCACAAAAGCTTGTCAAAAAAAAAGTAAAAGCAATCAATCAAGAAAGCCCAGGTACTACGTTACATGGTTTTGATGTGTGAAATCTATCTCACATTACATGGTAAGGTCATATAGGGAAAGAAGATTCAGTAACTTTTTATATGCTTTGGTTATATTTTGGCTAGCTAATTATTTTATGAATATGTATGGAGTATATGGACATTGAGTGATATATGCTAACAAATTTGAAAGAGCCTGTTTATGAATGCCATGTGTTGTGGTGCCTCCTTGTGCTAAGAGTACGAAGTATGTAAAGTAGTGATACATATGGAGATGTGATTTGATCAAGGGCTTTGAGTCCTAAATATGAAACACAGAGATGGGTATGGCTCATTCAAATATGTAAGCACGAAAGGAGTGTTCTGATGGAACTCGGTCTTAGTGATCATCCTCCCGATAATGTCCAATAATGTGATGTGTTGCATGTGATGATGATCTCTTCATAAAGTCTCCATATTTTCCCAAAAAAGAAATTTTTGTCAAGATTTTGATAATTATTATTTAGTCATGTTTTGTTTTAGATAGAATTGTAATATGGACTTTATGGCCTGTTTTTGTCGCTATAAACATGACTTCGTAGGTGAATGCGGTAAAATGATTTTTGAAGACTAAATATATATTTTAATATTAAATTGGATGTTTTGAGAAAAATCTAAGTCTTTATATAAGAAAATTATTTAAAACCATCATACTATTATCTAACCATTGCTTGTGATATATATACCAAGTCAATTTTTTAAAAGGAAGAAAGTCATTATGCCTTCAAGGTATTTATAAAATTGGGAGAAAAATTGTTATACAAAGGTTTTTAAATACTCATATGCCTTAACTCATTTTTTTAGTTATTTAAAATCCTCAATTACCTAAGACTTTGAACCATATGAAATGTTGTAGGAAGGCTATTTTGTTAAGCTTCATTGACACATGTTATGTTGATTAGATAACTTGGTTTGCATGGATTTACTACTAAGATAACTAGTGTGGTTGAACCTTTGTAGTTTATAAAATGTTTTGCATATTGTGAAACCAATGAGCATTGAATTACTTATTGTATGAAACTTGCTATGCTACCTTATGATATAGACATAAGAATGTTGAGAATGTATATATTGTATGTGCAATAATTGAGTGGAAGTTGCTACAGTCCCACATTTTTTTTAGCTACTTGGATATTTAGATATGCAGATGCAAGCTATCTCAAAGATCCAGATGATGTGAAGTCTATTTTTGCATACATGTTCATGCTTGGAGGGAGTATAGTGTCTTAAAAATCAAAGAAACATGATACAATGGCATTGTCCATCTTGGAGGCAGAATACATGGCATGTTGTTTGGAGACTAAGAAGGACGTATGGATTAAGAAATTTATTAATCAACTTGACTTTTAACTCGTGCGTTGTGAAGTAGTAAGTATTTTCTACAACAACAGGCAGTGATACACGTGTAAAAGGGAGTCAGGATTCCATAATAACTCGAAGCGTATAAAACTAAATATTCCAGTGGGAGCACCTAGTGTTTGACAGGCCAGCTGAAACAACAGACTATGATGTTGTTCACCCATAGAACCCAGATGTGTGGCGCTGGTTCTATAGCTACAGAAAGAAGCGGCTTATTTGAACAACTCCTTTAAGCCAATGAAGATAGAATCCCATGCGATGAAGATACGTGATGATTTTATGTGACAGTAGGTCCATGATTCGCGATGCGATATGAAAGATGGACTATGACCACTTTCAGGATGAGATTCGAGCAGTAAAAAGAAAGAGGCGTTGCCTCTATGAGTCCTTTTGTGAAAGGATTGTTGGTGAAAGCTATGATTAATGTATTGAGAGAGATTGTTATTGGGAGAGATAGATGGGGATGAGAGAAAGTGAGGAAGAGAGAATGCAAGGCATTCGAAGGTCACGTGGGAGATGTTGGGTTCATGTGGCCTTTAAAGGCCTTATGAGAGCTTGTATGAGCATCTTATATAGTGGAACATAAACTCAGTGGGAATGTGGTCTTTTTGTGGACCATACTAGGCAAATGTTATTTGCTGATACTCGGACTAGGCTTGACGAGCTAGGCCAGCTGAGGTTTGGAAAAACCCAAGATACCTGGGCATAGAGATCTACTGAGAAGGGTTTAGTGGGTTATCCCTTGATAAGGTCGGAGTATGCCTAGATGAGAGCCAAAGGACTGTGTGGCCCTTGCGTGTGATGTCTCTAGGGGAAAACCTGAAATTCATAAACTGGGATTGCATCCCCTAGTCTATTGTTTGACTTTGGTGATCAAATCATGAGCCCTTGCAATGGACTGTGGGTCATGAGTACTGCTGGGTCAGTTTGAGAAAGCTCGACGGATCGTGATTCACAGTTGAAGATGGAGTGCTAACATATATTGATAATTTCCTAGATCTAACGGGTCTGATTCCCATCAAAATTAATTACTTTTAATTAATTTTATGTTATGTAATTTTTAGAATGTTTATTTGAATTTTGTGAATCTTATGATATTTTATTTTTGTTATTTGGATTTATAAATTAAGAGAAATTAAGTTGTCAATGTTTTAAATAAATATAAGATTTAAAAATTCTAAATATGAAATAAAATATTTTCTAAAAATATATGGGACCTCTATAAAATATGGGGTCCAAAATTAAAATACGTGTGGATTAGGTGGGGCCACACGGGTGAAACGCCCCACCCATTCACATAACATTCTTGGGAATAATGTTTATCGTCTTAGTTGGCTTATTTTTATTCGTGGGAATAATGTTTATCCTCTTGGTTGGCTTCTTTTTTTAGGTATGACCAACTTATGTGATAATGTTGAATATTTGAGATATTTACATAATCTTTGAATCAAGATTGGTTGATCTAATAATTAAGGATTTTATATATTAAGATATAACTTTTCAATGAGAATAGATTTAGGAAAAGGAGGATAAGGCCCTAACCCATCTCTTGGAATCTTGATGGTGGATCAAAGAGACTGATAACTCAAATCTCTCACCCTACAAGTCTCCTTAGATCGACGGTTGAGATTTAACCCTACGAATTGAAGCAAAATCTTTGGGATAGAACATTTATAAAAAGAGGTCTCCCTCCTTTAAGCATCATCTCACTCCTTACCCAAAATTGAGTTCTCTTCCAAAGGCGAGGCACACCCCAATTTTTTATCTCTGTCTCTCCTATCTCTCTCTCCAAGTTGCACCATATCTCTCTCTCTCCAAGTTGTACCATATTTTGGTAGCACGCATCACCTCTGTTCTTTGTGGGTGGCAAAGGAGTGGAACCCCTTGCTAGTAGATCTCTCCCTCTCTCTGCATATTCATCTCTCATCTTTCTAAAATCAAGCTAAGAGGCTTCATAAAGATTAAGCCATTAAGTGGATTTTTGTCATAATAAAGAAATCAGCATACCGATCATAGATCCCGAGCACCATCGGAAGGAGGAGATTAGGCGTGTGGTGTTCTAAGCTCGGTTGAGTAATCTCCGGAAATTTTATCTTTTTGAACATTTATTTCTCTTCCCATAAAACATTAAAGTTTACTTTTTGTTTCTTGAAGAAAAAATTGTATCTGAAGAGACAACAATTGAGAATCGATTTATTTTATTTTATTTTATTTCAAGAGTGGTTTGATTATAATTGGACATTATAAGTGATATTGCCGGTGTAGGGGTAAATAACTTTTTTTTAAATATATACACCGTGCTTTATCATAAAGTCCTTTCATTTGCGCCAAGTTAGTGAGACACCCTTAGCCACTTAATTTCACGTCTGATGATCGACAATGATTATGACTTGTGTCAAAAAGTAAATAATCTTACTGTATACATCTCTTGATGTTTTTTCTTTCCCTCTTTGGAGGAAACTCTTGGTTTTAAGGTTGCAGGACTTTGTCGTATTCTTAATAACTTTTTGCCTCAAAAAAGTTTACAGCAAGACTATTTCTCTATGTTGCAAGGATGACATATTAAATTGTATTTGTTAGATTCTTAATCAGCTAACTGGGAATATACCAATACAAGGATGACATATTAAATTGTATTTGTTAGATTCTTAATCAGCTAACTGGGAATATACCAATAACCAGGCTCAAAGTTCAGAAAAAAGTTTATACGACTTTGTGAGATACCCCAAACTATTGGATTTGTGTCTAAGAGTGATCGTGACGTTGACTTCTTATACCAAAGACGAGTGGCCTTCCTATATGAAATCCCTTTTACATTTGTGGAAGAAAATATAGTAAGAAATTAGTGTTGATGGGCAAGAGAAAATTAGTCATTTTTTTCTTTGATTTAGGGTTCTTATTTTCTCCTAGTTTCTCTCTCATTACTTGGATATTTGGTGCCTATGGGAAAAGATAATCCTATCAGAAATTAGAATTGATGGACAAGTGCAAATTGGTCATATTTGAATATTGCTTTTCTTTTAACTGGGTTTGTTCACTGATACTACCCAAAAACAAATTTATTAATGTTGGCTTCAGGATCCTTTAAAGCCTTTAAAACTCAAGTTATTGGGATAACCTTTGACTTTCTGCATTAACTGAGGTATATCCTTCAGGAAACCTTTGGCCATGGTGTAAGTTTACCCTTAGGCTGCTTAATCACACTGCTTAACCGAATGTTGAGATTCACAGAGGTAGCTCCGACATGATCTTATATTGCACAAACTTTAACTCGAACATAGAAACTCACTCTCCATCTAAGGCTGGGGTCTAGCCCAGTTACGTACCAAGTAAGCACAAACTTCGTGATAACAATGGCTCGAGGTTAACCACAGTGAAAGATTAGCCACAACAGATCAAGAACTCCTCATAATGGTTATGAATCCTTCATAACCATTATCTCATGGGATAAAACTGACCCGAGTAAAGAACTTCTTAAAATACTCTGAGTTACACTCTCCATGTAGGCTTCTGTTGACCCTGGAGCATTGTACTAATCTGCCCTTGTCCAAACTTGATCGGTGTTTGGCAGACGATCATAGAGACATAATTTTCATATATGGTTGAGAAAAATTCGATTTCTCGATTCAAAAACTTCTGGGACCAAAGGTAGAAGAAAATTTAAATATTCGTTCATTGGATTACATCTTGTATTTGAGTTGGCTGTGGTAAAATTATTGCCACAACTTAAAAAATGTTGATTTGGTAGTTTGAGGAAAGAAAAATGAAAAACTCAATGTTTTGTTGGTAGAAAATTCATATGTGGATCTCACTTCATGTTAAAAGTCCATTGCCAAAGTCGTCGGCTTTGTTTTTGGTAATTACATGGATATGAAATCGATCAAGTGGTAAAGTTAGTGACTTGAAGGATAAGTCAAATCCCAGGTGGGAAAGGGGTTGAGTTCGTCGCGATAGCACACCCCCATACTTAAGTTGCACGTTGTGGCTTCCATTTAATTAAAAAACGAATAGGGTCACATATTATGAAGATTTAGAGAAAGAAGGGTCAAACGTGGCTTATTAGGTAAAGAGTTTGGGAGAGAGATGCAGAGGGAGGCCATTGAGCCATAGAGTTATAGTGAGAAATGTAGAAATTGTGAAGATGTTATAACAGTCCAATTTATACAGAGGGGAATGCATATATATTCAATGCAATTACTAAATGTATAAAATATAATTTCTATACAACTTTTAGTATACTGCTATGCCATGTGCTCATGCAATAATTGGTTGCTAAATATGTGCACCTTTGCTATATTTGCTCACATGAAAAAGTGTAGAGAAAATTAAAGAGAGTATGCAAAACCCATTGAGTTCATTGTAATAAAAAAAGATGTGCTTCCATCAACTATATATATATATATATATACATTTTTTTTTTCAACACTTTACTAAATAAGACTATTGATTTGTGGCATTATCAATTGACCACCCATGATTAAGGGAGACTTAGATTTATGCAAATCACACACATTGCCCCTTTGATATGAGCTCCACTAGTACTTTTGGCCATTGCACTTGATTCACTCAAATGCCTCTGAAAAATTCCATACACCTTAGTTTTGTGGGTCGAAAAATATGGTTATTTTTTTTTCATATTTTTGTTGACGATTGCATTAGTTATACTTCAGAGTATTTTTTGAAGCAAAAAAAAAAATTTGAGGTAATTGACAAGTTTTGTCTCTTCAAAGAAGTTGAAAATGAAGGAATTTAGTTGTTTAAGAACAAGGCATTTAGTTGTTTAAGAACTTACTCTAGAGGTAAGTATGTTTTTTTTACTGGGAATAGGGTTGAAGTCGTGGTGGTAGCACCATCTAAGTCTCAACAACTAGTGTAGGTTTCTATTCCCACCTACGCATTTGAAAACCACTAATTATTTAAAAAAACGGGTAGGAGCATGTATTCCCCCATTGATCTACCTAGGGAAAAAATTCCTATTTACTTACCTAGAAAAAAAAAGTATATTTTATAGGGCGTTCTAGATTATTTAAGCCACATGGAATAAGATGCAGCTTATAGCTTATTTGTACTCCAATTTCTCTGCAAAATGGGGTAGCAGTGTTAATCGAACAATTGGCACAGACTATTTTTAGTATGATTCATGTCAAGAATGTGAAGTATGAATACTGGGTCGAGTTTATGAGACTATGGTATGTCTTCTCAATATGATTAAATTTACTGTTTTCGTTGATATTTCCTGTTATGAGAAGTTGAATAAAAAACACCAAACATTTTCTTCTTAGGGTTTTTGGGTTTTTTTTTTTTTTCATGTACGAAACAATCAACAAGACTAATTAAGGAATAAGTTCATCAGGTGCATGTTCTTGAGCTATGATCAAGAGAAGGAGGATTGAAGATGCATAGATCTTAAACAATGAAGTGTTATATTTCAAGACATGTGAACTTTGTAGGGTGTTCTTCATGGTGGGCACCTATTGATCCATGTCTAGTTCTAGATATAGGTGTTGACGCACATCTAGAGAATTATTCTTCTTCAAATTCAAATAAGCCATATCAAAGCCTTAGCCTTACTGGGAGCCATATTCATCTCAGGAGGACGTAGCTATTCCATCATAATCATGGCCTTAGGTACATTCTCCGACTTGTCCTCCTACCATTGATGAAATTCCTTGGGAAATTGCTGGTTCATTCCACATGACCCAAGCAAAAATCGAAGCAAAATGCAAGAGAGAAGGGGAAGTTTGCTAGGGGAAATAGAAAAAACACTCGATTCATAATAAGTTCTGGCAAAATTTTACGTTTGCAGCCTACCAACTAGGAAAAAAAATACTAAAGGATCTTAATCCTAACCTATATAGGTCACATATACAACCATGGACATCATCTAAGTTTGAGTAGAAATTTGGAGAGTTTTTTTTTTTTGGGGGGTAGTTTAGTGGTAGAATTCCAAAGAAGTATGTGACTAGGATTATCCGAATTCGCTTAAGGTTAATCCTTATTATTTACCATGACATGTTCAGACATAGAAGGATCAATCTTGCATCCATGGATTTGAAGGACCATAAGTAGAAAATTTAGACGTAGCTTCCAAAGTGCTCAGTGTTCAGCATGATGACTATTGAATAAGCACTAAGGGGGAGTGTTGGGAAATTAATGCGGATGGACAAGGGTAAATTGGTGATTTTTTTATTTGGCTTTTCTTTCCTATTTTTATGGGGTTTCTCTCCCATTCGGTAAATATTTGGTGATATAATTTGGTGAAAAGATTCCATACACCTGTGAAGGTATATACCGTCTACTTACTCTTTAAAGCAAAACCCTACCTAGGAGTATTTTTGTGATCCCGAATTTGGGATATAACCTCTTAAAACTAGTGACTAATCTAAAAAAAAAAAGGAAAAAAAAAAAATCAAATCACATACTGTATGCCTAAAAAAAATAATGTCCCAAGATTATATAGGGCCATCCAATATTTGGAGGGCAGACTTATGTGTGTGTTTTTTTTTTGGGGGGTAAATATATATATAAGTGTTGAAGAACTCAAAATCTTTTTTTTATTTTCAAAATAATTAATGGTGATTCTTAAATCAATCACAAAGCTTCAGAAGAAAAAAAAATCTTCCCCAACGTTAAAAAAAAAAAAAATCCCTCCCCTATGGGATCACCACATGCTTGCTTTACATGTGCTGGTGGTTTTGAGTAGATTCATATTGGGATTGGTTTTGTTGAAATTTCAAAGTTCATTTGTATTAGGGAACTTGCTGGTTAAGCTTGGTTATTAGGTTGTCTAATTATTCCTAGGTTTTGGTAAGTTTGTATTCTAGATGGATTAGGATAAGCTTTGAAAGTTTCCAAGTGAATGGGACAGATTTGAGAGAGTGAGACTTGAGGACGGCAAGTCCCTTCCCATGTCTACAAACTAATCTCAATTTTTCTTTTGTTAGGCCCATAGCTTAAAAATCAACTTTTTTACGATTACGAGGTTCATTCGAATATGAAATCTAATCTCGAAAATACAACATCCTACATTTTTTTTACTACATAATGTTTCAATCTATTTAGAGATTGAAAAATATTTATTGGAGTAGGTGCTATCAAAGAATAATTAGCTGATCCATATTTGCGAATTATTACAATTCGTTCATTGGTAGAATGGAAGGAATTGGGGGAAGAAAGATCCACTGAGATGCATCCCGTTTTCACAATGAGAGGAAAATTTTTGATGGGTTATCTCTATGTTCTAAATGTTTTCATTCTCAACTTGGATGTTCATGTACCATATCAAGGGGAGCTAAATTCGGTTATTTTGAGCATAATTAGATATATTTAGAGCTCCATATGGCTCATTCAAGTTCATAGCATCTCGTAAGATTTCTTCAAATAGCTTATTATTATTAGCTTGTACTTAGAGAAGTAATTTGATTGGAAAATTTACCAAAGTATTCGTAAGAGTTAATTATTCAACAATTTACTCTTTCGGCACTATTCAAACTCAAGACCATATGTTATTTTATGGGGGTTTTTTAAAATTAAATCAAAAGATATGGGTAAAGTATTAAATTGTTAGTCTCTCATAGGTAATTTGATAAAGGACACAATCACTTTGCGGGCATGCAAGAGCTACCAACCGTCCAACTTAGTTGGATTCAACTACGTTGAACAGTAGGTAACTTCTTTGTCTAAAAAATGTGGTTTACTAATTTGTGCTAGATTAGCTTTTTTAACTATTTATCCAAAAAAAGAAAAAGCTTGGTTTTAACTTTGTGATTTTTAACAATTTCATCTCTGTACTTACTCTCTCTCCTTTGTACATCTAGAGTGTGAGACAAAAGCATATCTCTCTTTGATGCAAAATATGTTGCTTTCACCTAGACTCTTAATGTGGGCATACACCTTTCATAATGACACATTTGATAAAAACAAGTATTCAAAAAGTGAAACAAAGTCTTGCTATAACAAAGCAGTAGTCGCTATAACTTTATTGATCCATCCCTCCAACCCTAAGCAGGGGGATGCTATCTCATGAGGAGACAACTTGTCTTTCAATTAACTTTTATCCAAGAATGGGGACATGATTTTGAATTTAGGGTCTAATGCAAGAGGGGCTTTTTGATGCAGATCAAGAGATTGATGGATTCAATTCGGCGGTCGGTAATTTTCAATTGCGTCAACTTCCCCCCCTCAATCATACACCATAACCAATTATTTTTGACAGGCACAGATAATGGGGCCTTGAAGACTTGGGACCATAGTCTTAATCTAACTTTTCAATATCCATACCACCCACCATGCCAACATCCACACATTCAAATTAGGATGCAGCTTCTGTAAAGCCTAGGCCTTATGTGAAAAATGTAAAGTCTCACTTGGAAATATTGTATGGATAACACTTCGAACATGGGAAATCTGAAAAATGGCTCTAAAATCATTTTCCACATCATGAAAATGAAGTAGATCTTGTTGATCTAGGAATACTTGAGAAATGAATGGTCTACATATTGTATTACAATATACACTATTTTTAGAGTTTGAAATCTGTTTTTGTTCCCACAATCATAATGATTAAAGCCGAGAAGATCGATTTGAAGATTTTCTGATGCTGGAACTATAATTTTTAGTGAATTTTGAGGTGAAGCTTTACTTTTTTTTCTACAAAGCCTTGGCCATATTTTAACCATTTCCTTGAAAATGCCAGAGGATTATATGCTTCTGATGGAGCATATCCTAGATTCACTCCCTCCGTAAAACCCTACTTCAAAATATTTTTAGGATTTCAAATTTCGAGATATAATCTCCTCAACCTACCAGCCTACTTTTCAAGTACAAAAAGATTTATATAAAGCTGGCGGTCTAAACAACCAAATTAGAGTGCACCTCAAAAATTTCACTAGAAGAGATTGTTTTGATGTTCAAATATCTTCAAATTGACCATCTCAACATCAAGATGCATGGACATGAGAAAAAAATGGATTTTAAGTTTTCGAAATAGTGCATCTTGTAATACATTTTTGGACCGTCAACTTTCAAGATTTTCAAATTTTTATTGATCTGTTCGATCTATACTATTTTTAAATATTTTAAATTTATGATTAAAGATAAAAATATATTTTTAGGCTATCACAAATATTTTCAATATTAAAACCACATTTCTCGATACTATTTGAAAGTGAATTCTTTAGAGCCTTGCACCCTTTTTTACATCTAAACCTTATCCACAAAAAAATTGAGTGGGTGGTGGGGGGACAATCCATTTGTTTGAGGCATGTGCATAAGATTTAAATCTAGTGGGGGGCCCGCAATCCATATGAAAAGCACCCTTTTCCCATAAAAAGATAATTTACAGTACAAAAGCCACCCCCTAGTTAGGAAACTACATACATCTATGAAAGAAGAGAAAAAGTACAAATCACCAATGAAGTTCCCATCTTATCACAGTCGCTTTAATGGTGGGAGCAACGGTGCTAAGCCATCCTTAGATATTTAAAACCTGTGGAGAGAGAGAGAAAAAGAAAGAGAGAGAGTATGAAAAGAGATAAAGAGGACATAATGTATGACTTTTGGGGGAATAATGAATGGATGTTGGGGGGAAACTTTAAAGGAAAAAGTTGATAGAGAAACTTACCCTCATACTTATTTGTCAAAAAAAGAAGAAGAGAAACTTACCTTCGTACTATTTTCCTTCTAAAATTATGTATTTTAAGTCCATAATTGTTTTTCTCTATTTTTTCTCTTTTTTTTTCCCTCCTCGCTTTGGATCTTGAGGGTTGAAATGACAACTTCAAATCGAAGACATGAATCTTTTTACTTTGATTTTGGACCTTTGAAATACGAAGTGAAGTTAGAATGTTGACTTTCGACTTTGAAGATCGGAAGTTAAAAATTCGTTACCACTTCGGATGTTCAAAGTCTGAAGTTAAGACTTTTGTGTCTTGATATCAGATCTTGAAGATCAAAAATATTTTTCCAAAAAATCTTGAAGATCAAAAGTTAAGACATTCAACTTGACTTATGATCTTAAAGAACCACAATCAAAAGTTTTTTTACTAGTTCATAATTTGAACCTTCATGGTTGAAGTAGGGGCATATTGTTAAAAAATGAAAAAGAAATAAATAGATCATCATCATCATTTGAGCTTTATCCCAATTATTTGGGGTCGAAAAATAAGATACGGAAATAAAATACAAAATTTGGGAGGTATCTTTGTAAAAAACATATTTGTGAGGGTATGAGCACAAATTTATCAAGTTTATGTAAGACATGAACTTTATATTTGTAATAGTATAAAGGACCCGGAATCTATGCGGCCAAGCCCGCATATGTAGAAATACAGGCCTATTAATAAATCTATTTTTAAGATGGATTTTTTGACTTAATTTTTAAGGACATGTAATCTCTAACAATGAGACCATGAATATGAAAAAATAAGTAAATTTTAAAAACTAGAAATAATGATCCTAGTAAGATAACATTTGGATCGTTAGTTACCATTGTTTTTAGATGGAACAGCTACTTGCATCCATCTTTAAGATGAATGCCTTAAACTTTTTGGACCGCATATGTAGTCATGCGGTCCAGCCCGCATGAAGCAATTTTTCTATAAAAATTCATCCGAAAATATTGCTCCAATATTAGGAAATCCTTCAATTAATATCTCAATCTCAAGATGTATAGATATGAAAAGAAAGATTTCAAATCGTAAAAAAGTATATCTTCTAACACATTATTTGGGTAATTTGTTTTTAACATTCTTAAATCTTTAAATTTCATAATTAGTGATGGAAATAGATCTTCATACGATCGTAGAGGTTTTCAGCACTGGAACTACAAGTTTTATAGGATTTAAAGTTAGGGCATTACTTTTGATCATTTATGGTTGAGGCGCTGTATGAAGCATACTAAATTCCAAATGGGCTAAGGCTGTATTGGATACCACTAGCACATTATAAAAAAGACAAGAAAAAATGATATATGGAAACAGCTTTGGGACATTTAGCCCGGCCAAAAGGATCTTGGTTCTTCTCAAGAATATAACAAAAAACAAAATAATGTCTATACATGCCTATAAAATAATGTCACCAGGCTATCTAAGGACAGTCAAATTTAAGTGCTTACAAATTCTAATTTTTACTTTTCCAATTATACCTTCGGTTATTCTAAAGAGGATTCCAAAAATTCTAATTAAAAAAAAAATCTCCCTCAGTAGGTCTTTTGCTGGAGGGAGTAAAACTATGTAGCATGCTCCTACAGGACTATGATAAATACCTTTTTCAACCTTTTAGAGATCATACTCCATACAATGTTTTAAAAATTGAATTGGTATACTGAACTAGGCACTGCCAAACCAAGTTGGCTAGGCTAGTTCCAATCCAGCTCAGTAGTTAAACATGGTTCTATCTATTGAGAAAAAAAGAAAAAGCAAAAATTAAAAGAACCGGTAGGAAGCTAAAGACTTTGGGGAGGTCTTTAGATCCGAACAGCCTACCCACCAGCTTCGAGCCGCTAGGTCAAAAAGATAATTCTCCAAACTAAGTAGATTATAACTTTGACAAGAGAAATACTATTTTGTCAAACTAAGTATATTGTAACTTATGGTCAATCTCAAACTAAGTAGATTATAACTTTGACAAAAAAATGTATTATTTTGTTGCCACCTCCATACGAAATACACTTTAGAAAGAAAGACCTATGTAATCTTATGATGAGGACATACATTTTTTTTTTTAAATAATAATCACCCCTTATAATTTTGGCAACAAGATCACTCACAGGTGGTCTTATTACAAACAATAGAAATTCCAAAAATAAATAAAACATCAATAAAATAAATCTCAACTACTTGATGTCATTCAGACAACCTAATACTGTGCTTGAGAATATAAAATAAAAGAACAAACAATTAAAAGAAAAGATGCCGGCGATTACCTCAACTGGGCTTTTTACACCCCACACCGAATCGCCACATCCAATGGTGCGGGATCAGCAGTCTAGCTTCAATCTCGAACTGGGAAAGCTATTTTCGGTAACCACTCTTAAATCTCTACAAAATCCTAACTCCAAAATAATTAAGCTCAAACCCTAAGTTTCCCAACCCTTAGATTAGATCAAGTGAGAGAGAGAGAGTCTCTATGTTAGGCGTGCCCCTTAGGGTCCTTTTTAGGAGAGAGAGAATAGAGAGAGAAAATAAGAGAGTAGGGAGAGAAGGGCGTGGCCCCTAGGGAAGATACAGAGAGAGTTTGTGGGAGAGAGAGGTGTGTTGAGATGGAGGGAGAGCACCCCTATTTATAGTGAAATTTAGATTTAGGGTTTTCCATAATTTGTCTCTATCTTGAGATTGAATATGGACCCTTGATCAAGGTGACTTGTGGGATGAGAGATCCGACTCATTCATTCCATAGATGAGCCATCAATATTATGGAAGGTGCATGAACCATTATCACCCTTTCCTTAAACCATTTCCCATCAATATATTTAAATAAATTAAATCCATTAAATATATAATGCATACCATAAATTGCATATTCTATCTCATATTCTCCATAGGAATATTTCAATAATATCAAGTCAAGATATTCCTTCAATAATCAAGATAAGATATGGTCAATATTTCCTAATCAATATTTGACCATATGTTACAAGATGTAGTTACTATATTTAACAAACTTGAAGACAAAGCAACAAGATAAGGTATCCAAGGGTGGGGCATGCCACCCATGTATGGCATGTGGGGCCCCACCTAATACCCACATGGTGGGCCCATGTGTATTATGGGCCCCCATGTAATTTTTTTAATAATTATTTTAAAGTTTAAACAAAATAAATTTTAAAACATTATAACTTTGTAAATGAATAACTTCATTTTTATAAGTCCAAAAATAATAAATAAATTATCAAATGACTTACAAAAATTCAAATAATAAATCTAAAACAATTTAATAATAAAATCAACACAATTAAATTAATATGATGGGAAGTGGATCCATATGGTTCAGGAATTCAATCAACGATCACGGGGTACTTCACCTTCAACTATAGATTACAGACCACACTTGTTTTATCGAACCGACCTAATGTTTCCAATGACCCATAGTCCAAGCATGGGCTCATTAGCGGGTCACAAAAGTCTAGTCGATGAGCCAAGGAGTTGCAATCCCAGTCTGTGGATTACAGGGCCTCCCCTAGAGACAAGTTAAGGTCACTACGACCTGATGTGACCACAGCTCTATGGCGTATAGGGGTATCTCTCGCACATGCATATGCTTCATCCAAAGGTGAATATCTAGCTTTTCTGAACGATCTATCTATATGCATGTCGTGTAATGAATCAAGGATGAGGTTTTGGCCCCTGTCTCTGTAAGCCTATCATCACGTACAAGGGTCACACAGTCCCTCGGCTCACTCATCTAGGCATACGCTCCGACCTCATCAAGGGCTAACCTAAAAACCCTTCTCGATTTATTTTTTATGCCCAGGTACCTTGGGTTTTCTAACCGACTGGCCTAAATTGTCAAGCACAGTGTGTTATCCACAAATATCATTTGCTTATTATGGTCTTCGAGGGACCACACTCCCATTGAGTTTATGTTCCACTATAGTAAATGTTTTTCATTATACACTCATAAGGTATTTAAGGGTCACATAAACCCAACATATCCCACTTGACCTTTAAAGGCCTTACATTCTCTCTTCCTCACTTTCTCTCATCCACATCTCTCTCACATGTATTATAAACACATTAGGGACAAGTCCCTTAGTCAGAGGGTCTGCAATCATCAAATCTGTAGATATGTAGCTGATCTTGATCTCTTTTAATCTCACCTCATTTTCAGATGATAGAAGTATGGTTTGATATGCTTGGAATTCTTGTGAAAATGAGGTTCCTTAGAGACACAAATAGCCGCCGTGTTGTCGTAGAAAATTCGCACCGCCTCACAACGTACAGGATGAAAATTAAGTTGATTAAAAAACTTCTTAATCCACACAGCCTCGTTGGCTGCTAGACAGCATGCCATATACTCGGATTTCATGGTGGATAAAGCTACAATATCTTGTTTCTTTGACTTCCAAGAAACCGCACTCCCTCCAAGCATAAACACATACCCAGATGTAGACTTCGTATCATCTGAATCTACGAGATAACTTGTATCTGAATATCCCTCTATTGCTATTTTAGTTCCTCCCTTATATGTGAGCACATAGTTCATGGTCCCCTTTAAATATCTGAGAATTCTTTTAACTGCTTTCCAATGCTCTTCTCCTGGATTGTTTTGGAAACGCCTCACCATACTCATGATGAAGGACAAGTCAGGCCTTGTTCCCGTCATGACGTACATAAGGGACCCAACTGCGCTCTTGTATGGCACTCTCTCCATGGCTCTTATATCCATGTCTTCGGTATGACACATTTTATTACTAAGCTTCGTCTTTTTGTCAATTAGGGTTGACATGAGCTTACACATATTCATATCAAACTTTTCCAGTATCCTCTTACAGTAAGTTGCTTGGGAAAGTTGGATAGTCTTCTCTCTCCTGTTTCTTATTATTTTGATGCCCAACACATATGAAGCTTCTCCGAGATCCTTCATATCTAAGTGTAGTGCAAGGAAATTTTTTGTCATTACTACTATGGCAATTGAGCTACTAACAATTAGCATATCATCCACATATAACGATATAAAGACCACGTCACTCCCACTGACCTTTTGATATATGCAATAATCCTCATTATTTGTAGAAAATTCTGCAAGAGCAAGAGTCTTCTTGGAATTTTATGTACCATTGTCGCGATGCTTGTTTCATGTCATAAAGGGATTTATTATTTGAATACAAGGTTTTCTTTCCCTTTCTCCTCAAATCCCTCAGGTTGGGTCATGTAAATTTCTTCTTTTAAATCTCCATTTAGAAAGGCTGTTTTGACATCCATTTGATGAACTTCAAAGTCAAAATGGGTTGTTATAACTATAAGGATTCGGATGGATGGAAATTTGGCATCAGGGGAAAAAGTTTCCTCATAATCTATTCCTTCTTTCTGGGTGAAACCCTTTACAACCAACCTAGCTTTGTATTTTTCTATTTTCTCTTTAGAGTTCAACCTTTTTTTTAAAATCCACTTACAACTAATGGCCTTTCGTTTTTTAAGTAGGGGTACTAATCTTCATACATGGTTTTGGTTAATGGAAGCGTACTCATCTTTCATGGCTTCTACCCAGTATTTCCTTTCAGGATAGGTCAAGGTTTCACGGTGAGTTCTAGGTTCTGAATCTAGATCTTCCCCAACCTTATCAAAATGTTTGCCAAGGTAGACAAAATGTTTTAGGTAAAGAGGTGGTCTACTGACTCGGTTACTTCGTCTTGGTTCAGGTAAAGGTTCACTTTCTTTAGGAAGTTCAGAAACAAGTTGGGTTGGTTTAGAAGTTTCTGGTTCAGGGTCTCGAACTACATCCTTGTTTTTGGCCTCTTCGTAAAAGTTGGCTTGTTTTCTACTCACCCTTGCTTAAAGGAACTCTTCTTCAAAGAAGTATGCATCACGGCCTTCAATAACTATACAAGTTTCAATATTGTAGAATCGATACCCCTTACCATGATCTAGGTAACCAATGAAAATAGATTTGACAATTTTGGGTTGCAATTTGGTTCTAATTTGATGTGGGATAAGGACATGGGCTGAGCAACCCCAAACTTTCAGGTGTTCAAAGGAGAGAGTACGACCTGTGAAAATTTCGTGAGGAGTAAGTTGGGTAGGTTTTGTGGGAGTCCGATTAAGAATGTAACATGTTGTTAATACGGCTTCTCCCCAAAACTCCAATGAGATATTTGCATGCCCCATCATACTCCTTACCATTTTCACTAAGGTCCTATTCCTTTTCTCAGCTATACCATTTTTTTCAAGAGTATAAGGCATGGTGTACTGATGGATGATCCCATTTTCAATATACAATTCTTTGAAAATGTCAGATGAATATTACCCTCCTCTATCGGTTCTAAGGACTTTAAGTTTGATTCTCTACTTGGACTTTATATTCTTTGAATTTTTTTAGGGCTTCTGATTTTGCATGAATAAGGTACACATGGCCATATCGCGAGTGGTCATCTATAAAAGAGATAAAATATCTTTTTCCACTTTTGGTGGTCACATTCATAGGATGTCACTATGAATGATTTTCAAAACGCTAGTAGCACTTTTTGCCCTAGTGGTATTTTTCCTTATTAGTTTTTCTTGCACACAAGACTCGTACACTTTCGATAAATCTCCCTTATAATTATGAAGAATCTCGTCCCTTTCTAATCTTTCAATTCGTTTGATATTAATGTGTCCTAACCTCATATGCCATAGGGTAACATCTAATTCATTAGGGGACGAGACATAGGCAACGTTCTCTTTTATTTCAATAGTAAATAGGCCGTCTACAAGCGTCCAGTCATGATCACATATTTCCCCTTCTTAACATTCACTTTCTCCCTAATGAAAGTGGTTATGAATCCAGCCATAGACATCTTAGGAACCGAAACCAAGCACTTCCTCATATCAGAAGCATAAAGTGCTTGTTTCAGAATCAAGGTGCTCCCACTCTTTAGTTTCAGCTCAAAATCTCCAATTAAGTACATCAATCTTCTGATTTCCTCCCATATAAATATGTTACTGTCCTGGCCCCATGGAAGTCAAACAATAGTTACTTTCCTTGGTGTTTGTGATATGAGCCCTAGCCCCCGAGTCAAGATACCAAGAAGCTTCTTTAGGGTCAGCTAGCATTGACTCGAAAGCCACACATGCCAATTCTTTGTTAGTTCCACCAAATTTATTAGACCGATAATTATTGGCTATGTGGCCCACCTTCTTGCAAATAAAACAAGTTCGAGTCTCTCTCTTTGCTCTTTATTTCCAAAATCTCTTCTTCTGCAATATATTTTATGCTCAAAAGTTTTTCTTCCCTTTTCTTTCTTAAATTTAAAAGATGGTTGAGATTTTACCATATGCACAGCATCCCTTGGGGTTTGTCTAGAACTCCTCCTTTATTCTTCAGATTTGATGGTCAAGATGAGTTCCTCCAAATTTGGTGCATTTCTTCTAGCAGAGATGGAAGACATGAAAGATTCCCATAAAATAGGAAGAGAATTCATTAAATGAATCACTTGTATAGATTCATTAGGCTTTATGCCTGTATTTTCCAAATCTCTTACTAGCGCACGAAATACGTGCACATGATATGCAAACTTGGTACCTTCTACTATTTTTAAATCATTATACATTCTCATAGCCATAGTTTGCTTCATAAGAGAGGGTTCAACATATTCTCATTCAAGTTTATCTAAAATCTCACTTACAGTATAGATTGACTCCTGCTCAGAAGCATACGAGTCAGTCATGGTACATAAAAGAAGGTGTTTGCATCTCAAGTTCCTCCACTTCCAGTTGGCGTACTCATCTTTGATTATTTGAGATGAGTCGTCTGTTGGACGATGAGGTCGGTCCTCAAAGAGTATCTCATGCAAGTTTTCTTCATACAGCATAAATTTGATTTTTCTTTTCCATGAAGCAAAGTTGGTCCCATCAAACCTTTCGTTTTTCAGGATGTCAGAAATGAAGGTACGAGCAACCATTATTTTATATTCTCAAAAAAATAAGAAAATACTCTTAATGGCAATCAAGTAAAACTAGCTCTGATACCAATGAAAGAAAGACCTATGTAATCCTATGCCGGGGAAATATAATTTTATTTTTCTTCTTTTTTTTTAATAATAATCACCCCTTATAATTTTAGCAACAAGATCACTCACAAGTGGTCTTATTACAAACAATAGAAATTTCAAAAATAAATAACACATCAATAAAATAAATCTCAACTACTTTATGCCATTCATACAACATAATACTATGCTTGAGAATATAAAATAAAAGAACAAACAATTAAAAGAAAAGATGCCGGAGATTACCTCAACCGGGCTTTTTACACCCCATACCGAGTCACCACATCCAATAGCACGGGATCAGCGATCCAGCTTCAATTTCGAACCGAAAAAGCTAATTTCGGCCAAACTAGGTAACCACCCTTAAATCTATACAAAATCCTAACTCCAAAATAATTAGGCTCAAACCCTAATTTTCCCAACCCTTAGATTAGATCACGAGAGAGAGAGAGAGAATCTTTATGTTGGGTGTGCCCCCTAGAGTCTTTTTTAGGAGAGAGAGAGTAGAGAGAGAAAATAAGAGAGTAGGGAGAGAGGGGCGTGGCCCTTAGGGAAGATAGAGAGAGAGTTTGTGGGAGAGAGAGGTGTATTGAGATGGGGGGAGAGCACCCCTATTTATAGTGAAATTTAGGTCTAGGGTTTTTTTAGGGTTTACCATATTTTGCCTCTTTATTGAGATTGGATATGGACCGTTGATCAAGGTGATTTGTAGGGTGAGAGATCTAAGTCATCCATTCTATAGATGGGTCATTAACATTATGTAAGGTGGATGAACCATTATCCCCCTTTCCTTAAACCATTTTCCCATCAATATGTTTAAATAAATTAAATCCATTAAATATATAGTACATACCATAAATTGCATATTCCATCCCATATCTTCAAGTCAAGTTATTTCTTCAATAATCAAGATAAGATATGGTCAATATTTCCTAATCAATATTTGACACATGCTAACCATATTTAACAAACTTGAAGACAAAGCAATAAGATAAGGTATCCAAGGGTGGGGCGTGCCACCCAAGTATGGCATATAGGGCCCCACCTAATACCCACATGGTGGGCCCATGTGCACTATAGGCCCCATGTTTTTTTTAAAATAATTATTTTAAAATTTAAATAAAATGAATTTTAAAACATTATAACTTTGTAAATTAATAACTTCATTTTTATAAGTCCAAAAATAAAAAAATAAAATATCAAATGACTTACAAAAATTCAAATAATAAATCTAAAATAATTTAATAATAAAATCAACACAATTAAATTAACATGATGGGAAGTGGATCCATATGGTTCAGGAATTCAATCAACGATCACGGGGTACTCCACCTTCAACGGTGGACTACAAACCACACTTGCTTTATCGACCCGACCGAGTGCTTTTCATGACCCACAGTCCAAGCAAGGGCTTATTAGCGGGTCACGAAAGTCTGGTTGATGAGCCAAGAAGTTGCAATCCCAGTCTGTGAATTACAGGTCCTCCCCTAGAGACAAGTCAAGGTCACCACGACCTGATGCGACTATAGCTCCATGGCGTATAGGGGTACGCATATGCTTCACCCAAAGGTGGATATCTAGCTTTTCCGAACGATCTATCTATATGCATACCGTGTGATGGAACAAGGATGAGGTTTTGGCCCCCATCTCTATAGGCCTACCATCACACACAAGGGTCACACAGTCCCTCGGCTCATTCATCTAAGTATAAGCTCCGACCTCATCAAGGGCTAACCCAAAAATCCTTCTCGATTTATTTTTTATGCCCAGGTACCTTGGGTTTTCCAATCGATTGGCCTAGATCGTCAAGCACAGTCCGTTATCCGTAAATATCATTTGCTTAGTATGGTCTTCGAGGGACCACACTCCTACGGAGTTTATGTTCCACTATTGTAAATGGTTTTCATTACACACTCATAAGGCCTTTAAAGGCCACATAAACTCAGCAATTTCATGTAGCTCTTTTTTTCTTTGTTTTTTTTTTTTTTAACTTCAATTGCTTTTATCTTCGATATAAATAATTTTCAAGGTTGCCAACTTTATTTGAAAAAAAATTGAATGTCCCTAGTTAGTAATCCCAAACTTTGGACTTCAAATACCATTTTGTCGTAACAAATAGCCTTTACTTATATCGATTCCATACAAGAAAAAGAGTATTTTATTAAAGAAAAAGTATAAATAATGTGTTCACCTTTTATTATAAGAAAGATGTACCTCAAAAACCCATTGAGAAAGGTTGTTTAAGCGGAAAATCCTTCAATTGATCCTTTCAACATCAAGATGCATGGATATGAAAAAAACATATTTCAAGCATTAAAAATAGTACATCCTACATAACGTAAACATGATACAATACCAGTTAGGAGGGGCGATTTAGTCAACATGGAGGGCTCTAAAATGGTATAGGGAATGTCAAAAAGGACAAGCATAAAAATAGTAAGAAGAGATATGGTAACTTATGGTCTGATTTAGAGTATAGCCTCAGATAGAGCATAACGTCGAAACAGGATTTGTGTAGCCGACCCTAACTAGTTGGGATAGTGCTGAAATAATGATGATGATGAGTTTCTTTGAAGTGTTAATAAATTCACACATGGTCAGCATTTTCAAAGCTTTGAATTTTGTAACTCATCATCATTATCGTATCCTAGCCTTATCCTAACTATTTGAGTCCAGAATGAATCTTCACTGTCATTCCGCTCTATCAATGGTCATACCCTAATTCAAACCATAAATCACCATATCATTTCTGAGTATTTCATCCATATCATTTGAAGTATTCTCCTTGCTCTTGCAGAACCTTTCACTTGAACCAAATCAACTTTCTTATTTAGCGTTGTTCTAAGTTAACGTTGGACACGATTCGATCACCCAAGTCTACTTCCCTTCATTTTATTGTCTATTTTCCTTCAAATATATTCAATCCTTCGGTGTTTTGCCACTCATCTATCTCAAAATCATCATCTCAACTATACTCCTCTTATAGATGAGTGTGGTTTGTATAAAGCCGAGACCCTAACCAATCAAGTAAGGTACACCTTCAAATACTATCAAATTATGATGTTTCAGTATAAAAAAATCTTTATAATGACCTAACAATTTATTTTCACCTCTAATAATAGAATTTAAAGATTCGAAAATCATGTAGAGCAAACAAATCTATGAATACTTAAAAATCTTAAAAATTGTTGATCTAGGTAATATATTACAAGATGCATTATTTCCAAAAATTGAAATCCACTTTTTCTCATGTCCATAAATCATGAAGTCGAGATGATTGAATTTAAGGTTTTTTAGCATTAAAACCACCTCTTCTAATGAATTTTTAAGGTGTGCCTTAGTTTGATAGTTTAGAGCATCATCCATATGTAAACTTCATCATTTATAAATATGCTAGTTGTTTCTACTACTCATCATCATTATGTTTAATAAAGCACGGCTAGCCTTCTAAACATCTTATAGAACTTCCTCTTAAGTTTCAATGGCATACGTCGATTCATACAAGCCTCTAGAAGCACATCTCCATTTTGTCCTCCAACTCAAATTTTATGAGCAACATCTTTCCCAATCTCTCCTTTTGTATGGATTATCAACTTAAGATATCAAAAATAATCTTTTTAAGATATTTCTTGTGTTAAGATTTAAGTGCCATCTTAAGATGTAGAAACAGGAATCCTAAAAAGTTTGACCTTACCAAAAATATGCAGCGAGAAATAAAGTAAACAAGATTGTAAGCTATAATACAATAAATAAAACATAAAACACATGCTACTAGAACACAAAGATTAAAAAATATGTAAAAAAAAAAAATTGATTTTAGAGGGATTCATATGTACCTCATAAAACATGAGGTGAACTTAAAAAAGCAAAAGGAAAAATAAGATGAGAGGATTTTGTGGGGCAAAAGTCGGTCCTAGTACCTTTCTAAAACTCATTCGCGATTCTCAATCCAGATCATTGGGTTTTCAGAACTTACTGGCACTTCCCAATCCAGATCATTGGGTTTTAAAACACTACAACTCCATACAAAATTTGTGGGGGAAAAGCCGGTACTAGTACCTTTCTAGAACTCATTCGCGATTCTCAATCCAGATCATTGGGTTTTCAGAACTTACTGGCAATTCCCAATCCAGATCATTGGGTTTTAAAAACTAAAACTCCATATAAAAATAGGACGAGGGGAATGAGAAGCAGACAAAGAGACATGCATGGAAAAGAACCATGTAACTAGAGAGAGAGAGTGTAACCACAGTGTGTGTGAGAGAGAGAGAACAGTCAATTGCCCAGATTCTGAGAAATCAAACTTTAACAGAATTACCTTATTTCCCATATTGATTTCCACAAAAACAATTCCCAAATTTCACAATGAAAACCCAAAAACTTGATCCCCATGGCCTACCCTAAGCAATCTTACACAACGTGGGTTCCCTCCAAAGACTTCCATATCTCACACTCTTCATCCTCCCTTGCACTGTTACTATTATTCTCATTACCATGTTGCTTGTGAAAAGAAGCAGAGGGATCATGAGGCAGTTGCATGAGGTCAAGGGTGGGTCTCATGGGACCCAACCGACCACATTCAGACCCTGGTCCCAGCCCAGTCAATCCAGGCACAAGCCTACACGAACCATGAGGTTCTAAGCTGGACTGGATGAGAAAGGACCCAGCACCGCCGCAAATGGGTTCAGTGGTGGTGGTGCTGTGCATGAGCTGCTTTGCTAAGGTGTTGGCCCGGTTCTCGGCAATGAGCTCACGGAGAGCGGCACTAGAGGATGAGGAGAGGTCAGAGGATGACAGAAGAGAGAGAGCACGGCTTTCCGGCAAGCTTAGGCACGGTAAGCCGAATCTGCCACCCATGATCTTGTTTTCTGATGAGCACAAGGGGTTTTGGACAACTGGTAAGAGACAGAATATGAAATATGGCAAAGAGAGGGAAATCACAAGTGCACATTGGAATTAAATCATACACATGAACATGCAGCCGACGTGCACACACGTGCATGCACGTGAGCGCACACACAGATTTCCCGGAGAGACCAGCAGTTTATGAACCCAAGGAAATCAATAATAATAAATTACAAGTAATACTAACATATACTATGGTTCTCTATCCGACCATATTTTCCTAAACATTTGAAGGTCTAAGAAGGGTGAGGAACTTAAAATTTCCCATGACCCATCTCATACCCGGGTAAAAAGGCTTGGATGTATTAAAGTACGCAGCCAACGTCAAATTTTGCCAAAACTTATCATGAATCTAGAGAAACTTTGCTTATAACAACCATTTTTACCTCTTCACTAGGCAAGAAAACATCACCCTGGAGTGCAAATTATGCAACCAACCAAGAATCCACATACACATTTATGTAAGTTACAAAAACAAGGGATCAATGTACTCTTAGATCACATAGAAAAGGATAGTTGAGAGACAATGATTCAGCAGCAATCCTTGGGGTAAATTGCAATTCAAGTACTTAAAGGAGAGAAAATTGTGGAAGAATTGACGGATTTATTTACAAGTGTGGCAGGGGGGAAAAAATACATTTGACTCTTGTTTGCCATATTCAGGTATACGCTTCATGAGCTAAACATATGCAGAAAATCAAGAATTACATATGACAGGGATACTCAATTTAAGAATACCCTAAGAAGAATGTTACTGAACTACTCGAATTTTACCAGGACACTTTGGACAAGGAAAGCTTCAACCGATTTCAGTGGAAGATCCGACCAGGCAATAATGTCTGCAATGCATGCAAACTATGTACAGAGTACGCGAATCCCAAATATGTGCGAATCATGCCCATAAATCAGCAAAGAATGAGGATAAACATACATACATATTCATGCAAAAGATGATATGAGCCCAAAATACATATATGTATGGGCACATCCGCATACATACATATGCATCCTAAGTATGCATGTATGTACGAAGACATCCATGTATCTATGCATCCATCATATAGAGTATATTTTAGACTGTTTTCTATGGAAATTTGGAGAACATGTGTAGTAGTAGACGTGTGTTTATTTGGGACAGAAAATGTGTCTGCATGTAAATGTGCATTTGTATGATTTCCAGTCAAAAAGATATCAATGGTATTGAGTGAAAACAGACGTTTTACCCAAAAGTATGCTTAAAATATTGCACGAAATGCTAAATACACAAGATTTCATAATTTGCAATCCATTTTAGGACATATCAGGAACTTCCAATATCCAGCCCTTTATGTCAACTCAAATCTGGGCCGAACTGAATGGTCAATAGCAAGTGCACCACCCAACACATGGGTATAAGAATATCAAAACAAGGAGCGTGTGAATAGTTGCATGGATGGGTCATGTGGCATAGTAAGCACAAAGAGATTACAAGTGAGAAAGAGATAGGTGCTCATTCCTCTATTGCAAAATAGAGGATGCAAGTCTGGAAAGAAAACAACTCAAATTTTAAGACCTTCAAAGAAAATTTAAGTTGTTGAGTAAAGAACAAACACAAAGTTTCATTCATTGATTAATTATTCGATGACATGATCCAATTCCACAATAATGGGAGATAAATGTCCTTACGGCTAATGCATGGTATGTTATAGAATTTCTTAATAAAGAAACATAAACCATACGTGTCGTAAGAAAGTATCCCAAAATAAAACTTGAATCAGTAAATGTTGCAAGAAGCCTACTATGCACTGCAAATACGTAACCATGAAGATGTTGCAATAACATATGAAAACTACACATATGAGATGATAGTATGATAAGGATGGTGTAGTGCCAATAATTCAACTCAGATATCACGGGGAATGTTTAACATGAATAGAGTAATCAGTATGGAAGGAAGCTGGCCTGTCATATTTTTTTGGAATTTGCAACCTTAGTAACAAATAAATGATGACAAGTTCCCAGGAATGGACCTAGGGCTTGGGTGGTCTAGGCGACTAGGTGTCACAACATGACATCTTCGGTTTCTTCCTACCCCACTAATATTTAAAAAGTTAAAGAGAAAGAAAATAAATTATTACAAGTTCCTCATAATTATAAGGGAATCAAACAAAGAATAAAGAATTAATGTAGTCTATTTGTAAAAACTATATAATTAGACTTAGGTAGACGGCCATGTGCAGCATTGACCTAGAACAACACTAATTAGGAGGGGTGATTTGGTTGAAGTGGAAGGCTCTAAAGGGCAAGGGGAACGCCAAAAAGGATATGATTGGAAGTAGTGAGAAGAGAAAGGATATGATTGGAAGTAGTGAGAAGAGATATGGTGACTTATAGTTTGATTGAAGGTATGGCCCTTGGTAGAGCATAATGGTAGAGCAGGAATCATGTAGCTGTCCCCAATTAGTTGGGATAAGGCTCGAATGATAACAATGATAATGATATATACAAGAACTCTACAATGTACCACTAAGTTACGATTTGAGGAGACGCAGGGGTTACAAATGTTGGATATCATTGTGAAAAGTTAGTACGAAGTATAACATTTCTTCCATTTTCAAATCAACCTGGCTCTAATAGAGCAACAAGTTTTAGAGAACACTAATGTACGACATCATTGGATGGAAAAAGAGTTGGGACATTATGGTCGAATCGGTGGTGCAAAAATATTCAAAACACTAAAATTGACATACTCTCTAAGTATGTTCAGATACGATGTAAAACACCAACTCATATATGTCCAAGGTATCATCATCACATTATAGTTATCGGCATCCCCACATGTTTTTGCAACTCATTCAACATAACTTTAAGAAATCAACTACAAAAAGAAAGAGGAGAACTAGAAACATAGATTTTAAAACAAATGAACGAGTTCCTAAAATGAAGTATTTAGAGACACATCCTTTTCTGGTCAATGGAGATGTGCTACATGACATGATTTTTGCAAGGCTTATAGAAATCAACTCTTAACACTGAATACTACACAATCGATGACTGATAGGATGGTAAGTTAGGCTAATACTACTAAGATGAACTTGAACTAAAAGAGGCATGTGAATACCTACTCTCACATCTCCAACTAAGAACTCGCCAAATCCATAACGACATCTATAAGGAATGATTTGGAATTATCCTAGAACAAGATAAGTGTAGAGGGATCTATTAACGAAGGTAAATTCTCTCCGATAGACTAGATCATGTGCAAAAAAATCCATATAAGCCTTGAAAATCATCGAGTATAACTTGACGAAGAGCACCTACATGTCATAAAAACTTGATGTAGACTCCCAATAGATGAAACTTCATTTGAATGGTGTATATTAATCGAAGAATATTAAGTTGGCTAACTCCTAACTTAATCAGACATGGATTTTAGCAAAACACCATTGGTGCATATTTCAAACATCCTACGTTGAAATTTATAGTTGATGTTCATCAAAGTAGAATGCTGACGAATTCTTCTAGTGAACTTCAGGAATGAATGGCCAGTAACAGTATCCATGAACCTATTTACCATAGCCGTTGAAAAGAAGAACCGCACAGAGATATTGGAAGGAATGAGAGAGATCGTATTCTAAGAACACAAAGTCATATTTGAGGCCAACAAATGGGAACTTCACACATGTATTTAATTATGAAACTCAAAGCACAACTTTTATAACCAAATGCAACAATAGATGGTAAATTAAATATTCGAAACAATAATGGATGGTAGATTTGTGATGCGTAGATGTTCTGTTACATAATAATGCAGATATGTATCAGACTAAGGATACCTGGTATTAATTCAATAGTTTACATCGGTATAATAAAAGTGAAGATGACCATGCAACTGTGTAGCAAATATGAAAAAAGAGAATGGCCTGGGGCCTTGGTGGTAGTATAGCCGAGCCCCATGGTGAGGTCTCGGACTCCATTCTCACCAGAGGTAGGGGCCCAAATCCCAATTGACATACCACTTTTTTGAAAATGGTATGGGGCCTTGTCGGTAGTATTGTTGAGCTCCATGATGAAGTTTTCGACTCCATTCTCACCAAAGGGTAGGGACTCAAACCCCCACTGACTCACCACTTTCACTTACCCCAAAAAAAAAAGCAAATATGAAAATGATATAATTGTGCTTCACAATAAGATTGCATGAAAATTAGCACAAAATATTGAACTCGCCATCGTGGGTCAATGAGATTAATGTAAATCATGGGATCAGGCTGCCTGTTCTACAAGCATAAATTAGATAGGAAGAACCCTAATTTTCACTGAATTTGTCTTGGAAAATGCCTAAGCCCTCGCATCACGAACACTAAACCATAGATCCCCCAAAGAGAGTGAATATTATGTAGAACATTATATGTATAAAACAATAAGTCGAAATTGATATATCATACAAGGATTCATGTAGCCAATCCCAATTAGTTGGGAAAAGGCTTTGACGATGACGATGAAATGTTACCTAATAGAGGGCAAAAAACTCTCAAACTTGAGATACTTCTATAGATTAACCTTCAATGTTTAATTATTTCAAATTTTGTTAGGATTACAAATAAGTAGTGACTCTTTTATAGGCCCCACGCCAATAAAAGAAACCTGCATGGCCCTCATGCTAATTATGGAAACCTGCAAGTGGCGATAATGCATATTGATCAAGGATCCATACGCTTTGGAAATTAGACTCTACACCATATGTGTATAATATTTCACTATATGGATATTTTTATGCAGCAACTCCTATGAATGCTGACCTATATTTTAACTCTCTTGTGCTTAAATATTTCTCTCTTCTCCTCAATCTTAGCAAAAACATCATCATCGTCAAAGCTTTTTCCCAATCTTAAGCAAAAACAACAAACATAATACACTAATGCAATTACAAAATCTTAGAATTCTTAGAAAGAAAGATTGATAGATTGAACCGTGAAAGAGAAATAAGATAATAAAAACCAGCTTCAAGTAATTACCCCAAAACAGAAAAAGAAAAAGGAAAGCTCCAAGTACCTTGAGAACTGCTTCTACCAAGTGAATCGGAAGAACTCTTCCTCCTGCGCTCGTTATGTCCTGCTAGCCTCCTCCTGCAACTCCTCTTAGATTCATCAAACTCAGAAACCACATGAAACCTGCAACAACAATACAAACAAACAAGAAATAAATCATCAAAACATATAAAATTATAAACATAAACTTCATTTGTATTTCAAGCAAACTTGTTTAAAGAAATTCTTTAAAGCAGCATTCATCTGAGGACATTAAACACACAACATTCGAAACAAATTCCAACAAAAGCTGATTGAAACATAACTTCGATCACCTCTAGTAGAATAGCAATTTCTTCAATGAGGCCTACAATTAGGGTCATGTGAACCAAATGAAACTAGTCACCAATCTGAAGCGAGAATAAGATCCAATTGAAGTAACTGTGACAAATAAAAGCAAAGCAGCATCCAATAAAATCTTCAAGCAAACATCAACAGTTCCTCGAAGAAGACTCTTTTAAGTTCTGAAAAATACAGGAATTGTTTTCCCTGGGCAGTTTATATACATCATGTCAAAGATAATGGTGATGCAGTTATGATGATAGTCAGGAGGGACATCAATGCTAATGTTGAAAACCAGTGTAAAAAACAAAGACTTCGATCACGACTTGCTATAGTCCCAAGCCCGAGTAAGGTCAAATAGTATCGGCCAAGTCTAAGGGCCGAGTCCAAAATAATAATAATAATAACAATAACAATAACAATAACAATAACAAAAACAAAATGTTGGGAACCGATCAGACTTGAATTGCTCGGGTTTACCTCCAGTCCCTCCTAAGTCCAAGGAACCATAATCGACTTGCCGAGTTTTCTAATATTGGGATTTCCTAAAGGTGGTGATGGCTATAGTTGGATAAAAGATGGTGAGTTTATAGTGCCAATTATAGTAATTGTCGCAATTATAGCAATGTAACAGCTACTGTAAATCATCATCAATGTAAAGGACAGGAACTAATGCACAAAATTTGAAAGTACAAACTAAAGAGGAACCAATGGTCCATGTGCACTAAGCATCAATGCACCCATAAACACATACAAATAAGCATCAAAAGAGAAATTAATAAAACAAGAGATAGAGAGAAGAAAATCCCAAGTATAACCTCAGAAGAGAGTATCTAGTTCCAAAGTCTAACAATCAAATAGGAAATGAATATTAATTTCTAAGAGTAACCTTCAAAGAGAGAGAAATGAATTCCAAAACACTAAACTTCAAAGTGATAAATACACTGAGAAAGAGATGAATTTCTAAGAGTAATCATCAAAGAGAAAATAAATTCCAACTACTAAACTTCAAGCAGACAGATGAAGTGAAGAGCGAGGGAGAGAGAGAGAGAGATGAATAAATAAGATAGAGAAAACAAAGTAGAGAGAGAGAGAGAGAGACTTCAATTCCAATCACAAAACTTCAAAGAGGCAAGTGAAGAGAGAGACGCAAATGAATTTCTAAGAGTGAGGAACTAAGATAGAGGACACAAGAGAGAGAGAGAGAGAGAGAGAGAGAGGGGGAAGTGACCTGCTACATTGTTGGCAAAACCTTTGCTCAAGGCCAAGAACCACAACCTTAGGAGCCTTAGAATGCATTTCACAAACTTTGTGTCTCCTGTGATACTCTTTTGCCTCTCCAAGACCAACATCACAACCCTCAACTTGGCACCTAGCAACCCCACTAAGACCAACTTTCCCTCTCTTCCCCATCTGGTGAAAAGAGGCCACGTGGCGTGCCCCCAGCCGTCCATCCTCATAGTACTGCCTCTTCCCCAACTTGAGGCAGGTGAGAGAGTCCCCTTGGTTTCTCTCTCTAAAACCACTGAAGAAATCAGAGCTAGAGAGAAGGTTGCCAATTCTCACTGGTTCAGGCGTGGTCTCGAGGCTCAGGAGGCCATGGGTGTTGAGGAGGAGGCGTGGGATTTCATGGGAGGGGTGAGGAGAGAGAAAGATATCGCTGAGTGTTGATGGGGTGGTCTGGTTTTGGGAGGAGAGAGAGTGGGGTGTAGTGAGAGAGTGGGTGGAGGTGAGTGATGGCGTGGAGAAGGCGTTCGACCAATCGAACCTGGTTGGGTTGTCCCATAGCTCCCATGGCAGCTGCTGCGTTTTGGGGTTGCTGGTGCACCCGCTGTTTTCCATCTCTCTCTCTCTCTCAGGAAAGACCAGGATGAACCAAGAGGGTGAAAGGGTACTCTCTCTCTCGCTCCAAGTGAAGTGGGAAAGTGGGTCGTGTCTCTCTCTCTCTCTCTCTCTCTCTCTAGAATTGACAGTTAAGACATGGAAATTCAGGTTCCGAACACGAGCTCAACAAAGTAAGCAGCTAAATGGGAATAAGTACTCTCACTAGAATAACTATGGAAAACTCAGAGGCCCCTCTCTCTCTCTCTCTCTCTCTGTAAATCTCTCACTAGAATAACTACACCTCTTTCTTGTCTCTCTCTCACTCTAGAATGACTACTTAGGACTCATAAGCGTGGTTCTTGCAACCCCACAATAAATCCGAAAAATAGACAATGCGAGAATGGGAAAACCCATAGTATCTCTCTTTCTCTCTCTAAACCATCTCTCACTGATGTAACAACTCTCTCTCTCTAAGGAGGAGAAGAAGCATAAAAAGACTGAGAAAGTGGGGGATTGTGGCAGTCCAGAATGGAGACCAAAAGCTAAAACAAAAAGTGAAACAACCCAATCCTCTCTGTATCAGTTGGAAGGTGCATTCCACCGCTTTCTCTCTCTACAACTTCCCTCTCTCTCTCTAGAATTGCTCTCTCTCTGCCACGTCTCTCTCTCAAGAGCAAAATGGGTTTGTCTCCCACGTTCGCTGTATCCAGCTAGAAGAAAAAAGAAGGAATAACCGACGACCAGAAACCCAAATCAGGACGCCATACTGTAAAGTCTCTCTCTCTCTCTAGCTATCTTTCTCTCTCTAAATGCTTGAACTATCAATAAAATCTCTCTTTTCACTCTATCCACAGTGTAACGAGGTTGAAAGCAGCAGCAAATGACCAAGTCAATATCACTAAATCCACTCTCTTTCTCTCTCTAAAACGAAGAACGAATTCAAAAGCTCATGGCCTGCATTATCACTATGCGTAATGCCTAGTCTCTAAAACGCTGAATTTTTGCTCGTTAGGGGTGCAATAAAAAGTCCTCTCTTTCTTACTTTCTCTCTCTAAAAGTACGCAGCCCTTTCTCTTTCTAAAAGTACACGAGACCTGTCTTTCTCTCTCTCTCTATCTCTAGAACCAGATGCTTTACATATGAGAAATCGCCAGCCAGGCAACCACGTAGTAAGTATCTTACTTCATCATTTTACTCTCTCTCTTCTTTCTCTCTCTAGGGTCTTTCTTTCTCTACAGTTGCCTCACACGTGTTACTTGATGCACCACACCAGAAGGGAGGTTTTAGAGAGAGAGAACCGATTTTTTGAAAATAAAGTTTAGAGTGAGAATTTAAAACTATTGTTTTGAAAAAAGAAAAGAGAGAAAAAGGTGGCCAATCAGTGAGCTCACTGTAGAGTGACAAGACTAGAGAGAGAAATAGAGAAGGGGCATTAAATGCGGTGATCTGAAAAAAAGCTCCCCATCAAATCATAAGTGTCCACGTAAAAACAAAATTTTTGACATTATTTTCCTATTTTTGATATCATAAAAAACTGAATAATTACGAATCTACCCTCATCATTATCCTTTTTACTACGGTTCTTGTCCAACACTTGTCCCGTTTTGGATCCACTTTGTCGGATAAATATTTCTTCGAAGGCCCTCCATTCAAGTTTTAATTTCGGTTCTATCACTCTTCCTAAATTTCGGCCAAGCTCCTTTTCGATAGCTATAGGGGTGAAAATGAGGGGTAGACCCGATCCGTAGCCGTCTATGGGTCCAAAAATTGGACTCGGCGGGTCTTGACTGAGCCCTAATCTTGGAACCGAATACTATTTTGGTTTGGGTTCGGTAATATTTTTTGGGTCTCGATATATAAAATATATATAGATATAGTTAAATGCATATAGATTTAATTTTTTGGGTCGAGTTCGATCCAGTCTGGATCTGAGTCCGACACTATATTTTTGTGCCTAGGTCGGGCCCCGGTCTGGCCTGATCAAACCCGTTGCCAACCATATAGAATTACAAACTGGAAGATTTATGGAAATAGGATGGCTCTAGAGTTCTAAGATCGCAAATTTTTTTGTATGGAACTGAAAATTGTTGTATTTAAATACCTAACTGAAAGTTCTAGGAAGCCTAAAAATATGTCATGACTTAACATGGAGTTTCGGAAATCGAGAGACCTAGAAAATAATAAGTTATAATTGTTCAATGAAGTTTATATTGATGGGGGAGTGGAAATTAGTCTGTTAAACTCATTGATTGAAATTATCATCATAAGAGCGTGATATTTGTTAAATAAATCATCATCATCCAAGCTTTATCCCAACTATTTTGGGGTCTGCTACATGAATCGTGTGCCACCATTTTGTTCCATCAAGTGTCATACCTTTAGTTAAACTATAAGTCATTATATCTCTTATCACTACTTCCATCCATATCCTTTTAGGCATTCTATTTTCCTTTATAGAGCTTTCTCCTTAAACCAAATCAGCCCCTACCTTAGTATTGTATCAGGTCTACATTGCACTTGACCAGTCCACCTAAATCTACTTTTAAATGAATGAGATTTTAAAATCATTGCTTGTTCACAATTGGTCTTACAAATTAGATGGCCTAGAGCACGTAAAAATGAAAAAATAATGAGGTTATAAATCCATGCAAAAGTAGACGGTTGAAAGCATGTCAAAGTATGCCATGGTTTTCAACCTATATAAGGTTGAGTTAAAATATTAGGCATCTGCACTTCTCACCCTCATGTAACTGTATAACATATAAAGACGTGTTAAAAAAAATAACCAAAATACCCCATAAATTTTAAAGATTATATACTATGAGACCATTATCTTTATTACAAGCAGGTCACAGTTGGAGGTGCGAGTTGGTTCGGATAAGGGGTAGGGCCAAAAAGAGATGGTTGGAAGTAGTGAGAAAAGATACGATGACTTATGGCTTCACTGAAGGTATGACCCTTGATAGAGCAAAATGGCTGACTAAAATTCGTGTAGCCAAACCTAAATGGTTAGAAAAAAATTATAATAATGACAAGGAGGTCCCAATTACCCCTAGCTATTAGATTTCAAGTTAGATTGCTAAAGGGTGTGTCGTACGGTTCCAGAAATTTATTTTTAAACTTTGGATCTGGTCCATGGCACTCTTATAACTACCTGATTTGCAATCTGATAGACAGTAGTGATTGTGACCGCTTTGTACTAAAAACAATTGGTCTCTTTGAATGCTCTTTCTAAACTTAGAGGGTCTTTTGTTTATTTTATTTCACTTGAATTATTTTCTGATAGTTTATCCAAATGAGCCCGAATGAGCGCACACATAGACTGAATTTCATCTTGATCCGATATTAAGAAAAAATAAAGATTGATGAAGATGAGGCTAATATTTTTTTTAAAAAAATATCAATTAGCCTATATTGCAGTTCACTTGAAATGAGATTGATTTCAACAATCTGATCTTCATGAAACAGTTGTTGGAGGTTAAGACCATGTCTAAGTATTTGAATTTTGTCTTCCATTATGTACACGCTAATAAGTTGGAATTTGAGACATTTATTCTTCTAGCCCTCACAAGCCTCCAAAAAAATTATTTTTCAAAAAAATGAAGTGTATCGTTGAAACTTTGAATGGTATTTTGATTATTTTATTTTATTCAATGATTTTTTATATTTTTAATAGATATGGCCCATTGAGGCTACAATCCCCCTAATTTTCATTTAGATTTGAATTTTAGAAAAAAAATAAAAAACAAAAGTATAGACAAAAAAAATTAAAAATAGCATACCCATCCAAAAAAAAAAGTGTGAGAGGTGGAAGCCCTTGCATCTCCTGTCCATCAGGGGAGGTGTAAGCCTTTGCCTCTCAATTTCGAGGAGTGCGTGCTTCAAGCTTAGCCCTCCTACTGTAGTGATTTCCAATTCCCGGTTGAACTAGGAACTACTACAATTATTTGGAACTTTCGTTGTCAAGCACCAAAAGTTTTTCTGGTTAAGTCTCTCATTTCCTTTGCCATCCATTTTATGTTTTTCCTTCACTGAAGTTTGAAAATAGAAATGCCCCCCCTTATATCTCCTTATCTATGTTTATTTAGAAAACACTATTTATATAACACGTAGGGTAGCTTTTCTTTTCATACTACATATAAATGTTCTATCCATGGGATAGAATGTAGTGCAATCAAGAAATAATATTTTCATAGAGTGAGTGTGTCTAAGATGAAGATATTGAGATGGATTCGTGGTACGATAAGAAATGATGGAATTTGGAATGCATATATTTAATGGAACTTAGGATAGTTCCAATAGGCGATAAGGTAAGCAAAAACAGACTTTGGATGTCTGGCCATGTGCAGCATTCACCAACAACAACATCAGTTAGGATGACCTTCTGAATATAATGACTTCAGCACCTAGTCTCCACCACCACTTAGCAAACAATGCATAATTTATTGACCATAGCCTTAGCTCCACCATCACTTACCAAACAATGCATAATTCATTGACCATGGCCTTAGCTCGAGTCCCCCTTCTCTCTTTAAGCTGCACACAAAGGCCTACTAAACAGGGAGGCCTTTGTGTCTAGGGATCATCTTCATTGATGCATTTAATTAAAGAGGCAATGATTGGGATAAGAGACATATAGTAAACATGCAAATTAAGGGAAGCTTTTTATAGTTCCCCTATTGTATAGACATTATATATTTTTCCCGATCCAGCCGTTCACTCTGAATGGACAGTTGAGATAGACCCAATCACAATATCGTGCCTCTAAACTATTTTAATTTTAAATTTTTTTCTACAAAATATTTTGCTACCAAACTTTGGGCATCCACTCCTCTCTTAAACTCGCTCCTGCAAAAATATAAAAAAATATTTTCGAGAAAATAAAATGATAAAAATACCCCTAAAATTTCTAAAGGTATTTTGGCATTTTTATTTGTGTCAAAAATATTTTTTAAATTTTTTTTTTAGGTGCGCCCCATTGAGATGACAGCATCTATCAAATTTCATATTCATATAATTTGTATACAAAATAAAAATTACTTGGAGGTGTCAGATCTAAATCAAATGATCAGTGGGTCACTTGATCTAAATTGGAGAGTAAGATGGCGGGAGAAGTATATTACTTCCATACAGTAGGGGAAGTAAGAAAGATTTCCTTGCAAATTAAAAAATACAATATGATAAAGGTAATTCTACCACACAAGGGAGCTATATTTGGTATTCCATGCATTATTATTATTTGTGGAATTTGTGAAGTTTTGAATTTGTTCATGGAAGCCCAATGTATTTTGTTTCCGAGGTAAGAACTTTGCAACTTGCCGGGGTCCTTAATCTTAACCACTTCCAAGTACTACCCCCATACGATTGGTTTTACTATAAATTCACCCTTAGCTTAGAGGTCACCTCAAAGACTGAAGCAAAACTGACAAGTTTTGCATCTCCCTCTTTAAAACATCATAAAAGATTAAAGTATCATCTGCAAATCAGTATTAATAGTCTAATAGGTGCAAGCTTGAAACCTAAGAGAATGTCCAACTATTCACCCCATATAACATCCTAAACTGACAAGTTTCGCATCTCCCTCTTTAAAGCATCTCAAAAGATTAAGGTATCATCTGAGTTTTGTAAACGCAATACTAATAGTCCAATAGGGGCGGGCTAAGAGAAGATCCAACTATTCACCCCATATAACATTCTATGGAGATTTTTCGCCACTGGTTATTTATGGGGAGGAAATGAAATCTTCTAGGCTTTCAACCCTATTTTTTTCAATTAGGCAAAAATGAAGATTTCATAGCCTCATTAACCTTTCCTCTATAACAAAACTCATAGGAATATTTTACTGTGCTTGAACTTCACAATGTCCCAAAATTCTTAGAAGAAGAAGGCCATTAGGAAATTGCTAGGGCCTAGGCCCTTGTCTCGACCTAGGTCAAATACTGTAGCTTGGATCTCATCCCTGTCGAAGAGACGTTCAAGGCATGATGTACTTTCTTGTGAGAGTTGTACCCCATGCACCATAACATTCTTCTTGTTTGAAGAAGTGCATGTAACAAGTCCCTATCCTCAACCTTTCCCTTTATTGTAAGTGTTTTTGCACAATTTAAGTTTTAACAAAGCCTAGGTTAGCTTGTTTGTGCTTTTTGGGACAAACTTTAGGGTTCAAACCCTAAACTTCCTTCACCCAAACTAATATGTCCATACTAAACCCAATCCAAGAATAAATTAAAAATGTATTTTTAAGTATTAAGTTAAATATATACATGCATTATTTAAATATTATAATTAGAATGTATAGTTATATTTATTTAAATATTATTAAAATATCATATATTAAATATTACTTAAATAATAGTACCGTTCGGGTCGGGTTCACATGTACCCTCCAAGGTCGGGTCTGGATCCATTGGCAGCCCTAAAAGGGTGGACGCCCCTCCTTTCTATTACACCTAGACTTTAAACAGTAGGGGCATTTTGAATATTTTAGAGAAATAGTTGGGTGTTTGAACAATTAGAGGCTTGGTGACATATGGAATGTGACCCAAAGGGCCAACTCGCTTGGAGACATCAGAATGACACTGAAAAGGCCAAAGTAAGTCCGGCTAAAAAGCAAGCACCTCCTTTACTCCTTTACTTGTGGTTTAAATCATAGGGAAAATATTGAAAAGGGCCTATGTACTGTCACACATATCTCACAAAGGCAGCATGATCGCCCGTCCTTCAAATGGGTTGGACGGTGATGGTTAATGATGCATTCAGTGGGACCTCCTTTCTAAGGATCGCCGTTCAAACTAGTGATAAATGGTGATGGAAGCCTGCGGCCTCACTATTTTTCAAGTCTTTTTTTCTTTCTATTTTTAGAATTTATTTTCAGAAAAGTTTCTATACTTCTCTTATTACATAGAATTTATGTACTTCTTCCATCTAGCCGTCCATTTTTAGCTATTGATATTTGATGCCTCACATTATTTTATTTTATTTTTTATTCTATAAATTATATGAATATGAAATTTTGTAGGTGTCATCATCTCAATGAGGTGTATCTGAAATAATAAAAATAAAAATTATTTTCAATAAAATAAAATAACCAAAATGCCTTTAAATATTTTAAAGGTATTTTGGGCATTTTATTTTTATCCAAAATAATTATTTTTAATATTTTTTTTCAGGTGTGAGTTTAAGAGAGGAGTGGACGCCCAAAATTTGGTGTCAAAATATTTCATAGAAAAAAAAATTAAAAATAAAACAGTTTAGCGGCGTGACATTGTAATTAGACTCATCTCAGCCGTTCATTCAGATCTGACGACTAGATAAGGGAAAATATACGACTACTGTATAAGGGAAGTATAAAAAGCTTGCCATCTATTTTTGGGTTTTTATAATAAGAGAGAGTATTGGTCTTCATTTTATGGTGAGAAATTCAATATAATCCAGTGAGTCATGTAAAATCCACAACCCATTTGGTCATCATTGTCCATTAGAATGGCTGTGGAGTACGTAGATAGAGCACCATGCACTCTCATCATCACCATTGTTTTCCCGTCAATGGTGAAAACCAGCATATTATATGGTTTGTAAATAAGTCATGGTAAGGTGAGCAGGCCGAGTTCTTCGGTCGCGTCCCCTGATGCATCAAACATCCATGTTCGAGATGGACGGTAAAAAAAATGCCTGTACCAAAAGCCAAAATCATTGTTGTACAAAAATATACCATAAAAACTAATTTAGATTTATCTTTCAAACGTGAGATATTGTGAAAAGTGAGGAGACCTCAAAGCTCTCAACTAAATAATTTTGTTTTGGATAGAGTTTTATAAGGCCTAGGTTTTATGAAAACAAGATAAAACCTTGCCTCAATCTACATATGAAAAGCACTTTTGGCAACGAAGATATTCATGATGGCTCTAAAATAATTTTCAACACCGACAGTAAAATTTGAAATTCAAAAAATGATACTGACTGTTAAAATCTATTAACACTTATTTTTAGGGCGCAATGTACGGTCTAAATAATTAGTTACAATGTACATTATTTTTATAGCTCGAAATCTTAAATTTTTTTACAACCACAATGTATGGTCAATGTAAAGGTTTTTCAATGCTTGAATTGCAATTTCGATAGGTTATGAGGTAAGGATTTACTTGTTTTGATGGGGCTGCAGCCTTATAAAACCATGTTTCTTTTGTTTTATTTTACATGTTGCCGATCCCAAATAATTGAAAAAATGTTATGATGATGATGAGCTCATTATGCTTCGTAATTTTTTGAAATGAAATACTAGTTAAATATTAAAAACAACTCTCAGCTAAAACATGCTTCGTAATCTTTGTCATGATAAAACAAGTTTCGTTATTTAACATAATTCAATTTTGAAATTTGATATGTATGATGCTTGGGATTGTATACAATGAGACCATTTACTTTTAATACAAGGAGGTCACAATTACTTACAACCGTCCGATGTGAAATCTAATAGATTTGATGTGTCACAAAATTCAAGAAAATTTCTTTTGAACTTTGGGCTTGGTCAATGAAATAAATATAGCCACTCAATTTTATATCCAATGGTCAAGATTAATTGTAACCACCTTGAACAAAAGGTAAATAGTCTCATTATATACTTTCGCATTATGTTTTACCCAATCACGATAGAAGATCCATGCTATTGCAATGTTCGGAATTCCCAAATATGAATTTTGATAGGGTTGATGACAAAACTACAAAAATTGACAAATGTTGAAAATGTTGTGGCATCAAGCCATAAAGAAAAAAGGAAAAAAATTTATATGAGGTTACACCTCAAAATGTAAAATTAAGGTGCACATCTAAAATCTTTCGAAAAAAAAAATTTTGGGTATCAAAAAACATCTAACTGATCATCTCAACATCAAGATGTATAGATACGAGAAAAAAAAAGATTTCAAATCCTAAAAATAATACATCTAGAGACACATTATCTGGATTATCCATTTTTAATATTTTTTAATATTTATAAATCTGTTTGATTTGAACTATTTTTTAATTTTTAAAATTTTATAATTAGCGATAAAAATAATTATTGTACCTTCCTACGAATTTTAAATAATTTGCCAATTCCACATATGTTATGATGTACCAGATTAAGCACATATTGTATCGTACTATACCGCTTCATTTTAAATAATTTGCCAATTACACATATATTATGATGTACCAGCTTTGTTTTTGAAATAAAACACCTCCAACACAATGTGTGCCAAAGCGACAAACTATTTAAAGTAAGGCCGGTCACAAATTGTACCAAACCTGCATCATTTAAAAATCGAGAACGGGTGAGAGAAACATGTATTATAAAGGGGTATTTTGGTTCTAAAATATATTATTTTTTTACTCGACGGTGGTTGCAAAATTAATAATTCTAAGGTTAATAGTGTGACATCAAGAGTATTGGGTGTGATATTTTAGAAAATGCCATGGGGATACTTATAATTTCCCTATAAAAAAGAAGTGCGAATTTTGGTGCTTCTTGGAATTCTATGCACCGTAGACTTAACAGGTCCATAGCGCCATTGCTATGTACGTTGCAAAGAATCTCTTGGGATTGGTTAGATCCATAGTGGGGAAATTGGGTATGTGCATAATATATGAAACTTGTAAATATTTTATTAAAGTTTTTAGAAAAAGAGAGATATTAGAGGTAATTTCCATGATTGCAACTTGCACCATGTACCTGGATGCAAATAACGTTAAAAACCCAAAGCATTAATGCACCAAGGATAACCTCTTTTGAAGAGGTTAGATGAAATAAAAAATGGGTTTAAAGCGCTAGAACATGATATATTGAGTTTATATGTACCTATAAACATTTGGAATCTCTTCCAAATAGATATTTTAATATGAAAGTTTTGTAACTATTTGTTATATTTCATAGATTTTAAAAAGATATTTTAAATATTTTTATACATTCTAAGCTAAAATTTTGGGTGTCCACACACTTTCTACCACCATATACATGTAAAAATATAAAAATTAGTTCAATAAAAATAAGGTCAACAAATTATTAGCACAAGTTTAAAGGAATTTTGATCATTTTATTTCTTTCAAATTATTTTTTTGGTATTTTTTAAAAACGCATGATGGTGAGAAATATAAACACTCAAATTCTAACATTATTCCAATGCATATAAGAAACAAAGTTAAACTGCAATATCCATGCTAAAAAATGAGCAAAATATAAAGCATTGAAGACATGACTTAAATTCCTGAAAATATATGAGATATTAAGAAAATCTAACCAATATTCTTTGACGAATAAAAAGCATAGACAACTGGCAGCTTTTGGGGACCTCCTAACTATAGGACAGTGCCTCAAGCCACATTATTGAATGCATTATTGGTGACCCCATTATTGAATTAGTGAATATCAATTTGGGATTTTAGACTACCTAGCCTCTTTGAAAGAGGAACCGTTTTCATAGCACTTTCTCTCAAGTTCTATTCTTTACTATATAACTTTATCAAAAAAATATTCTTGGCTTTTTATTATAACATAAAAATAAAAGTTAAGGAAAACGTTTATATAGAACCAAGGTTTTAAACAAACAAATTAGAGTCCACCTCAAAATTTCATTTGAAGAGGTTGCCTCAAATTGATCATCTTGACATCAAGATGCATGATAGATTTCAAGTTTTGAAAATAGTGCTTCTTGTTGTACATATTTGAACCGTTAATTTTCAATTTTTCAAGCTTTAATAGGTCTGCTCGATCTACACTATATTTGAAGCTTTAAATTTTAATTCCAAGTATTAAAACCACATGTCTCGATACAATTTGAAGGTGCGCTTTACTTTGATTGTTTCGAGCCTCGGCTTTATAAAAACGTATCCAAAAGTAAAAAGCCCAAAGCTGTCATTCTCGCATGCTTGACCCCACACTTTGTCAGTGCTCATAAACTCATGTTGATCTCAACTTCTAAAACCCTAAATATTCACATGAATCTAAAATGCATATATTATCCAAAAAAATATTGATATATCTATGGTTTTCATCTCTCATCCACTAGCACTAAAGTCCCTGTGCTGTCATTGCTCATGATAGGTTTTATTTCCTCTTTTTTCACCTTGCTATTATTGCCACCATATATTCTATCAAATGTCCAATGATCATAGAGAAAGTGTATATGAGGACCCCATAACCATTAACAGTTTAAAAAAACAAAAAAAATTGTAAGATACACCTACTTTATCAACTATTTAAATTTTTTTCTATTTTCAACAATTCAAACTCATGATTTTGATGGGTTTTCCAAAATTAATTAAAAATATGAGAATATTAAATAATTCATTTATTAGATATGCTTTGATAAATTTCCTAAGAAAAACAGAGACCCCATGAGTAGGACAACCTCCTCAGTTTCTGGAACTTTACGAACTTTTCTTGATGTCCATTTCTGTATTGAGTTGTTCATTATAATATTACATTTTGTAGGTAACTAAATTAATCCAAAAGAGTGAATAGCCATTCAATGTTTTCATTATACCTGTTGCATGGATATGAACAGGCATTTTCCCTCTCTATGAATAGAAACTTATTTCATCCTTTTGAGGAAAACTTTTTTTAGTGTTCTAAAGAGCTTTGACAGAATTAAAAAAGAGGCAATCCTCTGGATGTCACTATTCTAAGCATAAATTTGTTTAGAGAATTTAGATACACACGGATGTACATCTATGTTTTTTCTACAACATAGAAGTTCTATCCTCCTCCTTATCCAACTGTCCATTATGAATGGAAGGTTAAGATTGCCCCAATTACAATGTCATGTCTTTACACTATTTTATTTTAAATTTTTTTCTATAAACTATTTTGACGCCAAATTTTGGACGTCTATTCCTATATTAAACTCGTACAAGAGAAAAATATAAAAAAAATATTTTCAATAAAATAAAATAACCAAAATACCCCTAAAATATTCAAGGGGTATTTCGGTCATTATATTTGATCGAAAAATTATTTTTAATATTTTTTGTAGGTGTGCCCTAATGAGAAGATGGCACACACCAAATTTTATATTCATACAATTTGTATAAAATAACCAAAAATAAAATACTTTGAGACTTCAGATCTAAGATCAAATGGTGAGTGGCTCTCTTTATCAAATTGGGCGGCTGGCTGGTAAGGGGAGAATAGAACTTCTATGCTGTAGGAGAAGCATAAAAACTTTTCCCATATTAATAAGGGTAAGTATTGTTTTGTGATAGTGATCTATTTGTGCATGGAAAAATATAAATTGATCTTCTCATTTATAACTTAGAAGTTTTTACCACTCTCCAAACTTTTCCCCTTTTTAGTATTTCCAACCGCTTAACCAAATGGTCTTATCAATTATGATTGTACCAAACATTCTTTCAGCTAGACGGTGTGCCCAAATCTCATAATAGAGACAGAGAAGTTGGTCTAACAAGGTGAAGACCTTAAATTTTCTCTTAACCCATACCAAGCCTAAATAAAGGGAGTGGGTTGCATTATATAGGCAGCCAGCATGAAACATTGTCACATCTCACCATAAATCCAGAAACTAAATTAAAGAACATGATTTATATAGCCAATCCCAAATAATTGGGATAAAGCTTGGATGATGAAGACAATAAGGATGAGCGGGAAAAAGAAGTTTACATAAGACATTTTAAAGTAGAGAGAGAGAGAGAGAGGTGGCAACAGGGTTGGGTCCGGTCTGGGTCGGGCTGGACCCGGCCCCAATCGAATTCGACCCAAAAATATAAATATATTTTTATATATATTAGGACCCAAAAATATATACAGGAACCGAACCCAACCGGACCAGGATCAGACCAGTCGGGTCCCATTTTTAGACCTATACCCTGATCTGGGTCAGGTCTACCTTTTGGGTTCCGGGTCGGGTCTGGTTCATTGCGAGTGGTAGAGAGACAGAGGTTTATGAAGGAGCTCTTAAAGGTCCCATATTTGCAAAGGTGTTGGATAAGGTAGAATTAGGATATTTTAAATGAAAAGTGTGATAGTGGGTTAGTGAAAATTCTGCAGTATCGCAGGGTTTACTTTTGGAGTGTAGAGTAGGACAGTGACCACTCAACCCCCACAACTTGTTTTGATTGTGTATGCGTTGCTTCCTAAAGCCTGACACACAACCTTTCGTTTTCCCTTCTTTTTCCTGATTCTTTTCGTTTATTTATTGCTTCAATTAATTCGAGATGATCATTTAATTGTTTATATTTTTACTTCCCTCTCCAATTCACAGGGGCAAGGTTGAAATTCTCTGTATCAAAATGAAATTCTTTTTTTGAAAGAGAGAAGACTCTAACCAATTGTAAATACGAAATGAGACTGAAAGTTTGATTTATTTTCTTAAACGGAATATTTAGAATTATATTTAGTTCTAAGTTCTAACTATTATGGAATGAGGGCCCCTATATATGCCGTTTGTATAAGGTGTCAACCTTAAACAATTCAAGTATGTTGTACCTCCAAATCATGTTGAAAGATATATTTTTGGTGTCAAAATTTTTAGTATTGACTTGAAAATTTAATTGACATGTAGTTGTAAAATTGAAAACTCAAAATATAGTATAGACCGGTGAGATTTACAAGCATTTGAAAATTTTGAAAAATAGGCTGTCTAGATAACTTATTAAAAAAAACACCATTTTTAGAACTTGGATTCAGTTTTTTCTTTTTTTAATATCTGTGCATCCAAAGATCAGGATGATTAATTGGAGTAACATAAAACAGCCTTTTCCGATTTATTTTTTAGACGTGTCTTACTTCAACAATAAGGTTGACATCTTATATAAATGTCTTCCGTGTATATAACTTTTTATGTTTTTATTTCTATAACTGGACCAAACTGACCTAGGTCGAAGTCCAATTGACATGGACCAGGTCTAGGTCCAAGTCTATCTTAGGCCTAGTAAGGTTGGGTCCGGGTCCGGGGGTCGACTGCAATCCTTCCCAACCTACCTGCAGTCCCAATCTGCAGAAACTTCCTATGTTGATCTATGTTGACATATAAGGCATAGTTAACAGGCAATTTTGATGCACTATAATTGTTTGTACAATGTCTTAATATGATTGGGGAACGTGTACAGTGAAGCCATTTATATGTCGGGAAAGGTTTTTATACTTTCCCTATCATCCGGCCGTCCAATTTTGATCAAGAGAGCCACTCACTGTTTGATCTTGGATCCGACGTCTCAAAGTATTTTATTTTTAGTTTTTTTCTATATTTCAAAGTATTTTATTTTTAGTTTTTTTTATAACAATTGTAATGAATATGAAATTTAGTACATGCTATCTTCTCATTAGGATGCACCTATAAAAATATTTAAAATAATTTATTGATAAAATATAATGACCAAAATCCCCCTTGAATATTTCAGAGGTATTTTGGACATTTTATTTTATTGAAAATATTTTTTATATTTTTCGCTAGTGCGAGTTTAATAGAGGATGGGATGTTCAAAATTTGGTGTCAAATAATTTATAGAAAAAAAAATTAAAAATAAAATAGTGTAGAGATGTGACATTTTGATTGGGGCAATCCTAGCCCTCCATTTAGAATGGACGGTTGGATAAGGGACATAATATAAATTTTATGTTGTAGAGGAAACATAAAAAGCTTTCCCTTATATGTCATAGTCCCAATCGCAACCGAAATTGTGGTTATAGGACTATAGGGGTGTGCCATTGACTTTTACAAAGCCTAGTAAAATTTTCTTCAAAACTTGTGAAGAGAAATGACACCCTCATATTATTTGAAGGACAAGGTTTATATGAGTCCTGAGGACTCATATTTAGATATGCAGTCCCTTTTTTTGATCGAATTTTTTATATGGAATTTGGATCTAAACTTTTACATAAACATAGTTTCTAACATGGAGATCATTAATATGTAAAAATAAAAATAAAAATTAAAAGCTAAGATGATAATTTTTTTGAAAAAAAAATTGAACTTAGATTTTTATTCTGTTAAGAGGAAATAGAACTTTACATCCATCTTAAACATAAATGTTTGATACCTTGGAGGACGCAAATGTAGAAATGAGTCCCCAACACATATACTAGTTTTCGTATTTAAACGATAGGACTTTGTAACTCACCAATTCAAATGTTGTCTTCATCAAAAATCCATCTTATCTAAAATTTTATAGTTGATAGTCATGGCTACGAGGGTCGTTAATCTAAGGAAAAAGGAAGGATTTTGAGCCTTAATGATAAACTATCTTAAGTTTTATTTTTTGGACCATTCATTTTAATTCATCACATGTCATTAGATGTGAACCATTCATTTTAATTCATCATATCAGATGGTATTGACATCTCCAGTATGCCAATGACACATTACCCTGGTTCATTTCAAGTGGGCAATATTGCAAGGTTTTTGAGATGTTGTGAAAGAGTTGTGGGTCTAAAAGTTAATGTATAGAAAACCTGCCTTATTGGTATTAATTGTGATGAGTTCCTAGTCAAGGAGTTGGCAAGCTCGATGGGATGTAAGGTTGATACTTTTTCAAGAACCTATTTGGGCCTTCTTATCTCAGATACCAGATTAACTTGCTCGGTGTTGGACAAAGTTGTGCAAAGGGTGCAGTATAAATTTTGGAAGCTTAAATATTTGTCCTTGGATAGGAGAGTTACTTTGCTAAGATCTTGTTTAGCAAGTTTCCTTATCTCACAGATATCTCTGATTCAAATGCCAACTTCTGTTGTTAAGAAAATCGAGAGTATAATGCAGAAATTTTTGTGGAGATCCTTTGAGGAAGCTAGGAAGTTGCATCTTTTGAGGTGAGAAAGGGTTTGTACGCTAAAGAGTGAAGGGGACCTGGGCATTAGGAAAATCAAGTTTGTCAATGAGGCACTACTGTGCAAATGGTAGTGGCAGAGTTTTCACCTTAGAGATCCGCTATGGTATTAAGTATTGTCTACAAAATATGGAACTGATAGAGGTAATGCTAATAGATACATTTATTGGAGGTCTATTCTTCTTTGCAAGCCTTTGCTTCAATATGACTTGCAGTGGTGTCTTGGTAGTAACAATAATCTATCTTCTTGGCACTATAAGTGGCTTGGAGATTGCCCTCTTAAAATTGCTTTCCTGGATATGTTTTATAAGGTGATTCACCCTAATGTTAAAGTGGCTGAAATTTATGAGATTACGAAAAATCAGGTAATTTGGAATTTGAAGTTTCCTTATAACAGGTTGAATGATGCGTTTTACTCTCACTTGAACACCTTATTGAGGGAATTGATTCAAGTATATATTCCCTTGAATACCGAAGATGAACTTGTGTGGGAGGTTGAGAGTGATGGGCAGTTTTCAAATTTGTATATCGCTTGCTTTTCCATGATAGATGGAGGTGGTATTTATCACAACTTGCTCAAATTTGGAAGTGGCCAGTACCTCACAAAGTCCAGGTTTTCTTATGGTTGGTTGCTCAAGATAAGATCCTTACCATTAACAATTTGATCATGAGAGGGAAAATTCTATCTAGTGTTTGTTTAATATGTAAGGTGAATGGTGAATATGGGTTCCATTTATTCTTACATTGCACGTTCACCACAAGGAGCTAGTGCTAGTTTTTTTCACAGATAGGGGTGAGGATCTCCATACCTCATGATGTATTGGGGATTATCACTCATTTGGCTTTCCCACACTTACTGAAAGTTGGTAGTGTTATCTGGAAAGTTGCAAGAGCAACAGTGTTGTGGGAAGTCTAGAAAGAGCAAAACTGATGAACTTTTAATAAGAATTGTTTATCCTTTGATAGAGCCCTTAACAATATCAAGCATGCGTTGTGGTGTTGGTTGTCAATCACGAAAGAAGAGTGGGGAATCTCACAGGTGGATGTTGTGCTAAACCTTCATAATCTTGTTCAAATAGACTCGGTCAAACGTCGACTAACAAGTATTTGAATTCCACCTCTACAGGAAGTTTTAAATTCAATTTTGATGGAAGTTCTTGTGAGAATCCTCGTGAGGCAACAATTGGTGGGGTAGTTAGAGAATGAAATGAGGCTCTTATCTTAATTTTGCTGGTCCCATTGGTGTGGCTATAACTAACCATGCTAAAATCGATGCCCTCTTTCATTGTTTAAGGCTCTTCATTAGGAAAAATGTGCGTAGTTATTGTGTAGCTGAGGGAGATTCTTTGAATGGCATCAGATGGTGCAATAAGGAGCAAAAGGTTCTCTGGAAGCTCAAATCGGTGTGGCTTTAGATTTTAGATGTGGCCGAATTATTGACTAGTTCTTTTTTGCCATGTTTATAGGCAGGTCAATGCTTCGGCAGATTCTCTAGCTAAGAGTGTTTTGTCTTTTGCCTTGTCAACTTTGTCTGATGTTGTAATTCCATATGTGTAATTCGTGCTTATCAATAAATTGAGTAACTTTGCTAAGAAATATATATAAATAGAACACTTCCTAATGGTGTCCATCATTGCCATAATGAAGGATCACATGCACTACCCAGCTGTGTAAGATTGTGTGCAAGCTCTACTAGAGCCATACTAGACATTGTGATGGACAACATAGCAGGCCGTACAGAACAAAACATTATGTAAGGGATGTTCTTGATATACCTTTGAACCTTGTCCGAAGACGAAATCTCAAGTGACAGAAATCTTTGACGGTCAGAAAGTCAATTTCCCCCTCTAACTATGAAGTATGGAGCTTAAAAATGCCATATATCGAGTCAATCTATAGATTTTTGAAAATCTTAAAAATGGATGGTTTAGATAATATGCTATAAGATGCACTATTTAGAATTCAAAATTCTATTTTTTTTATCCATATATCTCGAGATCGAGATGATCAATTGTTTTTTCATATCTATATATCTCAAGGTCGAAATGATCAATTAAAAGGTTTTCTAGCATCAAAAGAATATTTTCTGGTGGTTTTTTATGTGTGGCATATAACTGTAGTACAAGGTTGATGCCTTATTTCAATATTTTCTCTACTGGCTCTAGTGCCGAACGGGTTTGGCGTAGTAGTGTAGTGAGCTTTGTGGATCTAATCATGCATTTATGTAGCAGTGGCAAGAGCAATAGGGAGGCGGGCTGGGCTCTTAAGGGAGACGGTTCAGATAATGGACTTTAAAAAGGGTCTGTCCAGATACTTGTTTAGCAAGTGGTTAATGGTGTTACTCTGATACTTAATGGGCTCAATGTCATGTGTCGACAGGTATCTGTTGGGTTCATGTGACTTTTAAAGGCCTTATGAGTGCTTGTAAAATGAAATGATATAGTGGATCATGAACTCAGTGGCAGTGTGGTCCCTTGTGGACCGTACTAAGCAAACAATAGTTTGCTGATACCGATATGTGCTTAACGATCTAGGCCAGTCGGTTAGAAAAAACCCATGTTACCTAAGCATCAAGAACAAATCGATGAGGGTTTATGGGTTAACCCTTGATGAGGTCGGAGAACATGCCCGGATGAGTGAGCCGAGAGACTGTGTGACCCTTGTGTGTAATGGTGGCCTATAGAGACAGGGGCCAAAACCTCATCCATGTACCATCACACGGCATATATCGATAGATCATTCGAAAAAACTAGAAATCCACCTTTTAGGGTGAAGCGTATGCATGTACGAGAGATACCCCTATGCACCATAAGAGTTATGGTCGCATCAGGTCTAGGTGATATTGACTCATCTCTAGAGGAGGACCTGAAATCCACAGACTGGAATTGCGATCCCTTGGCTCATCGACCGGACTTTGGTGATCTGCTAATGACCCCCTGCTTAGACTGTGGGTCATGAGACATACTGAGTCGGTTTGATAAAACAAGTGTGGTCTGTAGTCCACAGTTGAAGGTGGAATGCCTCATGATTGTTGATTCCTAAATCATATGGATCATTTTCCCATCAAATTGATTTAATTATATTTGTTTTATATTGTAATATTATTATTTGAATTTTTATGAACCCCTGGATATTTTATTTATAACTTTTAGATTCATAAAATTAAATATATTGATTTACAATTGTTTAAATATTCAAATAATATTCTAAAATCTTTTATTAATTTTAAATATATAAAAATATCATGGGGGTCCATTGTACACATGGGCCTACCATATTTTTAAAAGGTGGGGCCCATGAGTGCCTCCCTTAGGTGGCACGCCCCACCCTTATTCTCTTTCCTATTATTTGGTGATATGACATGTGGCCATATGGTTGGAAGATATTGACTAAATATTAATTTGATATATCTTTGAAAAATTTTGTGGAAAGATTGAGTAGACTTGTGTTATTTTATGGTATGCATAATATTTTGATTAGATTTAATTTATTTAATTTCTATTGATGAAAAAATGGTTTAGGAAAAGGGGATAATGGTTCATGCACTTTTCATAATGTTGATGGCCCATTTATAGAATGGATGGCTCAGATCTCTCACCCCACAAGTCACCATTGATCGACGGTCTATGTTCAATCTCACAAGAAGAGGCAAGCCAAAGAAAACCCTAAGAAACCTTAATCTTATTCAAAGTCTATAAAAATGGACCAAAAAAAATCTCTACACCTTATCTTTCTATCTCTCTCTTAAGGAAGTTTATCTCTCTCATATTTGATCTCTCTCCCACATTGTTAAAGAACCTAAGTGTTTAGGTTATGGAGTTCTTCTCTCCTATCTCTCAAATATGAATTTATGGCTAAAGGTTTTAGGGTTAGGAAAAAGAGAATCCATCTCTCTCACACTAGGTTGCTAAGAGAATTCACCTAGGGTTTGAGTTTGTGATCAAAGGGGTTCATGTTCCATTAGTGTGGCTTGGTCAAAAATTGTTTTTTCGGTTTGAGATTGAAGCTAGACTGTTGATCCCGCACCATCGGATGGTGGTGACTCAGTGTAGAGTGTAGTAAGCCTGGTTGAGGTAATCTCAGGCACTCTTCTTTTTGTTTCTTGCAATCTTTATCTTTTATTCTCAAGCATAGTGCATAGTTGTTTCAATGGCATCAAGTTGTTAAGATCTTGGTTGTATTGTTATGTTGATTTTATTTTGAAATTTATCTTATTAAAATAGAGACCACATGTAAGTGATCTTTTGCCAAAAGAAAAGGGTGAAGAAAAAAAAAAAATGTATTCCCTGGTAAAATATCACATCGGTCTTTCTTTCGGTATCGTTATTTTGAATAAAAACCTACTACTAATTGGCTATTTCGCCAGATATATGAAAAAGAAGGAATCACATTTACATATAGAAAATCTTTATTAATTTATTTATAGTATTTATTCTGGCATATTTTGTTATATTAGCTTTTTAGTAAACACTTTAAAACACGCAATCTAAATAATATACATGTCGGTATCCATAAAACACTGGTAGTTAGGGTCAAATAGCCATTTAATTGATGGTATTCCCTCGTGTGGCTAGAATGGGAACCACAAGGCCTATTATTATCATCATTATAGCTTTTTTTCAATTAATTAGGGTTGGCTACACTATTTTTTGTCTGTCATTCTCCTCTATTAGGGGCCACAAATCTGTATGTCTTTTGTTTTTTAGAATGCAAGGCAAGTCTATTGTATCAAGTTTTTTTTTTTTTGGGGGTAGGGATAGGCTCAAGGCTAGGTAGTCAGCATTTATACTCGAAAATGTGGGTAGAAAACTTGGTCCCCACTTTGGTTTCGGGTGCAAAAAGTTGATAGAGAAAGAGCCCCATCAAATCACGTTTCAGACGAGAGTGGGGCCCTAAGGCCTCTCCCACTCGGACCACCGGCAAAGCCGGCTTCTCATACACTTTTAGCCTTGGAGTTCAAGAGAGATTATAAAGGTGTTTAATGAAAAACTTTTAGGAATAGAATAAGGAAGAAAAGCAATAAACGAAGCTAGAGAAGAAAGGGGGAATAATCAATAAGCAGGATGAGATTAAATGCAACTCATAACTATAAACATTGAAAACAACTTAAATGAAGTTCATAAATGATGATAATAGAAATAAAAGAAAAAGAAAGGATATTTGTGATCGGACCCCTAAGCCCCGGAGTCGGCGCCAATTCAAAATAGATGGTTGCACGATTAGCCCCGGTCTTTGAGTTTTGGTGGAGCAAGTTTATATGAGTAGAATTGGTTCTTGGAAGGTTTGATTATATGGACCTCCTTCGGATTAGAGTGTGACTTTGAATGTTCAAAAATTCTAGTTTAAAGGGTTGGGTAAGGTTCGATCTCGGTCTAATCTCGGTCTAGGCTCTGTCCAATAGAGCTTTCGGACGAGATATAAAAATTTCGGCCTCTGATGGAGCTTACACATTGTTTTTAAAAATCTAAGATCTTGGAAGTAAGGTCAAGTGCCTTATTTATAGGCAAGACAGCTTTAGGACCACTATTGGATCGCTTTTGGTGCAATATGTGCCTTTCAAATTTTTTCGTTGTTTGCAGGTGCTTCGGTGCCACTAGTGTTCGCAAATCGAACTGAAATAGTTAGCCAGACATGGGACAGGGAGTGGTTAGAATCGGAACCAGGCTAACCGGGCGGCTAACTGGACTAACTGGTTTGGTAAACAAATTTAAAAAAAAAAATACCCAAAAAATAAAAAAGAAAAGGAAAATCATAGATTTAGTGTTTATTATCTTATTACCTACATTTATCTTACGAAATTTTTTTTGAGAAGAACCAAGCACATACAAGACAATGGTGTAGTGTTTCATTGAACACAAGGCAATCGAAAAATTTCATGCTTAAAAAAACAAAATATCATGTTCCCATTATTATAAATAGAACTATATCATGCACTTTAAAACACATAATTAAAAAAAAAAAGAGAGCAATATTATCATGCACTTATTTATTTTTTGTTAGAAACAATATAACACTAAAAAAAGAAGAATAGATTTTTTGTCATATTCATCAAAAAAATATTTTTATCAAAAAATATAATATTATCAAAATAATAATTTTATTAAGAAAAATAGAAAAACACTTCCCATATTCATCAAAAAACATACTTTTTTTAAGCAAAATAATTTGTTTTTAGAAAAATCGATTTCTCAAAAACCCCTAAAATTATATGTTTTTGATAAAAAATGGCCAATAAATTGATAAAAATATGTGTTTTTGGATTGAGCATAGGTTCTGTGAGTAGTAACATTTCGGGCCAAAATCAACTCATAATCTTTCATTGTTCGAATAAATTGAAATACAGATATGATAAATGTTTCGATTATCTATCAAACCCCTCAAATTTCATCAAGAAACATTCAATATTGAAAATACTATTGACATAATAGCTAAAAATATGCTATTTCAATCGAGAGAGTCTTTTTCTTCAATGTTTTAATCCAAATTCCTTATTTTATAAACATTAGATAATGATTCCCAGCAATAATGCATGAAACACACAAAAAATTCGTAAGTAAATGAATAAAAAAAGGTAGTATATAATAAAAAACGGGTGCTTGCTACATATAACGTTCACTATTTCAAAATAACGCCCGTTATAGTCACATAACCGTTATTTGTAAATAACGCCTAATATATCGGCTAATCATTCTGGTTAGTATAAAACTGGCTGGTTAGACAAAAACATAGTTGGTTCGACCCCTTACAAACCAGTTTTGGGCCAAACATTTTAAAGGGTACCCTAGAATATATTAAGGAAAATATCTCTTTATTCCATATTTTTAACTTCCATATCTCATGAGACTCAATAATTGAAAATATTACTTGTAAACAAAGATCTCTATCTTTTCTACCTTACAACCCCTGAACCCCTTTGACCATAAATTTTTTATCCAAACAAACACTAAAATGATACCCTATTCAAACTCCATCTCTCTCTCTCTCTCTAAAACTCCATCTCTCTCTTCACTTCTCGGTGAGTTACCAGCTCAAGGGATTTAGCTTGAGCTTGAACACGAGCACACCTTCTTATATGTAAGAGAGAGATAGAGTTTGGGTTTTAGAGAGAGATAAAGTTTGAGTTTTAGGGAGAGAGATGGAGTTTTGAGTGAGAGACGATAATGTGAGAGAGATGGAGTTTGGGTTTTAGAAAGAGATGGAGTTTTAGAGAGAGATGGAGTTTTAGAGAGAAAGAGACAGAGTCATTTTATAAGTTGTTGAGGTCAATAATACATGGTCAAAAGAGTTTAAGGGTCGAAAAATAGAACAGATAGAGTCTTTTTGCGTACAAGTAATATTTTTTATTCTTGAACCTGATAAGATATAGAAGTTAAAAATAGAAAATAATAAGATATTTTCCCAATATATTATACACTCAAAATCGGCCTTAACCTGCAATTCTGATCTAATCAGCTGATTTTCTAACACTAATTGAGACGTGTGGGGCTTAAAAAAGGCAAAATGAATGGGCTACGAAAGTACGTCGTACATTTCAGCTTCTATCCTTTCAATCTCTCCATCTCATACCCAATGAGATCAAAGTGCGAGAAAATAAAGGGGTGATATTATATGGGAAAAAATTCATATAAGACATCTTACATTATAGAATTAAGGTGCACTTTCCTTCTTGCAACATATTTTCTAGACAATCCATTTTGAAGATTTCTATGTATTTATAGATCGACATGATTTGAATCATTTTTAAAGGTTAAAATTTTATTATCAGTAATGAAAATAGATTTTTGGGCCATCCTAAAATTTTCAACTCCAAAATTACATCTTATGACATAGTTTGGAGGGATGTCTTACTTTACTTGTTTAAGGTTACAATTTATGTATTCCTTGACTTATTATACAAGGGATTATATACTATGAGACTATTTATCTTTAGCATAAGGAGGTCACAATTAATCATAACCATTAGATATGTAATTGGATGGCTTGAGGTGTGTCATGAAGTTCAAGAAATTTTTTGTTAGACTTTGGGTATATCATAAGTATATTTATAACCATTTAATTTGAAATTTGATATACAAGAATGACAGTGACCTCTTTGTACTAAAAGTAAATAGTTTCTATATTCAAAAAAAGTAAATGGTCTCCTTGAATACTTTTCCATTATATAAGGATGTAGTTTCCATTACATAAGGATGTAGGTTGCAACATTGAACAACCAAAGTAAGGGGTACCTCCGAATTTTGTTATGAGATACAATTTTGGCATTAAAATTTTTTAAGATGGTGTAAGAAACTATTTTTAAATCTGATTATAAAATTTTAAACTCCAAAACCAGTTCGAATCAAGTAAATCTATAACTATATGAAAACCTTGAAAATAGATGGTTCAGATAATATGTTGCAAGATGTATTATTTTTTGGACTTAAAATCTTTTTTTTTTCTCCATATATATTCATCTTGATGCTGAGATGATCAACTAAATGTTTTTCCAACATCAAAACAATCTTTTTTGAAGAATTTTGGAGGTACACCTTAATTTTACATTTTAAGATGTCAACCTCCTAAATTTTCCATATCAAGGGTCGAAACCTCTTATAAAATTATTAAGAGGGTTGAAAGATCTTAACTGATATTAATAGGTTTACTTTAAAATTTTCAATTCAATCGGGTACCTCAAATAAACCAAAAGCGTTTTAGTAATTTGACATACCCTTTCCAAGTAGTGCAAGTTCCCGTCCTTTAGTTGGGGCTTCTTAGGCAGGTCATATTATTGAAGGATAAAGTTTATATAGATCCGAGGTTCTAAACAATCAAATTAAAGCCTACATCAAACTTTTCATTAAAAAAGGTTGTTTTGGTCCCAATTATCCTCAAGTTGATTATCTCGATATCAAGATGCATGAATATGAGAAAAAATAGATCTCAAATTTTGAAAATAGTTCGTCTTTGACCGTCAATTTTCAATATTTCCAAGTTTTTATAGATCTGTCGATCTACACTATCTTTTAAACTTTAAACTTTATAAATAAAGATGAAAATATATTTTAAGACTATCACAAAGATTTTCAGTATTGAAACCACATTTCTCGATACTATTTTAAGGTAGGCTCTAATTTGGTTGTTTAGAGCCTCGGCACTATACAAACCGATGCCGGTGTTTGTTCAAATTTTGCAATCCCAATTGGGGACGATTTGGATATTTTTAATTATTTAATTATAAATTTGAAAAAATACCCAAGTGGAATGAAAAATTAAAAGTTAAGTATTTAATGTTGATTGAGATGTTTTTTGAATCACTTGCTGATTTTGTAAAAGGTTATATCCACTTAAATGACATTCTCCCTAAAATAAAGTACGTTATCGAGGAGGAGGATTACCACTTCATACTTTTAGCAATTTCATACATACACGATGAGATGCCAGTGTAAATTTCATACTCGCAATTCACGATATGAGAGAAAATTCCATACACGCAATTCACGATATGAGAGAGAGAGAGAGAGAGTTAACCCCATTCGAGATAGAGGGAGATTCCCTAATTTGAACCCCAAACACATACAGTATTTAAAAAAAAAAATTTGTTGGGAAAGTTTTTTATAGTTCTTCTACTATATAGAAGTTATGTATTTCTTTTTATCTAGCCGTTTGATCTAAATAGATAACTGAGATGGACCAGCCATCTGATTTGAACAGATGGCTGAGATGGACCCAATCACAATGTGATGCCTCTACACTGTTTTTATTTTAATTTTTTTTCTACAAAATATTTTGACTCCAAATTTTACGCATCCACTCATCTCTTGAACTAGCAACTTCAGGGGTATTTTGGTTATTTTATTTTGTCAAAAATATTTGTTATTACTGATTTAATTGCCCCATTGAGATGATTTCATGTATCGAAATTTATATTTATATAATTTGTATAAAAAATTAAAAATAAAATAATTTAAGACGTTGAATCTAAATCAAATAGCCAGTTGCTCACTTGATCTAAATTGAACATATGGATGGGTGAAATATATAACTTGTATATAATAGAGGAAATACAAAAGGGTGCAGTTAGCATACAGATGCATTCGTAGCTACAGAGGTAGGGTGCACCTTCAAATTTTATCATGGTATGCAATTTTAATGTAAAATGTCTTAGGATTGTCTCAAAATCTATTTTTATATCTAATTATAAAATTTTAAATTTAAAAAATGGTTAAAATCAAGTAGATCTATAAATATATGAAAATCTTGAAAATGGACGGTGTAGATAATATGTTGTAAAATGCACTATTTTTTAAACTTAAAATCTTTTTATTTTTCATGGTCATACATCTTGATGTCGAGATGATCAATCAAAAGGTTTTTCAACATTAAAACTATCTTTTTCCGATGGATTTTTGAGATGCATCCGTAGTTCTACATTATAAGGTTGCATCCTTATATAAACTTTTTCCGATACACAAAGCTTTCCCTGTATTAACCCCATTTGAGAGAGAGAGATATGAAAAGTTGAAACATGGGCTGAACCTTTATATACGGCTAAACTTAGGAAGACCCAAATTCCCATTCTTGACTTTAGATTCAAAGGGTCCTACACCGTTGTAATTATGGAATTTAAATTTGTCCGTTAAATCACGAACTTTGGAATTTTCAATACCTAAATGCATTTACCCCCAAAAATTCAAATTTGGATGATAATAATAGTCAAAGACAAAATCCAAATATAAGGATCCAAATGTTCAAGGGGACCCTCAACATTGGGACACATGATCGAAGGCAGGAAATCGGTTTTATTTTGATAACATGACAGTTCTATCATGGGTATTATCAACGTTTCGGATCTGAATCAGTCATGGACTGTCCTGATTCATCATCATCATCATTATTTGAGTCTTATCTCAATTATATGGGGTCAGCTATGGACTATTCTAATTCTTTTGAATCAGCTCGACTTTATAACCCAAAAGCAAGAGAATTTGATCTTAGTCTTGTTTTTTCACCTAATTATATCAAATTTATAATAAAATTTTCCACTCTACAAAAACTTTGACAAAACTTTTTGCATCCAAACCAAAAATTTCTAAAGTCTCAAGATTTGGGGTTTTAGCCCTAGAGATGCAAGCCAACCTGGGCCAAGCTAGCCTAGATCGTTGCTAGCCCTAATTTTGAGGTGTTTCAACCTGGAATCGCTCGGCGTTTGTTAGCCTGGGAGACTCGGGTTGTTCTGGGATTTAATTTGACGATTTTCTAAACACTGGTTAATATGATTAAAGGAACCGAGTCACTCGGTGTTTGCGCAACTCCGGCTCATCTAATTCACTCTATTGTGGAATAACATGATCTTGATGGTCACCAGGTGCGATCCCCGATCATCTAACGGTCCAGATCATCCCAACCATGTAATTGCGATCCAAACAAGTTGGGCTCATCTGAACCCTTTCCTACCCTTGTTGTTGGGCTTGGGGCTTAGGATGCAAAGGGGTCATATCTGAAAGAAAAAGGCATGAGTTATTTTCATAGACTTTTTTTTTTTTTTTTTCCAATTCATGTATAAATAATAATATTTTTGACAATGTTATAAATAAATAATATTGATGGAGATAACAAGAGACGTCTGAGTCACGCATAGTTTTATCTCAGATGATAACGAAATAATCAATAAAATTTTAAATAAATAAATAGTGGTTAACCTAACCATAATATTTAGATGCCTTAGTCTCATGCAAATTTGAAAGTCTTTTTTGTAATTTACCAACTGGAAGGGAAGAATAACTACGCCCCATATCTATTGGAAACTACCAAAATAAAGCAAAAAAATTTCACCAATTTAGAAAAATAGCTCCCCCAAAATAAAGAAATTACTAAAATTTCCACTCTTTAAGAATTCAGCCTACTTCTAAAAATAGAAACTGGCCCTTGATACCTTGCCAAAAAATTTATTAACAAAAAAAAAGCAAAATTTATATTACAATATTAATTTTTCTTTTTTTATTTATATGGACATGAGGGTGTTTATATTTGCTGTTATTAATAATTAAGAGAGAGAAATAAAAAAGTGTATGCGTAGTTTCTATGAAACGAGAAGAGCTCGTCAAATCCCAACCCACCAATCAACCTAGATTTTCAAACTATGAGGGGAGAGAGTAAGATGGTCCCACACTTCACCAATTCAGCAGTCCACCTAAGACTTCTCTCCATATATGTTCTCTATTGCACTTTCTTCCCGATTCATCTCTGTCTCTAACCATCAGCTATGAATTGGTGGCTTCAAATATTGGCCACCATAACTATAAGCCTGCTATTATCATCCCCATCTTCTTCCCATCCTCTCTCTCAAGATTTTTCCTCAATCCCTGAACCTCCTTTTGATCCCTCTAATACATGGGGAGGTTTCTCTCAATTCCAAGATGCTCCCCTAGGTTCCAACATAACTGGCATGGTGGAATTGAAGAAGTACTTTCAGCGATTCGGGTACCTTCTAAACCCTCCGAATTCATCGGAAACCCTGACCGATTGCTTCGATGAGGAGTTCGAGTCGGCTGTTCGGACGTATCAGGCCAGGCTCAGTCTATCGGTCACGGGACGGCTCGACCCCGATACCCTGGCCCAAGTCATGACCCCTAGGTGTGGCATGCCTGACAAAGGCCTTGGTGGCCCCTTCCATGAAGTTGGACACTATGCCTTTTTTCCTGGGGTGCCCAAGTGGCCTAGAGGGAAGAAAGCCCTAACTTATGGGATCTCACCCACCAACATGGTGAACTATTTGGACATGGAAGATGTTAGGATGGCCCTTTCTAGGGCTTTTGATAGGTGGTCCAACGTGATCCCACTAAATTTTACTGAAACACAGGACTACTATGGAGCTGACATAAAAATAGGGTTTTTTAGTGGGGATCATGGGGATGGTCAGCCCTTCGATGGGGTTCTAGGCATATTGGCCCATGCCTTCTCTCCAAGCAATGGGAATTTTCACTTGGATGCATCAGAGACTTGGTCCACTGATTTTGGGGTGCAAAAGTCTAGGGTTGCCATTGATTTGGAGTCAGTGGCCACACATGAGATAGGACACTTGCTAGGTCTAGGGCACTCTAAAGAGAAAGAGGCAATTATGTATCCTAGTCTCTCACCCAGGACTAAAAAGATGGAATTGAGGTCTGATGATATTATTGGGGTGCAATCCCTTTATGGGTCTAACCCTAATTTTGACCCTAACTTATTGACACAATCTGATTTGTTATCAAACCTTGGGGGTGAGGGAATTAGGGGAACATGGAGTGTGTTGCTTGTGCTAGGGTTGGGGTTTCTCATTTGTTGCTTGTGATTGTTAACTTTCTTCCCTCTTTTGTAATTCTTTGCTTTTGGGGGAGGGAGAGTCATTGATTCTTGATGTACTATACATTCTTTACTGTATATTATATGAATATTTATGGTATGGTTGGGTTGGTTACACCTCCAAGGGAAGGATGTACCATGACTTCTTTTTTTTTTTTGTCAATATGTTAGTTATTGGTCAGTTGATTAGAGAGAAAAAGAAAGGATTAGAGAGAGAGTCCTGTCATTTCTTTATTTTCTTCACCCTTTAAATTCTTTTTAGTAACTATGATTCATTCTTGTAAATATCAATATTGATGGTTGGATTGGATACTTAAGATGGTTAGTTATTGGTTGTTTAGAGAGAGATTTTGCCATTTCCTCATCTTCAAGAAAGAGTTCCTCTTGATTAGTTATCAGTTGGTAGGGTAGAGAGAGAGAGGTGTCCATTTCCTCGTTTTCTTCAAGAGAGAGAAACATTGTGGAATTATTAGTTGGTAGGGGGGAGGAGAGAGAAAGAGATTTTGCCGTTTCCTGGTTTTCTCTTCTTCCTTTTAGTCTTAAAACGTGTTGTATGGGCAAGGGACTGTTTCTTCATTCACTTAGCAGCAGTTTCATACCTCTCTTGAAACGTTTCTCTCTCTCTCTTAAGGCTTAAATAAAAATAAATGGTTGGTTTGGAGAAGTCAAGAAGCTTTCATTTGAGTGGGAAATTGCGTGTCTTAGCCATTTTAGAGAGAGAGAGAGAGAGAGTTTTCCTGGTGAGAGAACTCACGCAACAAACCAAAAAATCAATGTTTTCTTGACAATTGATCCTCACCACAAAGCCACCATCACCAACATAGGTTGTGTATAAATATCATTTTTTTAAGTAAATAGGAAGATGTAGTTTGCTCTTGCAAAGAAGGAAATTCAAGTCTCATTGCTCCCCTTTACCTTTTTCTTTTTGTGGTACACAAAAGCAATAATCAAAAGTTCAAACTTTAAAGCATCGCTATCAAGAGATTCAAGACCAAAACAAACCGGGGTTGGATTTCCGACAAGTGCCTTACTGGTCGAGAGTAAAAATTGGGTTTTGTAATACCGGGTAAAACTTATATTTGATTGTTTTTTACTGTCTTGTTAGTACGGATTTTGTATGTTTCAAGTCTTAAAATCGGATTTGTGACCCAGAAAGAGAGAGAGAGATGTTCATGGAAGCGTAGAAGCAAGAGAGAGAGTTAATGGAAATGTAGATATATAATAAAAGATGTCTAACTTAGAAGTAGAGGTTGGAGAAAACAAGCTAGTAAACAATATCCTGTAACTGAAGATTGCAGGAGAAAATGACACCATAAAAGTATGAATCCCACATCGCTAATAAAAAAGTGTTGCCCACAAGGTAAGGGTGACCATAGGTAGCCTATTGTTGCTCATGAGGTAAACATGATGATTGGTGCTTATGTAAGTGAAGTTGGGGGGCTCCATCACAATATTTTTTATTGACAAATGTTTAAAAACTATGGTTCATTAAAAAGGTTCTCAAAAAACAAATGTTTAAAAACTATGGTTCATTAAAAAGGTTCTCTCTCCACCTCCGTGGCAAAAAAATCAGTGGACCGGTTCAAACCGGCCGGTTCTAAGGGACACGATCTACAAACGGTGACCTTGATACCCAAGTGTAAGGGTGACGATTGGTAGCCTATTGTTGCTCATGAAATAAACTTGACTTAGGTGCTTATCTAAGTCAAGTTGGAGGGCTCCACCACAATACTTTTTATTGAACAAAATGCTCTTTCTCCTGTTATGTGGCAAAGAATTGGTGGACCGGCTCAAACTGGCCGGTCTGAAAATGAAGACGTTGATACCCAGCCTAAAACGGACGATTCCGATCCGGATCAATAATTTTTCAAATCTTAATAAATTCATTTAAATCATTTCCAAAAATTAAAAAGGCGCAATTTCTTTTAGGCTGAGGCTGTAAACCGTCAAAATAAAGTGTGCCTTCAAATAGTATTGAAAGATATTGTTTCAATATTGGATATATTTGTGATGGACTGAAAATTTATTTTTATGTCTAATTATAAAATTTAAAGTTTAAAAAATAGTGTAAATCAAGCAGATCTATAAATATTTGAAAATTTTAAAAATTGACGGTCCAAAAATACAATACAAGATTCACTATTTCCAATACTTGAAATCCATTTTTTTGTCATGTCCATACATCTTGAGGTTCAGATGATCGATTTGAGGAATTTTACACTTCTTCTAACGAATTTTTAAAGTGCACTTTATTTTAATTGTCTAGAGCCTCGCATTTATATAAACTTTTTCTAAATAAAAATCATAGGAGAAATAAATCGTCTTGTGTATCCTCCTATTCTTTGTGGTTCTAAAGCAAATGGTATGATTACTTTTACGGTACACCTCGTGTCCATGAAAAGGTTGAACAGTGATTTGAAAGTCATCGACTTAACTCCGAATCGTCCGAGTTGGTCTGGAATGGGGAACTGAGCGATTCCGATATGAAAAACCTCTCTGGTTTTCCCAAAATCATCTGGTTTTCCCAAAATCATTTTTACATTTTTATTAAAAATTGTCTAACCTGACTCATGCTCCTCGAGTCGAAGTTAGATCAAAGGAAATTACGGCTCGTTTGGATCTTAAGGTAAACAAAACCATGTTTTGGATCATAACATGGTTGTGCAAACCATGGTTATGCTAAAACCTGGTTATTGAGAAATGATTGTTCGTATAGATTGTAGATAATATCCAAGTTATAAAAAATCCCTAGTTTGGGTCATCTATTTGCGTAACTTGAGTTTACACTATTTAGGACACACTTGGTAGGTTTGAAACATTTTTGTACAAAATATTTTCATGTGAAAATTACATTACACATATTTGGTATGCAACAATACATATAAAAAAAATTCTCATTATAAAAATTTTTGCCAAAATTTTAGAGAGAGAAACTCCCTAAAAACTTTTAGAAAGAGAAACTATCTCAACATTTTTAGAGAGAAAACTGTCTTAAACTTTAAATTTGATATAGTGTCTCTCCAAATATTTTGAGATAGTTTCTCTCTCTAAACATTTGAAAATTCATATCGATAAAAATTTCTCTCTCTAAAAATTTTGATATAGTTTCTATCTCAAAAAATTGTAAGGTAGTTTCTCTTTCTAAAATTTGATATAGTTTCTCTCACTAAACTTTAAAATACTTTCCCTCTCTAAAACTTAAAATTTGATTAAACTTCTCTAAAAATTTTGAGATATTTTTAGGTAATTTCTCCCTCTGAAACTTGATATAGTTTCACTCTCCAAAATTTTAAGATACTTCCTGTCTAAAACTTGAAATTTGATATAATATCCCTCTCTAAAAAATTTGAGATAGTTCTCTCTCTAAAAGTTTCAGGTTGTTTCTCTCTCTAAAAAATTTAAGATAGTTACTCTCTAAAAGAAATTTAGGTAGTTACTCTCTCTAAATTTTATATAGTTTCTCTCTCTCAAGCTTAAAATTTGAGATAAGTTCCCTTTAAAATTTTTGATATAGTTTCTCTCTCTAAAATTCTGGTATTTTTTCTCCCTAAAGTTTTAAGATACTTTCTCTCTAGAACTTGAAATTTAAGATAGTTCTTCTCCCTAAAAAATTTTAGATAGTCTCTCTCTCAAAAATTTGATATACTATATATCTCTAAAATTTTAAGATACTTCCTTTTTTAAAAACTTGAATTTTTGAGACAGTTTCTCTCACTAAAAATTTTCAGATATTTCTCTCTCTAAAAAATTTTAGGTCGTTCCTTCCTTAAAAATTTGATATAGTTTCACTCTCTAAAAGTTTACAATACTTTCTCTCAAAAACTTAAAATTTGATGTAGTTTCTCTCTCTAAAACTTGAAATTTGAGATAGTTTCCCTCTCTACAAAATTTCATGTAATTTCTCTCTCTACAATATAATATATTTTCTCTCTCTAAAATTTTAAGATTTGTTTTTTCTCTAAAACTTGAAATTTAAGATAGTTTCTCTCTAAAAAATTTGGCTAGTTTCTCTCTCTAAAATTTGATATAGGTTTTCTCTTTTAAATTTTGAGATACTTTCTCTATCTAAAACTTAAAATTTGATATACTTTCTCTCTCTAAAATTTTTGAGATAGCTCATCTCTCTAAAAAAATTTAGTAGTTTCTCTCTCTAAAATTTGATATAGTTTCTCTTTTTAAAATTTAAAGATATTTTATCTCTCTAAAACTTAAAATTTGAGGCGATTTCTCTCTCTAATTTGTGTGGATAGTTTGGCATAAGTAATTGTACGTAATAAAGTGGACAGCTCTAGTGCCAAAGGTTGGTCAAACGCTATTGTGTATAGCAAAAGGGATGATTTTATGGGAAATATGGAAAGAAGTTATATTGTATAGCAAAAAGGATGATTTTATGAGAAATATGGAAAGAAAGAAACAGGTGGACTTTTGAAAGAATTTCTCTTTCCTTAGATTATTTGATTCAGTCAATCAAATTGTCTATCTCGTCGTGCCTATCCATTTCTAAAGAAGGCTGGGGTTTATCAAAGATTGATGTTTTGGCTAATTTGGGCAATCTCTTTCTTCTTGGTTCTTTAATAGCCGGCCAAAGTTAAACTGGGTAACCCCCTCTTCTGGTACCTTTAAGCTTAATTTTGATGGCAATTCCTTGGGCAATTCTGGAATAGCTGATATTGGTGGAGTGGTGAGGGATTGTTGTGGCAATACTCTCTTTTCCTTTGCAGGGCCAATCGGATGTGCAACTGCAAACTACGTTGAGATGTGTTCACTTTACCATGGTCTTCTGAAGATTTTCAGGGAACGAAATTGTGGGGAGATATGTTGGATTGAGGGGGGTTCTCTAAATGTCATTAAGTGGTGCAATAAGGGGCAACGATTTCTTTGGAACCTTCGTTCTCTGTGGTTACGCATTTTGGATCTGGCTGCTCCCCTCACAATTACCTTCTCACATGTTTACCGAGAAGCTAATTCGGTTGCTGATGAGTTGTCTAAGGGGGGCACTCTTTAACTTTCTCTTGTTAGATCTGATAATGCAATTTTCTTTTCGTAGAGCTAATAAAAGTAGTAACATTTGTCAAAAAAAAAAAAGCTGTATTCCTTCTTTCATGCTTACATAAAACAATATTTTGAATAACTCAATTTTTTTCTTGGTTTGTATGACCATGTTTTGGCCCTCTTGTTTTGTTATAGAAAACATGATTATGTATCCAAAAAGTTGCCAAACGTGTTGTATTGTTTACCCTAGGATCCAAACGACTCCTTAAGGTCGGACCGTTAGCAAGTCAAAATTCAAATCCGACTTTTTAAACACCAGAAAGGAGGGAAAGGTAGAGAAGAGGGGTTGCTAGGATATTTAAGAACTAAAGAAGTGTTAAAATTAAGGAAAATTGTTTCATGCGGGTAAGACCGCATTTCTACACATGCAATTCAGAAAGTGTAAAGCATCCATCTTAAAGATGGATGCAAGTAGGTGTTCTATCTAATAATAATGGAAACTAATGGTCCAAATGTTTTCTTACTAGAATTGTTATTTCTAGTTTTTTAAGTTTATTTATTTGCTCATATTCATGATCTCTATGTTAGAGATTACATACCCTTAAAAATTAAGTCCTAAAATCCATCTCAAAAATAGATTTATTAAGAGGCCCACATTTCTACATGTGCGGGCTTCGCCGCATAGAAATCGAGTTCTAAAATTAAGAGAAAATATCTTCGTACCCCTTATTTTTGGTTACCATTTCTCAAGAGACCCACGAATTTAAACTATTTCTTGCGGCATAAAGTCTCTATCTTTGTTATCTTCCTATCCCCTAGACTTCTTTGACCATACATTATTGACCTAAACATTTTGTAAAATGACGTTATCGGGATCTCTCTCCAACTTGAGTATCTCTCTCCTCTCTCTTAAAACTCCGTCTCTCACCTCTCTCATCCCCTCTTTCTCTCTAGCATTCAAAAAGACACCTAATTCAGTACTTTGTTGATGCACTTGGTAAGGCTGGCTTTTGAATTGATAATTGAATTTCTCAGGAGCTCGAGGGATAGGCGACGCTGCCTAGTAAAGCAGTATAGCGTCATGGGGGAAATTGAGCTTAGCACGAGCTCCTCTGTACTCCATAGCCTTTGCATCATAAGCCCTGGCCGCCTCCTCCGGTGTCTTGAAAGTGCTAACCATACCCTTATGGCTTTGTGCAGGTCTCAAATCTCAGCTGCCCATTTCCCCATGGCCTCTGTCTCATTCCCTTGTACTTCCTCTTCTTACATGAGTTTGAAGCTACAAAATCACACAGTTCCATCAAGGTCAAGAAAAAGAGAACCAATCAAAATTTGAGAGGGAGGAAGATGTTGAGGAATGAGGTTGAAGAGGATCACTTGCCTTGTGGACTTGGGTCCGCTAGGGGTTCTATTGGCGAGGAGGAACTCCCACTGTAGATCTTAGAGAGAATGAGAGAGGTGAGAGATGGAGTTTTTATAGAGAGAGCAAGGAGAGAGATACAGAGTTTTCATATAGAGAGAGATACGTGGAGTTTTTATAGAGAGGAGAAAGATACATAGCTTTGAGAGATGGAGTCATTTTACAAAATGTCTAGGTCAATAATGTATGGTCAAAGGGGTCTAGGGGTAAAAGATAGAAAAGATGAAGACTTTATGCTCAAGAAATAGTAAAGTTTTAGGTTTCTTGATAAATAATAGCCAAAAATAAAATGTACAGAGATATTGTCCCTAAAATTGATGATACCCATAGCTGACTTATCTTAACATAGATCCATGAGTTGCACGATGCTCACGCTCAGAGATTGGATGAAAAATAAATTTAAAATATCTATTTTCAATAAAAATTAATATTTGTGTATTTCATGTTAAGACATTCAATTTTGTTTTGTAGTATTTAAACTACTATTAGTATTTTTATTTTTAAATACTAAACTCGATTTTTAAAATATTTTTAAATCTAATTAACATCAAATTTTTTTGAGAAAGGATCATATAGGACCCTCTCCCACCTATATGTGTAGGACCTCAAAGGATCACATGTGATAACTTTTCTAAAGATCCATGTCAAATTTAATGGCTATCCTTTAGGATCCTACACACATGGATGGGGGAGGGTCCTATAAGATCATTTACTCATTATTTTTATCTTAAAATTTTAAATATTTCTTTTTTATCGCTATTTTTGTATTTATATTTCATGTTTTCCAATTTTATGTTCTATCAAAGTTTTTTAATTTTTGTCTTATAGTTTCCAGATAAGCTAAATGTTATAATAGAATATTTAAGAACAATTAGCATGTGAAAACCATTTCTATTTTTTTAATATCTAACAAGTCCCTCCTTAAAACTCGAGTTTTCAAATAAGTTTTTAGTTTTCAAAATATGTAAAAACACTCCGAGGTTTTCAAAAATCTTAAAAATAAATAAAAATAAAAATTAAAAGATATGACCATGCATTTTATCTTTTTTGTAAGGAAAAAGCTTATATAGAGCCGAGGCTCTAAACAATCAAATTAAAGCCTACCTAAAAAATTTTACTAGAAGAGGTTGTTTTGATGCCCAAATATCTTCAAATTGATCATCTCGACATCAATATGCATGGACATGAGAAAAAAATAGATTTCAAGTTTTGAAAATGGTGTATTATGTAACACATTTTTCGACCGTCAGTTTTTAAGATTTTCAAGTTTTCATAGATCTGTCGATCTACACTATTTTTTAATATTTAAACTTTATAAATAAAGATAAAAATATATGTTAAGGCTATCACAAAGATTTTCAGTATTGAAACCGTATTTTTCGACACTATTTGAAGGTAGGATCTAATTTGATTGTTTAGAGCCTAGGCTCTATACAAACTGCACATTTTTTTTATAATAAGACTTTATGTACTTTTCATTCAAAATTCTGATTATTATTATTATTTTTTTACTTATTTCTACATTAATTTGAAACATAGACTTACTACAAATGAGGTTAAATCCAAAATATCAATTTAAACAAAAACTCTCACTAACATATTCCCAAAATGTATTAAAACAATTGTATCCCACAAAATAAGTCACCAATATATTCCAACCCAAACAAAAAAATCTCCAAGAAAAAAAAAAAAGAAAGAAGAAGAAAGGGGATATTCACCCATTACCCTACTCCTCCAAAACAAAACAAAAGAAAATAAAAAAAAATAATATACAAGAAGAGTCACTAACGAAAAACCTTCATTTTATATGAACCATGAATATTATTGTTTCTAAGAGGAAGTGATAGTACATTTGAATATACAACTATTGCATTATATTATGATACAACCGTTGCATGAGATCACTACCTTTTAGATGATTGGGTCTAAACAAGAACATCATCATTGCTAAAAAGAAATGATACAACCGTTGCATGAGATCACTACCTTTTAGATGACTGGGTCTAAACCAAAAACATCATCATTGCTAAGAGGAAAAGAGAGAACAAAGAGTGCCTTGTCGGTTTGGCTTCAAGTCTTAGACTTGGTGGAGTCTTTGAGGAATTCCTTTCATCATATGTATAGTGTGTCTAATGATTTAGTTGACACTCTCGCAAAAAGGGATGTTTTTTTCGCTGTTGATGTTATTTCATCAATGTAATTTCCTTTCATTAATAAAGTTTATTCATATTGGTAAAAAAAACAAATATTTGAAGATTTAGATGACTAGGAATTGAACTAGGATTGGGGTTCCAATATGCAGGCTTGCTTACACATGGTTTTTCAAAATCTGGGTCTATTAGCTGGATCATCCACCTGTGTTGGATCACCAAATTAGCAGTCTAGATCAGTCTAAATCGGTGATCCACAAAAATATTAAAATAAAATAAAATAAAAATAGAGGTTTATGGGATGGGATTCATGGAGGAGTAAGAAAACACTAAATAAGTTTTTTTTAAAAGAAAGGAATCAAAAAAGAAGGCCGGATCAATCTTGGTTGATTTCCAATGATAAGTGATTCCCCGTCCAAATCACCTGGTTTTAAATCATTGTTTGAACGTATTACTAGAACAAATAATGCTTTGTTATTTTCGCCTGGTACGAATAAATTTGATTAAATTTCACCTTTTTGGGTTATTTGTTTGTTAGGTAGTGCACACAACACAAAAATTTGAATAGAATATTATTACTCATTTAGTTTTTGTCGATTGCAATCTAATTCTTAGGATCTTTTTTTTTTTGTCCTTACAATGATCCTATGCTTTGAATTGTTGTTATTGTTATGGGATTGTAAATAATGAGACCATTTATTTTTGGTACAGGAGATCTATCATTTTCAACCATTGAATGTGAAATCTAAAAAATGAAAGTGCATCATAACATTCAAAAAATTTTGTTTTGAACTCTGTATCCAAATAATGACACATCCTTAACCACCCAATTTCAAATCTAAATGACAATAACTTAGTTATGGCTATAGTTAGCAAGTCGGAGAATAATAATATATGGGCAAACCAAAATATTGTTGATAAATCGGTTTTGCTCCAAAAAGTTGGATGTAAAAAATCGGGTAAAAAATATGGATTGTAAAAAATTAGGTAAGTTAGAGAATCGTGAATATTTCATATTTGACTCAAAAAAACAGGTCGAAAAAATCAGATATATAAAAATAATAAAATGTGAGATTATGAGTTGTGGTTATTGTAAGAATACATCAAAACCATTGTATTATATTCTATATCCATACATTATATCATCACAATAATACCTGCCAATTTTTTATCTAAACTTTCAATAAATACAACAATAATGTTTATTTTGTTGTCACGACACAAAAATATGATAGATTTATTGAGAGCACACAATAAAATAACTACAGCAATACTAAACACAAGAACTATATTAACAATCAACATGAATAGTAGCCCAAGTTATGGGATTATTATTTGAAGAAAAAAACAATAAATAACCTTCAGTATAGGATTGCAGTTAACTAAAACACAAAAATCCAAAATGTAAAATAGTTGTCCATCCAAATTACTATGTCGTATACACTAATTAAATAGAAAAAGTTAAAACGGTGATTGAAATTAATCAAACTTTTACATGCAGAAGGTAAGCAACGAAATGCTTAAGCAAGTCCAAATATTTGAAGTTCCCATGAATTCCTAGCTGCCAAATTTTTTAGTTCATTGAATCTCTCTCTTACATTTTATGAAGACAATAATGTTTAGAGAAATTTTTTTTTTCATTGGGTTACTCTTCTTTCAACTCTAACTATTATTTTGAGGTATACAATTGTTTTGATATATTGTCTTTGGAGAATCTGTTGCATGTTTTTTTGGAAACATATTGGTAAAAACTTTTATGAAAATTTTTATTAAGTAAAGATTCTTAATTTACCCCTACTTTAATGCACTTGTCTCTAAACGAGAACTCGAAGGTACTAAATCAAAAAAGAAATGAAGTTATAGGGAAGAAGATTTTTTGAAGAAGTTTTTTTTGGGAAAATAATATTTAAAAAACGCAAGTCTTTGAAGATCATTTGGAAAACTCGGAGTTCTTAATGGATTTAAAAAAATTCACGAGTTTTTTAAAAAATCGTGTTTTAAATGGAGACTTGCTAAGTATAATTGTGACCTCCTTGTATCAAAAGTAAATGGTCTCATTGTTATCTAGTGTTATTGTTTTATCGTCTGTACCTAATAGAATTATATATTTTGCCTTATAATAACGAAGGACGCATATAATGTTGTGTATATTGAAAATTTAGACAAAAAAAAATCATGAAGTAGGACTTTAAATGCTACCAAGCCATAGCATGAAATTATTTGATTATATTGTATTATTGCAATAAAATGATTGCATTGCATGCCTCAATGCAAATTGTAACTTCAGTCATATATACATATCCAAGTTTTTTGCTCCATTTTCTAACTAAATTTGAAATTTCATAATTTCTTAACTTACCCAATCTTTGGTGGTCCAAATTTTTACCCTAATTTTTGGCCTCTAGTACCAAAAATAGATTTAAACACAGGTTTTTTTTTTTTTGCCAACGTATTATTATTCCCCGGTTTGCTAAGTAAAAAGTTTATATAAGGTTGCAAACTTACTTGTAAAACATGAAGTAGTCTACATAACCCATCTTATTTGAAAGGTGTAGATTTAACACTATCAAAAAATATGAGTTTTTTTGTGGAAAAATTTCGTATAGAACCCTAATTCCTCGTATTATTTCATATAGGTCTTCCTTCCGTTTTTCTTTCAAACAGTAGAAAAAAACCCCTAAAGATTTCAATATATCCCCTCATCTTTTATCTCCCTCGTTTATTGACTTTTGATCATAAAAATTAGCTCACACACATACTATATATATATATATACTACTTACTTACTTAACTTAAGTTAACGTTAACGTTAAGTTAAACGTTAAAGTTAAAGTTAAAGTTAAAGTTAA
>NW_006497600.1:1979475-2009034 GCF_000471905.2 Amborella trichopoda | reverse complement strand
CAAAAAAACGGAAAAACGAAAACGAAAAAGTTAACTTAACTACTACTACTACTACTACCTACGTACCACTTACGTCCACCAACCCAACACACTCTCCCCTCCTCTCTCTCTCTCTTCTCTCTGCCACCAACCCAACGACACTCTCTCTCTCTCTCTCTCTCTCTCTCTCTCTCTCTCTCTCTCAATTTTATTCTTAACAAAGCATGCTCTTACTCTCAACTTTACTCTTAACAAACAGCAGGCTCTCTCTCTCTCTCTCTTGGGTATGAAAGGTGGCTAAGACCTGGTTACATGGATAATCTTGTCAAGATCAACAAAGGACATCCTTGAGAAGCTTGTATCGACGATTGTTGGACCTTGTAGAAGACATTGCCCCCCCATTCTTCTTCTTATCATGTGCATACTCATCCTCTTGCTTCACCTCATGGCCAGAAACAGATATTCTGGCTTCTTTCCTGGCCATTTTCCGGCAATGCAACTTGTAATCTCTGCCTCTCTCTTCACTTAGGCACCAGTCGCAAACTCCTGATGCCTCTGGTTCACCATAATAGTTACTACAATACCTAAAGATCATATATTCATCAAAATTTATATTATCACAGGAAAGATAGCTTGAGAGAGAGAGAGAGAGATGACATGAATTTATTGTCAAAATGGCAAATGGAATACAAATGACAGAATTTTTCTCCAAAATCCTGATAAATACAGAAAATGCAAGGAAAAAGTTATGTAGGTGGTAGTGAGAAGGGTTTCACAGATAATGGTGACCATGAAGACGATGATAAGTTCAAGTTAACATGAAAACAGTTTCATGGGTTGGATGGTGTGAATATGATGATGATAGTTTTAGAGGTGGTGTTAGTCGCACTAGCAATGATCATGAGGCCTATGGATACGGTGATGATGATGGCACTACGATCGGGATCGTTAACCAACCCTGCAATTACAAACCAAGCATTTGGTAATAGTTGTGTCATAGTGGTGTGGTCATGATGATACAATTATGGTCATGAAGAGTGCCAGAAATGACGGTGGTAGTGCTGGTGATCAAGACAAAGGTAGATGAGATAATAACCGCAGTGATGGTGAAGATGGTGAAGATGGTGACGATGATGATTAATATGAAAATGAACTTACGAATGCTGATATCGAGCAAGACACCTGGTGCAGAGGAAGAGTTGGTCATGGAAACCAACATCACCGCACATACAACATATGGTAGAGGGATGATGCTGATCCATCAAGAGCATGCCTCCATATGCAAACATAGGCTCCCTCCAACCCAATGACCAAAAAACATTGGGTCCTCTGAATTTTTGTAGGAGTTGAGAATTCAGTCATTTTCCCAATTAGGAGTGGAGCAAGATGGGGCCCTCAAAAATATAGTGAAATGACCAAAATGACCCTCATAAACATGCATGTATCTTGGTTGCTTCTGGAGAAAACTGCTGTTTCAATAGATTAGCTCCAAGCAGTTCAAGAAAATAAGAAACATGAAAGCGCATCATGGCTGATTTCTGTATGCATACATGCATAATGAGGTGTTTCTGATAATAAATTATTTCAGGGCATAATGGAAGGTTCTCAAAGATGGAGGGGCACGATTGTAATTTCTGCTGGGAGGAATAAAGTCTTAGCAAAAAAGGGTTCTAGCTGGTATGCAAACTACCATGTACCAACCATCTGTGGAGGCCCATGAAGGTACTTCTATTTAAAACCAGGATTATATCACAAATATCCAAAATACCCTACAAATTTGACAATTCCTTGATATGCCCTTTGTAGCTAGTTGCAGCTGACACAAGTCAAGAAAGAGAATCAGGCCATCCTAGGCTGTTTGGCCACAATGTAAAAAGAATTTAGCAGTCATCTTGCAAAAGTTGAACCACCAACATTATCGTCATCTTAATTTCATTGAGGGTATCTGTGCTCCCATGGCTCCTGAGATTAAAATCACTTCTTTAAGATTTCTTCAGACCACCATCTCGGGTTTTATAAGTTCTGAAAGGGCATTTGTTTCCATTATGGAGTTAGACAAACCAATACTGACCTCTCTTAAACTATCCTACCAATCCTGGTTGGAAAAAAAAATGAAGTGACCAAAACAGCTGTAAAATGTTGCGAAACCATTGGAAAAGTGGGATGAATAAATCAAGGAAAATTTATCAAAATACACATAACTTTTCAAAATTACCCTTTTCAACTATTCAAACTCAAGGATAAGTGTGTTTTGATGGGCATTTTAAACTTAATAAAAAGCAATCGGTTAAATGCTGAATAGTTGATATCTTATGTTTATTTTGATCAATTTCCCTAAAATCAATAATGCAAGAATATCATGGTTTGCATAACATGGAAGGTGAATTATTAAAAGTTTTGATGAACTTACAAACATAGAAAATTTAATTACAGATTACAAGTAGGAATCTTGAGATTTTTACTTTGGAATATTATTGATGTGAAATGGTTTGCAGTGACATTTAGGATGGTTTTGCCTGAAAATAATTCAATATTTTAAGAAGTATTCTAACAAAATAACAACATCCATTAGGAATCTTGAGATTTTTACAATGTAATTTTATTGATGCAAAATGGTTTGCGGTGAAATTTAGGATGATTGTGCCCGAAAATAACTCAATATTTTAAGCAATATTCTAACAAAATATTTAAAATAGTTTGTGCAGTTCTTAGAATAATCACTGATACTATGTCCTTGAAAAAGAACTTACTCTCCAAAATTTACCTCAACATTTCAAAGCAATCCAAAATTTACCTCAACATTTCAAAGCAAGGGAAAGTAAGACTTTATGAGAGGTTGTTGCCCCCTGCATTGTCAAAATTCAAAACCAAACCCCACTCATTGAATCTGATGAGGAGGGATTGCCTCGTGAATCCTTCCAATTCTAAAAACAAAGCATATGAAGACTAGTTAAACATGGTTTGATACCATATATATCTTATTTGCATCCCCAATTTATGGATCTTGTTAGTTTCAAAGAATGACTAAAAAACCATTTGCAAAAAGCAACTATTTCTTCATAAGCTTTAGCCAAAAACCACTATGACATATGTTGACCATTTAATGTTGAGGCATGGGACAAGTTTGTCATTTTAGAGCTGTTTTGTCATTTGTACCTAATAAATGAAGACTTGATATGATCAGGATCCGTAACAACTATTTCTACCAAAACAAAAAAAAAGAAAGATCAAGATCCATAACAACTTTAATAGGTTCATAACCAGAAGATTAGACCAGCCACTCCATGATGCTCCTTGCACCCTATCCGAAAGGTATTTTTGAGCCCTCAGTAGTGAATGCGCATCAACGATTCAAAAAATTGACATGGTCAAAATATCAGTCTAATTAAGAAAGGAATGTGCAACAAACAAGCTGTAGATAACAACTACATAGAAGCAACTATTCTCATGCCTTACTACCTACATATCCCAAGCCTACCAATCAACTTCGTAGCCCAAGGAAGGTGAAACAACCTCTGCTATTTACCACCCTATACCTCTCTGCATTTCATAATGCATCTATGCAACTTAACACAACAAGCTTCTGCTTTGATCTATACTTGAAACATGTACTGCCCATAATCAAGTAGGAACGCATAGAATCCATAGTTCATGAAATGAATGCTAATGAACCGCATAGATTCTGTCTGCAAATGTGCTTCGCAAGAAATTGTAAATATATATGGATAATGCTAGTGCAGGGCTGCAAACCTGACAAAATGTTTCGTGTCTCTTTCGAAAAATGACCAACAGTACACTCACTGCTTGGCTATAGTGTCATTTCAAGTCCAAATAGATGAAAAATGAAAGTAATTCACAAGAATGTCTAGATGAGACGTCTTTCAGAGCCAATCAACCCTTGATCATGGAGAATGTCAGGCAATCGAGGCATGAGAAATATGCTATAGATTATATTGCAACAAGAGAACCAATCAACAATTGTAAATAGAAGAAAATGGAAGGAAAAAGTATGCTCAGGTATTCCCAACAAAACCTTGATGATTAGTTATTGCACGTGTAGAATGGGAAACATGTGAAAGCCATACATATTAGATGATATAATTCATTTATGAATTTATGTCAGTTAAAGAAAAATAGTAAGTGGAAAACATGTTGTGGTTACCAACAACAATGGAACCATCAAGCTTTCACATTTATCAAAAGTACAAACAAAAATAGTACGAAAAGGATAGAACATAAACAAGGAAACCATACATCTCTTTGTATATTCCACTGGTTGTAATTTTGACCTCAATGTTTTTTTTTTTAACACTTAAAAATAAAAAGAATAAAAAAAAAGAACAAGGAGACCATGAATCCTACCTTTATAAACATTTTCATTCTTTCCAGTTATAGGGAGCACGATCAACAACTAAGTAATCTCCACGGATATCCTTTACAACTCGAATATCATCATCCAAATAAATGGATTCAAACCTGCATAGATGGAATTGCAGGTCAAGCAACTAAAGGCTTATTCATTACAGCAAAAGAAAATGAGCATTCCAATCTGTTATGGCTTCAACAAACAGTAAAATTAGAGAAAACATCATTAAAAAAAGTGGCGATAGTGCATCCATCAGCCCCTAAAATCTAAGACTGGTGCGGACAAAAAGGAAAATAAATAATGGCGGCATTTAGAGAGTGTGATGAAGATCATGAAATGCTGTCATAATGAGTGATTTGGTAGCACAAGAAGATCCATAAGTTAGGATAATGTGTAGTTATAGGAAACTTTAAAAGTAGAATGGAAGCATATAAGATTGCTTAGGTGAACCTTGTTTAACTTGGCCTAGTAATGGAAGTAGAGAAAAACACTAGGGAAAGAACAGAGGAAACAAGTTCTGAACAGGAATCACCCACTCTTGGGAGGAAATGCCAGCCTCAAAGGACGCATAGCTTTTATGCAACAGTTTCACAGATATGGATTCTACCGTTTGAAGAGAGAATTAAATTTTAACAACATTGCAACGAACATGAAATTGCAATGCTGTAATTTAAATAAGGCAAGGCAATGAGTTAAAGTTCAGTAAAGGATAGCCCTTGTGTTTTGATAAATCAATTCAAGGCTATATCAATTTTTCTGCCCATAAAAAGTTGCAGCTGAGACTAGAAAAGCAGACCTTGTGGCATATTTCTCAAAAAAACAAAGAGAGAGCGAGAAGGAGAGAGAGAGAGAGAGAGGATTTCTCACCACCCTTGTCCAAAAGGTGGCAAAGGGAATTCCCAATTAGCACCTCGCAGAACTGCACCCGTAAATCTGCAACCAGTTCGAACAATCAAATGATGAGAAACAGATAGAAGAAAAATCGAAATTGGCAACTGAAAGGTTTCCATCTTCCCCCACAGCTTACCAGAACAAATCGGCATTCTATGAAATTCAATCGAACTTAAAAAAATCAACAAATTACTAAATTGACACCCAATCAAACAATAACAATTAAAAGACTTCCGGCTTAACTGTAAATTACGAAGACCCACACACAAAAACAACGAAAAAATAGTCTTTAAATACTCCAACAAAGACTATAACCAAAAGCATTGCCTAAGTTCAATTAAAAGAGAAATTTTGCTTTCATAGCATAAAAGCAGTACCCGAAAACAGAAATACAGAGCTAGGGAGTGTTTTAGAGAGAGAGAGCGGAAGTGTATGAGAAAGAGAGAGAAAGAGCATGGAAGACAAGTAATTTCATCTTAATTTCAATCTATGAGCATAAAAAACATCAATATGATTGTAAACCTATTCAAAAACAGAAACAAAAACAAAAAACGTCAATATGAAATTGGGTCATAAAGCAACTCATACCAATACAAACAAATACACAAAAAACTAGAGAGAAATTATTAAACAAAAAAACAAAAAACTAGATAGGGCATTTGAGAGAGAGAGAGAGAGAGAGACCCATATAAGATAAAAGATTTCATACCTGAAATTCACTCTCTGAGGAGAAGCAACCTTGAGATCCGACCTTACAAAGAACACCCCAGAAGGTGGAAATGTAATGACATTGTTGAGAAATGAATTCTCCAAATCTATCACTTGCAACACATCTCCAGCCTTTGTTCCAAAGAGATAAGCATAGCGTATAATGAACAATTGCTCTTTCTCTGTAGTCCACAGCATGCGCCATGTATCAGAGAGAGAATCATTTGTGGTAACCATGTTTCGTCCATGAAAACCCAATGCTTCAATTGCTCTGATGATTTCTGATCTCTTTGAAACATTTCCCTCTGTTTTGATTCCTCTCTCTTGGTCTGAGATTAATCCCAGTAAATCACATTTTGCTAGTGAGATTTCGTTGCTGGAAGTGGATGAGGAGAATTGAATGGGTTTTCTGATGTGGGGTTTTAGAGAGAGAGGTTTTCTGGAAGTTGGGAATATGGGTGGTTGGGTGAGGAGAGAGAAAGTGGGGGAAGCATAGTGGAGCTGCACCGAACCCATCTAGAGAGAGAGTGGGCGTTTGAAACTTAGAGAGAGAGGGGGGAGCGGCAATGGATATATAACGTAGATAAGAGATGAGGAAACTGTCGTGCCTGCCTGAAGCGTGTATACTGGATAGTGTGATTCTGCAGGAGCATTGTTCTTTTACTCGAGTAAAAATTGCAAATATTTAAGGACCAATAGCATAATCCAACGGATCATACAAATTTCGGCCCTTATAGTGTTGTCACCGTCTATAAAATAAATGGATGGTGATAGAGAAAAGGACCCGGTTTCTATGCACCCTAGCCCGTATATGCAAAATGCCGGCCTATTAATTAATAAAACTATTTTGTAGATGGATTTTTGGATTTAATTTTGAAAAACATGTAATCTAATATGGAGATCATGAATATGAAAAAAATGAATAAATTTTAAAAAACCATAAATAATAGTTTTAATAACAAAACATTTGGACAGTTCCATTGTTTTTAGATAGAGCACCAACTTGCATCCGTTTTTTAAATTCATGCTTTACGCTTTCCGAATCGCATATCTAAAAATACGGGTTGGACCCACATGCAACAATTTTCCTAGAAAAAATTATGTGGGACCCTCGAAATGGCATTGACCACGATCGTGTGGCGACCCCTCTCCGTTACCATCCTCTATAGCATGATCCCCTGGGATTGCACTGTACATAAACTCCCTCGGGCAAAAGAGATATTTTTTGGTTTTCTTTATAATTAAATGTTTGGATCTAACTAAGAAGTATCATATGACTATCTTCAAATGTAAAACTAAATTTCAAGTTCTTCAACTGTTACATCTTTCCCTCCAAAACTGGATGTTCCTTGTTCGACCTGGGAACATTATTTTTCTTAGGCACGTTGCATTTCTTTTTTCTTTTTTTTGCTCTTTTCTTCTGCCTCCTCTTCTTTTTCTTCTTTTTTTTTTCTCTTTTTCTTTTTTTCTCCTCTTTCCTTCCTTCTTTCTTTCTTTCTTTTCTTTTCTTTTCTTTTTTTTTAATTTTATTTTATTTTATTTTTGACTCAAGAGGTTACGTCCCCAAAATCTTGGGTCCTAAAATTACCTTATCTTCAGATTTATTAGAGGGAACAAGTAGATAGTGTGATCCTCTCTTTAGCTCCATAAAATTGATGTACGTGTAATGGCTTTAAGAGCCTCTCATATCTATGACCCCATTAATTGAGGGAAAGGTTTCTACGCTTACCTTACTATATGGAAGATATATACTCCCCTCAATGAGCGGTCCAATTTTGATCTAACCATTTTATTTAGATCCGAGACTTCTAAGTATTTTATTTTTTATTTTTAACAATTATATGAATATAAAAAGTGGTACATGCCACAATTTCAATGAGGTGCATCTAAAATAAATATTAAAAGTATTTTCGGTAAAATATAATCATCAAAATACCTCTAAAACTTTTTGAGGTATTTTGCTCAATTTTTTATTGATAATATTGTTTTGAGCAATGATTTCATGCAACAGTTGCATCATACTATAATGCAACGACATTTCTAAAAAATCATGTTTATGTTATTTATATGACCCAAAATTTGGCACACATACTCTCTTCATCTCAATTATCAATCCAAAAAAACGAATAGAGACCATTCATTTGGTGAATTTCAAGATCTTAGCTTTTATAAACTCACAGTCGTTTTTTCCTTTTTTAACATTGTTCATCTAATGATAATAAAGTCATCCAAAAAGATTGCAAAATGAAAAAATCCTTCTAAGGCCTAGATCTAAGCATCTCACCAAAATGAACGGCCTATATTAATTGAGCTAAACAAATACTTTCTAGGTTGTGTTTTCATTTTTTTTCTTTTCTTTGATTGTTCATTAGAATGAAAAGAATGTATATTTCAAATTTTGGATCAAACAAATGGCCATAACATGGTTTTTGAAGGTCGTTGCATTATATTATGATGCAACCATTGCATGAAATCATTGCTCGTTTGTTTTTATATGTTTTACAGGTTCAAGTTTAAGAGAGGAGTGGACACCCAAAAAATTGATGTTAAAATGTTTTGTAGAAAAAACATTAAAATTATAATAGTGTAGAAGCGTGACATTGTGATTAAGGTCATCTCAATCATCCATTTAGAATGGCGGTTGGATAGTAGGAAGTATATTTTATACATGGGTACAGTTTGTATAGAGCTGGGGCTCTAAACAATCAAAGTAAAGCGCACCTCCAAATAGTATCGAGAAATGTGGTTTCAATGTTGGAAATCTTTGTGATAGTCTTAAAATATATGTTTATCTCTAATTATAAATTTAAAGCTAGTTTAAGATCAAGCAGATCTATGAACACTTGAAAATCTTAAAAATTGACGGCCAAAAGATGCATTACAAGATCCACTATTTCCAAAACTTAAAATCCATTTGTTTTCTCATGTCTATGCATCTTGATGTCGAGATGATTAATTTGAGGATATTTGGGCATCAAAACAACCTCTTCCAATTAAATTTTTGAGGTCGGCTCTAATTTGATTGTTTACGCTCTATATAAACTTTTTCCTTTATACATTTGGGGAAGTATAAAAAGTTTGCCCACTAGTTTATGGATAATTTGATTATCATTTGCACCTTGATTTGCTTTATCAAAGGAAAGGACTTTACGTCATCTTTCGCATGTGCCCTTAGCCATTTGATGTCAATAACGGATGGTTCATCTGTGATGCCCTCTTATGAAAGTCTCACATTTTGATGAGGATGTGCTGCTTAAGTACCAAAGTCAAAACTAAAATACTAGCATGGCATATAAACGTTATACTTTTTTGCCGTGTTTTAGAAATCGGATTGGTGGGATGAACTACTCACCAACTAGTTTATGTCGTCTCATCAATTCACTGAGATAAATTTTTGGAAATAGAAAAAGAACAAGAGATAACTGGTGGGAACTAGTGAAGATCATGGAGAATCTAGGGATCATAGAGCTTGACATGTACCTTAGTTTCATGTGGACTCACTATTTTTTAAACATTGTTTCTACCATTTTCACACATGTGCATGATATTCCACCTTGGACCCTTGTACTCAATGACCCTATGCTTCATCAGTCTCTCTCTAGGTACGTCACAGACAAGAGACAAGGAAACAAGGAAGCAAAAAGGTTATATAAGGTGTCAACCTTATATTGTACAAGTAATATGCACCTAAAGAATCTACCCTAAAAGGTTGTTTTGAAGTTGAAAAACTCTAATATTGATCATCTCAACCTCAAGCTATATAACTATGAAAAAAAAAATGAAAATCTTTAAAATAATGTGTCTCGTGACACATTATCTAGACTATCTATTTTTTTTTTATTTTTAGTATCTATAGATCTGCATAAGCTACATCATTTATCGAGCTTGAAATTTTATAATGTGGTATGAAAATAGACCTTTAGGCAATCGTGTTTCTAACACCGAAAAACTGCATATTTTACTAAGATTTAAAAGTATGTTTTACTTTGATTGTAAAAAGTTGACACCATACTACAAGATAGAAGTACATTTTAATTTGATTGTTTAAAGTTGACACCATATATAAACTACACCCAATAAGAAATGGTGGTTGTCTGGCACTTTAAAAAGTTGTTATTATTTCATATCTAGTTTTCTTCAAATTGCCTAACTTTGATGTGAACCCTAAATTATATTTCTTTGGGACATATTTTATATTTTTGAGTTTCATGTGAACCCTAAGCATAGAACAATCTTTCACTGCGATTAGGGTAAGAAGTGAGAAATTGGTTTCAAGCCAATATTTCATAGATAGAAGCTCATTCTGTTTGGATTGTTTGAGAACTTAAAAGTTAAGTGTTTCTCAACGTCATCAGAGGCTACAATGGTTAATCATTTCTAAATATTTCATTCTATATTTCTAAGGACATATGCTGGCCACCTCTTTTTCCCTTTTTACAAGCCATAAATATTGAGATCACATACTATTGGCTATAAGTTTGGGTTAACAAAAAGGACAAATTAGTGAGTGTCATTAAACCATGGAGGTTTATGGGGACTTCGCCCTCTTTGAGGGTATGACCCTTAATATAGAAAAATAGCGGACCAGAATACACGTAGTTAGTCTCAATTAGTGGGAAAATGCATTTTATTGTTTAGGCAAAGTGTTTTATGAGTGGCACAGGTGCATGAGGGCCAACCATCTGTACCGTCCAGTTTAGTTGGATAATGAAAATTGCACCTTTTCTCCATTTATGGATGCAATCTCTATTGTCCAACTCAGATGGATGGTGTGAGATACGGGGATTGCAGGCAAGCTCACATGATATAACCTCTCTCTAATATAGCCTCCCTCTATTTTATCATAATCTATGAATATTTGTAGGATTTGAAGCTCCTATAGTAGTGCATTTTGCAAAACATTTTATGATCTGTCCATTTCAAATGTTCATAAGAATGCTTGATCTACATAGTTTTTGGGCTTCAAATTCTACAGGTAAAGGTGACAATAGATTTATAGGCTATCATAAGATCTTATATGAGAAAATATATCAACCAAGGTAGAGTCAAAAGAACGACTTCGGAGGGCCGTTAAAAGCTCGAAGGGCTTGAGGCTCGAAGGACCGTCCGGCCAGGTGGACTCAGTTGACTCGGCCCCTGCGGGGGTTGGGAGGCGATAGCCCCCAAAGAAAATTTCGGATACCCGTACATGGGATTCGATATATGTGAGATTCGATATATATCTATATATAGGGTATTTCGGTAATTTGTACCATCTATCTGAAACTCGATATATTGTTGCGATGAAGGGTTTTTTAGGGTTAAGGGGAAAAACGCATATCTATTTTGTAATCAGATATAACAGAGAGGCGTGAGGAAGAGAGCTATTGTAACCCTATTCTCTATCATCAGTAAAGAAGCTCTGATATCCCGTGGATGTAGGTATGTTGCCGAACTACGTATATCTTTGTGTTGTGGTTGGTTGTCTATTTCTTTTGTGTTTATTTCTTCTTTCTAGTTTTTACTGTTTTTCATTTTTACAAATTAGTATCAGAGCCTACCAGGTTATTCCGCGTTCTGGGGTTTTCTACCACGATGACAGGAAAGGGCTCAAGCGTCAAGTATGACATTGAGAGGTTAAATGGAAAGAACAACTTCACTCTTTGGCGATGAAGGATTAAGGATCTTTTGATACAACAAGGTTTGGTTAAGGTTGTGTTAGGGAAATCGAAAAAAACAGCAAATATAGACGATGAAGAGTGGCAAGAGATGGAGGAAAATGCAGTAAGCGTGATTCGTCTGAATACATCAGATGATGCCTTGCGTTATGTGGTGGACCTCGAAATTGCTCGAGAGGTTAGGACAAAACTCGAGAGTATCTACATGACAAAATCTCTGATGAACAAGTTGTTATTGTAGAAGTAGTTGTATTCTCTTCAGATGGAAGAAGATACGGATCTGCTTGAACATCTCAACGAGTTCAACCAGATCATAAGCCAGTTAGCAAGCCTTGAGGTTGAAATCGAAAATAAAGACAATGCCCTTCTTTTGTTGGCTTCGCTTTCATGATCATACGATTACCTGGTTACGACTCTACTGTATGGGAAGGAGACTCTTGAGACAAACGAAATTACTGCTACTCTTATGTTAAACGAGACAATGAAGAAGGCTAGCAGTATTAAATCACAAGGAGAATATTTCTTTGGAAAACACAAAGAGAGTCATGAAAGGGGCAGATCAAATCAAAGAAGGTCTGGAAGCAGAAGTCGGTCAAAATCAAAAGAGAAGGGCAAGTTTATTTGCTATTACTACAAAAAGGAAGATCACATGAAGAGAGATTATACAAAAAGAAATAATGATATAAAGATGATAGAAATAGGAAAAGCATCTGATGAAGCTAGCATGGTTGATAGCTCTGACAGAGATTATGGGGATCTTCTCTCTATATCTTCAGGTAAGAATTAATTTACTGATTCTTGGATTTTAGATTCTGGATGTTCTTTTCATATGTGCCCAAAAAGAAACTGGTTCGAAACCTACAAATTATATAGTGGTGGGTCTGTTCTAATGGGGAATGATGCGATATGCAAGACCATTGGAATAAGAACTATCAAAATCAAAATATTTGCTGGGATAGTACGAATCTTATCAGATGTGAGGCATATCCCACAATTAAAGAAAAACTTAATATCCTTGGAGGCTTTTGACTCGAATGATTGCAAGTATACAGCAACAGGTGGAGTATTCAAGGTTAGTATGGGATCTATGGTTGTCATGAAATGTCAGATGGATGGGAACGTGTACAGGTTGATAGGGGATATAGTTACATATAGAGTTTTTGTAACCACAGATGTACAATCCAGCACAGATGAGTGGACCTGTAGGGATTAAGTGGACCTATCTGGGACGCCAATAGGGATTAAGTTGACCCATCAGGACGCTGATGGGGTATATAGGTAACGTACTTGGGACGCTAGTAGGGTATTTTGTGAAATCTTTTGAATTATCCACTGACGTTAAAATTTTATACGCATTTTGAATTATACTTAATTATGCATTTTTGAAAGTGAAACTGTTGACGCATTTATGTTAATAGATCTCCTTTTTGAAAATATTGATATCTTTCAACCATGATTATTTTTAGGATTACGATAATCACTTACTGAGTAGCCAAACTCATCAAACTATGGTAAACATTTTTTCAGAATAATTGCGGTTTCATTTTGAGTGCTCGTCAGGATAAACTTTGGAAGATATTGTAGTTGTGCTTAAGCTTTCTTTTGTTACTTTGTAATAATTCGCCATTGTAAATTTGTCCTAAAAAGAGATGTATATATGTTTTGACTGTCACATCTCAAGAATATTAGTATTGTAAATTCTTGGGGCGTGACAGTTGTTAAGCACACTTCAATAAGGTTATTACTTGTTTTAGTAGCCATGTTTGATTTGGAGCTATAACAACTTGATGTGAAGAGAATGTTTCTTCATAGTGATCTGGATGAACAAATCTTTATGGAGCAACCTGAAGACTTCAAGGTGCATGGAAAGGAAGATCAAATTTGCCTGCTCAAGAGATCGCTTTATGGTCTTAAACAATCTCTCAGGCAGTGGTACAAGCGCTTCGACTATTTTATGGTACGAATTGGCTATTTAAGAAGTGAGTATAATTGTTGTATTTATTTTAAAGTTTTTTATGATAATTCCCTTATTCTCTTGATGCTTTACGTTGATGACATGCTCATCGCTGCCAATAATGCATATGACATAACCTCTCTTGAGTCTATGTTAAGTTATGAGTTTGATATGAAGAATCTAGGGGTTGCTAATAGGATCATTGGTATGAAGATTCATATAAATAAAAGTGCAGGTAAACTCTGGGTAACTCATAAAAGGTATGTAGAAAATGTGCTAAAGCGTTTCAACATGAAAAATGCCAAGTCAGTTACCATTCCATTGACGAGTCATTTCAAGTTATCTGAACAACAGTATCTCACTATGGATGAGGAGATAGAGCAGATGTCTCTGATGCCTTATGCTTGTGCAGTCGGATGCCTTATGTATGCTATAGTTGGTAGCAGGCCGGATTTATCTCATGCTGTCAGTGTTGTTAGTCAATACATGTAATCCTGGCATGGAACATTGGAATGCAATCAAGTGGATTTTTAGATGTCTGAGTAAGACGTTAGATCTTGGAATTATGTTCAGTAGGAAGATAAGCTCTACAAAACTAGTGGGATATGTTGATTTCGACTATGCTGGTGATTTAGACAAGCGGAGGTATACTACAAGGTATGTCTTCACACTAGCAGGTGGAACTATTTCATGAAAGGCAATGCTTCAACCCACGATTACCTTGTCTACGACAGAGGCAGAGTACATGGGAGCAGTTGATGTTGCAATGGAGGCGATCTGGTCGACTGGTTTGGCTCGTGAGTTGGGGGTGGAGCAAGGTATTGTGTTGTATTATGATAGTCAGAGTGTCATAAATATTGCAAAGAATCAAGTGTTTCATACAAGGACAAAACACATTGATGTGCAATATCACAATATCAGGGAGCTTGTATCAGAAAGAATCATTCACATGAAAAAAATTCATACAAATGACAACCCTTCAAATATACTTATAAAGCCGGTCACTATGGAGAAGTTCAAGCTTTACTTGGACTTGCTTAATGTCACTCATTGTTGAGACTGAGGGAAGCACCCCATGATAGGTGGGGGTGCAGTCACGTCCCTTTTTGGAGGTACAGGGATAGAGACATATTCAGGTTATCTTCAGAGTGGCTCGACAAAATTCAAGCCAAGGTGGAGATTGTTGAAGATTGATGCCTTGTATTATGATAAAATAGATCTGCCAAGGTGAAGTCAAAAGGACGCAGCGGGGTTATGAAAATTCGCGAGAAGCAACTGGACGTATTGTATGTGCTAATTGTCATTTAGCTAATAAGCCTGTGGATATTGAGGTTCCACAAGCTGTGCTTCTTGATATTGTATTTTGAAGCGGTTGTTAGAATCCCCTATGATATGCAACTGAAACAAGTTCTTGCTAATGGTAAAAAATCCGGAGGTCCGTTAAATGCCCGGAGGGCTTTCGGATATCCATACATGGGATTCGATATATATATATATATATATATATATATATATATATATATATATGTACATAAGGTATTTTGGTAATTTGTACCATCTATTTGGGACTTGATATATATTGTTGCGATGTGGGGTTTTTTAGGGTTAAGGGAAAAAACACAGATCTCTTTTGTAATAAGAGAGAACAGAGATACGTGAGGAATAGAGCTATTGTAACCCTATTCTCCATTGCCAATAAAGAAGTTCCCATCTCCCGTGGGCGTAAGCATGTTGTCGAACCACGTATATCTTTATGTTGTGGTTGATTATCTATTTCTTTTGTGTTTGTTTATTCTTCTTGTTTTCGTGGATTGTTTTTCGTTTCTACAAAATACATATTATTGTTTAGGTAAAAGTGTTTTATGAGTGGTACGGGTGCATGAGGGCCAACCATCCGCACCATCCAATTTAGTTGGACAATGAAAGTTACACCTTTTCTCCATTTCTGGATGCAATCTCCATTGTCCAGCTCAGATGGATGGTGTGAGATATAGGGATTGTTGGCAAGCTCGCCTGATATAACCTCTCTTTAACCTTCCTCTATTTTATCATAATCTACAAATATTCGTAGGATTTGAAGCTCCTATAATAATGTATTGTGCAAAACATTTTATGATCTGTCCATTTCAAATGTTCATAAGAATGCATGATCTACATATTTTTTTGGCTTCAAATTCTACAGTTAAAGGTGATATAGATTTATAGGCTATCATAAGATCTATGGTGACCTCATCCAACATTAAAATATTCCAACTTCATAACCTTCATACCAATAAATTGCAAATTTTATTTTTAAAATTGATACTTAGGGAATTGATCAAAATAAACATAAGATATAAATCTAACCATTTGCAACTATTTCTACTCAAGATCATGTGTTTTCTTACGGGAAATTTTCAAATAAAATCAAAAGACATGAGTAAAGTATTAAATTGTTCATCTCACGAGTAATTTGATAAATATTAACAAAAAAAGCTTATCTAAGGCTCCAAACTGAAAATGTAGAAGTAAAGTGCACCTAAAAAATCAATAGAAAATAGAGGTTCAAAGTTGGAATATCTTCTAATTGATTATTTGGACATCAAGATATATAGATAGAAGAAAAAAATAATTTGAAGTCCTGAAAATAGTGTATGTTGTAACAAGTTATCTAGACCGTTTATTTTCAAAATTTTAAAAAATTTATAGATCTGCTTGATTTGCCTATTTTTTAAATTTCATAACTTGGGTTGAATATAGATTTTTAAGCCATCACACGGTTTCCAACATCGAAACAAAATTTATTGGTAAATTTAATGGTGTGCCTTAGTTATATAGTATAAGGTGGGCACCTTATATAAACCTAAGTGAAATGATATTCATACTTATATTTTGCAATGCTTCGCATGGTTTTTTTTTTTTTAAGTCCATTAAATCTAACTTGATCCAATAGTAACTTTAACTAATAGGAACTCTACACATTCCCTTTGGATTCTTGCCATTTATTTCTATCTGAGTTACCCTCACCATTTAGTTTTAGTACAAGACATTCAAATCACTCTTGTTTATCTAAAAACAATTGAAACTAACAGTTTAAATACATTTTTATTAAAATTATTATTTTTAGTTTTTAAATTTTATTTATTTTTTATATTCATGACCTCCATATTATAGATTACATGTCATTAAAAATTAATTCTTAAAATCCATTTCAAAAAATACTTATTAAAAGGCGCGTATTTCTGCATATGCGGGCTTGGCCGCATAAAAACTGGGTCCTAAATTTTATACGAGAAGAATCGAGATGCCTTTTGAAACACATCGTTTTTCCCTCAAAATTCATTTAGCAGACTCTCTCTAAACCCCTTCTCCCCTCTCTCTCTACAATTGAACACTGCACACTCCATACGAGATCCATCTCGAAACCCTAGTTTTTTGTAAAGAGCATCGCGGAACCAGACCCTAGTTTCTCGCCCACTGAACCAGGCGGACACCTATGGCGATCTCCTCGCAAACCCTTGATATAATGGGAGAACGCCAGTCAGGCCAAGACGTTCGCACCCAAAATGGTATGAGTTTTCACTCTCTATTCTTACTTAGATCTCAGGATACCATGTAATGTCTGCAACTTTATCGCTCACATTCACTGGAGATTTGTTTATGTGCTGTTTCAGTGTAAAAAAATCGCTTAGCTTGTCAAATAGCTCTCTATCTCTCTCATCTTTGTGTATACTTGTTTAAATGCTATCCATTACCAAAATCTTGGTTCTTCGATAATGGTTATCTTGTTTCCCTTTTTCTGATAGCAATGCTGACAATGCTACTTTATTCATTTGCCCAAAAAAGCTACTTTATTCTTCGCCCATTTTTCCTGGGTAAAACATTCTACCTTACTTTATTTTCATCTGTGCGGGTTGATTTTACTTCTCTTTGTCAACGAAATTTGCCTTGTTGTATTACATTTTTATGATGTGCAGTTTGATTTTTCTTTTCTTTGGCAAAGAAATGTACTTTTTTGGGTTTGTCGTTAGGGATTTTTTGGTATCTCAAACTTATGCTGGGAATATCAATTCATACGATTTCTAGGATTCTATTAACGGTTACAGTACCTGGAATGAGAGAAAAACTGTTTAGCCTGGTAATATGCCACAAATTTCAGTGAAAGAAACGATCAGAAATTTGGGAAATGACAGTGGCTTGGTGTTGTGTCTGGTACTCAAAGGCAACCTAAAGACGCGAATGCCAATCTCAATCCCCGTCCCCTTCAAGAAAAAAAAGAAACAGAGAGATGATTTTTAATGAAAATGTGGGCTATGTAATGTAGGATTGTCAAAGAGATCGCACATGAGTGGACTAAGGTTTGGATTTTTAGGATTATGGATAGGTCCGGGTTTGGATTGCAGTGCTTGTGCGTGGGTCAAAGTGCTTGTCGGAGTTAGGTCTTTGGTAAATAAGGTTTTGGGTAGAAAATGTATGGCGTGGTTGGATGATTAGGGTTTGAATCCTTTGGATATGGGGCATGGATGGATGAATACTTCAGGGTTTTAGGACACCAAGAGATATAGTGTGGTGGTACGGTTAGGGTTTAGGGTAGGGAGTTGAAAAATATATATGGTTGGCATGGATGGAAGTTAAGGTTTATGTTTGATGGCTATTTTGTGTTAGTGTGGTGGATGAAAAATTAGGGTTTAGGTTGCAAGGTTTGTGTAGAGTTCGAGGAGTGTATGTTAAGTTGTCTAGGGTTGGTGAGGCCAGGGCTTTGCCAAACTAGGGTTTATGATTATTAGTTATGGTGTGGTCGGATGATTGGGGTTCTTATGTTTTTGATGTAGGGTGTGGATGGATGAATGACCGAAAATTTTAGGGTGCTACGAGATATGGTATGATAGCCCTTTCAGTTTTATTTTATTTAGGCTTTAGGGTGGGACGGTGAAGATTATGGGTGACATGGATGAAAATAAAGGGCGCATTTGGTTTCCACTTCAAACCATAAGTTGATGGCGTCTCTTGAATTAGTTCATTTTTAAGACTCAATGTGTCAGGACTCACCTTGACCAAGGAACTTGCCCATTGGTTGAGGCGAATTACTTGACCGAGGCCTGCACAGGGCCAAGAGGCTGTAAAAGTATTAATAAACGAAAAAAATGTGAAAAATGTGAAAAATAGAAAAATGTAGGAAAAGTAAAATAAAACCTAAAACAACTTTAAACGCTTAAAACAAGCTTAAAAAATGGGATAAAAATGGATTGAAAGCACAATTATTTGGTTTGCAAACCACTCATTTGTCCTCCCCCCTCCTTTTTTTGGCAACTCTCTCATGCTCTTACCTCTGTCAATAGCCAACCAACATATTACTAAACACAGGCATTCTAACGATGACTGTTATCCCCTCAAGAGCAACATTTCTCTCTAAAACTTGGGGAACTTTAGACCCTGTATGGAATATATAGGCAAGCGAATTGTAAAGACACTATAGAGCTTGAATAGAAGGAAGATAAGATAGATTGAATGGATGCAAAAAGGTTGTAGAGGATTGTGAAGACATGCTTCTTCCTTTCTAAATAAATTTCGGTGGAAGAAGGCTTTAGTTTCAAAACCTTTCAAGAAGGTCAGAGCTGCATAAACCATAATGATGCAGTGTCACATGGTTTTTGATACCTCGAGTTATGGAAACTGTAAATTTTGGAGACCTGAAAGGGGAAAAAAAAAGTCTTGGTCAGCATGCTTGGGCTTTTGGGACAAACTTCAAGGGTTTGAGCGCTTGACCTCCTTCACCCAAATCGATATGTATGCCCACTAAGCGGAAGCCTAAGTGATGAAAGGATGAAGTAGCAAAAACCCCGTGCTAAAGAATTGTTGAGTTTTGATGATCCTAACTATTGCAGTAGTGAGTTGCGGAAAGAAACCCTAAATTCCAAAGCTTTGAACAGACAAAGCACCTTGCAATAAAATGTCTATATCTCAAAGGCCAAGTGGGAGATTTTGGGATTCATGACCATTTAAGCTCAAAGGCCAAGTTGGTGATTTTGGGATTCATGACCATTTAAGGGCTATCAGTTCTAAGGTTGTTTTTTATTTTTGTTCCGCAATACATTATTATATATGCGTACTCATGTTTCTTAGAGATTCCCAATTTCAGTTGGAGTTTTGGGTTATGTTTTTTTTTCAGAGCGCTATATGGCATGTCATGATGAACTGAAAATTGGGTCAATTAACAACTCTTCGAGACTTACAATGGGCTGGTAAAGTGTACTTCAATATAGTTAACCACAAGGTTTGGGATTCCAACCCTTCCTTTTTTACTGTTCAAAACTATATCATATAGTAACATTTGAAAAATAAAGAGCACACTTAGGAGGGTTCGTACCTCCAACCATATGAATGAGGGCCACATTCTCTACAAAAGGAGCTATTTGAGTTGTGTGATATAATTTATATATGTTACATATTTTGTAAGGAAAATATCTCAGTACACCCCAAAATAGGAAACACAATCCTAGTATTCTCTCTAATGTTACTTCGAAATATCTTGCGACAAATATTTCGCCCGAAAAATTTATTTGAACCCCTTAAACCCTTTCACCCCTTGTTTTTTGTCTTTAAGCACCTTTCATTGTCCCTATTAATTTTCTTAATCCCCTTGCAGCCCACCCACTTTGCGCCTAAGGCTTCCTCTCTTCTCTTATTAACCCCTAAGAGGGAGGTTTATGAAAGCCCCTAAAACACTTAGAACCAAATCTTCTAGTTCTAAAGGGAGCAAAATCCAACTTGTTAAAAGTATTTTTTTTAAAAAAAAATTTTATGGGCAAAATTCAAATGATATTTCATGCATTGAGCTGCAAATTGCATCAGATCCCAACCCCCAATCCGGCAATTTTATTTTTTCATAATTCCCAAGTGAGAGATTGGTTGCATAAATATTGTGGAATACTTTTGTTTTTTAAATATTATTTGAAACAAGGTAAACTTCATCATTCCCTAGTGGTAGAATGATTGCAAAAATATTATGGAATACTTGGAATTTTTTAAGCATTATTTGAAACATTATGTTCTTTAAAATTTATAAAAAAAAATATAAGTTGTACTCTCTTAATTCAATGAGGATGGGTGTCTAGAAACTCTGCATAATATCAGGATGGGTGAATTGTACAAAAAAAAAAAAAAAAAACATCAGGATGGGTGTCTAGGAACTCTACTTAACATCATTCCTAAAGTCCGGAACCCAAAATTAATGCCTTAGATTTTTGAATTTTTTTTGGGTAAGATTTTTGAAATTCATTAGTAATAAATCAAATACTTTTACTTATTTTATTTAATATAGAAGCTCCAGTGAACTGAAACTATAGTACTTGGGGAAATCTAGTTAAGGGCATTTGATGACCTTGATTTCAACACTTGCATGGAACTGTGATTCGGCACTCAAATACTCAATACCAAGGAGACCCTTGTTTAGTGTGGTTGCGGACCTTGATTCCTATACTAAGGCAACCTTGACTAAGAATACTTAATACATTGATTCCAAAATTAGGGGATTCTTGGTTAAGGCTACTCTAAAACCTCAAATCTTTTGCCTTATGAAACTTGTGACTTGATAATTACTAATGTTGTTCCAAGTGTTTGGGAGCGTGATTCCCAAAAGGTTGGAATGCTCACGGAATGCTCCCATTTCCAACAACTATGGATCAAACCCAATGAGTTTTCTATCCATTTCTATTCCTAAAATGCTTATGGAATGCTCCCATTTCCAACAACTATGGATCAAACTCAATGAGCTTTCAATAGTTACTCATCATTTTTCCTTGAGAAACACTTGTGTAAGTAGTTCGAATTTAATTACGGTAATTAATTTGTGTTGATAATGAAAACTCTGCCGCATAATTTTTTTAGTTAACATTTAATGTGGCAATGGTTTCATCCTATTTGTTTCGTTATGATGGGACTTTGATCACATTCATAAGCTTGACATTTGATAAAAGGGTTTTGTTAGGCTACTCCTACACATCAAGTATGTACTTAATGTACTCAACATTTTTGGACACTTAGATACCCTTAATTTGTAATACAAATTTTTTCAATCAAGGGTATTTTGGTCATTATGAGGGGTAGAATGGATATTTCTATAAGAAACTAGTGACATTCTATTAGTGGTTAAAAAACAATTAATGCTCCATGTCGATGCTGTCACACATCATGTCGGTGATGTAATTGTCCACTATAATTAATCATTGCTTTTGTTTCTATTAAGAATTTCTACTTTACCCATGACTACATAAACTATTCCTAAACAAAAAGTTACTACATTATGAAATAAGGGTATCAAGTGTCCAAAAATGTTTGAGTACATTAAATATATGCTCCATGTGTAGGAATAGCCGAACAAAACCCTTGATAAAATTGTGTTTTAGTTAGCCGCAAAACAGACGGTATACTTACATGCCTAAGTTACAAGACAAACAGTGTATTAATATGCCTCAGTTTGGGTGCATTTTACTTTCTAAATTTGTTGCTTTTTACTGAAGGTGATACTTTGATTTGTTGATCATTGGATAGGTACTTATTTTTCTTTTGTGTATTGTGAACATATTGTGCCATTACCTTTTTTCTCGATATTCTTCCATAGATTTTCTTTTTAATCATGTTGAAGAATGTTATTCCACTGCTGAAGAATGTCATAATGCATCACATTTTTAATGCTGTAAATCTATGGCGTATTTTAGCATGATAAAACTGAATGTTACCTTTATTTTTGTGTTGTTTTGTGGTATGGTGGCAGTAATGGCATGTCAAGCTGTTGCTAACATTGTGAAGTCTTCACTGGGACCTGTTGGTCTAGACAAGGTAAGGGGGCTTGCATTTGATTTTAATAATAAAATATTTAGATCAAACAGGTTAGTACGATTTTGCTAGCTGTTTTCTATGTTGCCTTTATTTGTCAATGTGCTAAACTGCTCTTACAATGTGACGAGTTCTTTGTGTTTAGCTATTTGCGCATAACTTCATTTGAGGCACAGCTGAAATCATCGCATGTGACCTCGTACACATGTTTACTATATAATTTTAACTTTATTGGTCACTAGTAATAATATTTTCTTGTGTTCATTTTACAATACGGCTACACCTAAGTGTATGAATTACTGAAATATATTGATATTGGAACAAATTATGCCAGCATTTTATTTTCTAGTAATGAAACTGTCCCTGGAAAACGTATTCTTTTGTGAGACAGTTAACAACTTTAAAAAAAAAAAACTTAAACTTTTGTGTGTTATTTTCAAAATATTTGTTATAGGTGTGCAATTGGTTCTGCCAACTTGCACGTCTAGATCTCTCAATTGCTCTTTTATGGTTGGTATTTTTTTCTTCCATATCTGAAAGTGGCACTCTAGGATTTATCTAGCAATTCAATCTTTCAGATGCTTGTTGATGACATTGGAGATGTTACAATCACTAATGATGGGGCAACCATCCTAAAGATGTTGGAGGTGGAACACCCCGCTGCTAAGGTATTATCGGCTTTCATTGAATTATATGAAACCTAACATAAAATATATAACTAAGTAACAATGAAGGAAATAAAATATGATGGCCTGTTTCAACTTCTAAGTTATTGGGAAAGTATCGCATAATCCAATGGAGTACAACTCCAGAGGGTCATCCACCATCCGTTCATAATGCTGTATGGATAGAGATCAACTATAGTTGGGTTGATGTCCTGCTCTGCTATAGTTAATCTTGCAATCATTGCAAGGGATAATGGAAGATGCCCTTTGGAGCAAGGTATACGATACTCTATTGGATTATAGCGTACTGACCCATGAGGTAATGGGTTTGCTAGTGTTTTCCTGGTAACTTTTATTTGCTCTTGTCACTTCTAATTTCCATTCCGTCATTTTAGGTTCTAGTAGAGTTGGCGGAACTTCAAGATCGAGAAGTTGGAGATGGAACAACTTCTGTAGTTATTATTGCTGCTGAACTGCTCAAGGTACATGAGGATTCTATACAACATTAGTTTGTGATTTTTGTTATGCCTTTGGTTTAAGTTACCTGATATTCTCGTTTCCTGTCGCACTAGAATTTGATATGTTTTGGGTTTTTAATTTTGCAGAGAGCAAATGATCTTGTCCGGAACAAAATTCATCCAACATCTATAATCAGTGGATATAGAGTGGGTGATTTAGATATATTATTCTTTGTTCTTCTTCATGTATTTATGCTTTATATGTTCTTTTTAAACAATATGCAACAATCTATAAAAACCAGTAATCCCATGTTTCTGAATGTTAAATTAGATTAGTTAGACAGACGAAATTATAAATATATCATGCAGAATGTTATTTACATGTGCAAATTGGAAAATGTGTATTGGATAACGTACTAATGCATCATTTTATACATGGGAATGGGTTCAGGGCATTGGTGGTTAGGGGGGCAGGTGCCTCAATGTAATGTCCTAGACTCCATTCCCACTGTTAACACTTAAAAAAAATAAATCATTTTAGATGCATAAAGATGTGTCATGTATCCTTATGTTTTTTGGACAGCTTGCCATGAGAGAAGCCTGCAAATATGTTGAAGAAAAGCTGTCTGTGAAGGTACACCCAGTTTCAGTTTCTTTCTGTCAATTGATTTTCTAAAATTTTTTTTGTGACTTTACTCATGCCTACTAAATCTCCATAGTCAGGTTGACAAGCTTGGCAAAGACTCACTTATAAACTGTGCCAAGACTAGTATGTCTTCAAAGCTGATTAACATTGACAGTGACTTATTTGCGACATTGGTAGGGCCCTCAATATTTCCTCCTATTTGTTCTGTTCAATTTTTATTTTATTTTTGTTTCATTTTGATGATTCTATGTCCATCAATATTTCTAGCTATCTGGTTTAATTTTAGGGGCTCATATATAATGAGCGCAGCTGTTGGATGTCAACATTAATGGCTGGGTATGTTGTTTCTTCTCTCAAAGTTCATGAAGTTCATCAAGTATTTTGACGAATTTTGAGCGGAGGAATGTCAAACCCTAGCTGTTCGCTGTTGACATCTGATGTAGGAATGATGTGTAGTTTCTGTAGGCACTTTTGTTGCATAGCACTCCTCATGTCATGCTAAAATTAATGGATATATTACGTTAAAAAAATAGATTTATTATTGTGGTAATTTTGGTATATAGTCTAGAATAGATATGTGGAGAGTGTTTTAACTTTTTAATATAAAGTTTTAATGTTATTTCTTTTTTAGTTTTGTTCTTGTGTTTTATTAATGTTTTCCTTCTACTGTTTTCCTTGCTGCATATTCATTTTGAGTGATTCTTCCAGGTTGTTGATGCAGTTCAAGCTGTAAAGACTACAAACAATAGGGGTGAAGTCAAATACCCTATCAAGGTGATTGCTTTATGCAAGGCTTTGTGCATCTAACTTATACCTTGATGGTGTTTCTTTTTTTTGCCCCTTTACAAAGCCTTGGTATGTTCATTTGTGTATAAGAAAAAAATATGAAGTAAATCTACATAAGTTCTGGGCTAGGGCATTTATTTTTGTGGCTTACTAAGAATTATCTGTATTACTTGTGGCATTGTGTTGCTGACTAAGGTCGTGCTTTGGCGAACCTTTAATTTTTCATGAGCCAGACTTTTAGTTTGGCTATTTAGCTTTTAGTTATTCTCCAATTTGTTTATATGGTGGATTATTTTTCAAGGTTTATTTGACCAGAAGAAGCCACTTTTTATGAATAACTCACCACCCAGTTTTTCTGCGATTTCTATTCATGTTCTCTTTTATTTTATGGTCAAATGTGAGGAGCTGCTTATTGTTTCAATTGCCTTAACCTTTATACATCCTTGCTCTGAAAGCATTCTTCTTGGTGGTCGTAACTGGGATTGTATTTGAATTGGTTGATGTACTTGTGTGACCGCTACTTTTTGAATTATTGCCATCCTTCTGTTGCCATTTCGTCCTGATGCTTAGAGATGTTCTCTTTTTTCACTACAGGGCATCAACATTCTGAAAGCCCATGGAAAAAGTGCAAAGGAGAGTTATTTGTTAAACGGCTATGCTCTCAATACAGGAAGGGCAGCACAAGGAATGCCTACAAGAGTAGCACCTGCAAGAATTGCTTGTATTGATTTCAATCTTCAGAAGACCAAAATGCAAATGGGTGTCCAGGTCTTGGTCTCTGATCCAAGGGAACTTGAGAAAATTCGTCAAAGGTGACCACCATTTTAAACTCTGGCAGTTTCCAAGAGTCATAGATGGTTTTCATGGATAGCCTCACAGTGGTGCATATATTCTGGGCGAGGATGGTTTGTTTACTTGATTTGGTCCTTATTTTATTGTTTGTGGGCAATTGCTCAATCCGTCGAACCATGGCTTGGCGCTTTTTTGGGTGATGAGCCATTTATGCTTGGTGGCACGTTTGGGTCCCACTTTATACTCTAATTTGGGTGTGTGTTCACCCAACAAACATCGCAATTTGTGAGTTGCATGGCAACTGAAAATACTGATTTTCATCTAGCTTACAAATTGAAGGGCTCCAGGTGGAGCACCGACCACATGATGACCAAAACGCATGTGGCATCCAAACTTGGGGTGTCAAAAGTTGGATTGAACTCAGTGTTGTGTTATATGCATGTTTATGAATCTTGTATTCAACCATTATTGAGTTTATTAAGGACTCTCTAGTCATCTTTTTTCCTCCAACCATTTATTCAGTTTATTAAGGACTCTCGAGGCATTTTTTCTAAGTCACTAGTGTGCGACCCTCTTTCGTAGTTGTTTTTTCTTTTTTATTTTTACATGTTTAGTGCGGGTGATATATTTTGGCTTCCTTGGAGGTCTTCCATACTAGTCTATTCTTGTGCAATCAAACTGATATGATTTGGGTGCTAGTGCTTCAGTGCTTCTTCAACTTCATTGGATTTAGTATCGGATATCGGTGTCAAAAAATGCAGTGTTGAGAATGCCTCTAATTGGAGAGGCTTGAGATCATTCTGAAACTACATCAAGATGCATGGATGATCGCAAAGGAAAAATGTTGATATAACCCTCAAGAATCTCCTACGAAGTATACTTGTGAATTTATGGGAAGCACTCTACTGATCGATAGAGAAGTTACGTTAAATGCAAGGGAAACATGGGGGAAATTTGGCTAGCACATGGCAAAGTGGGAGTTATGAACTGGAAAACATTCTTTTGTTGAATTTCGGAAAATATTGTTGCAACTGTCTCTAAAATGCATTTGTTATTAAAATTACTATTGGATTTTTACCATAATTTGAGTTAGAAGTTCTTTAGTTCGTTGACCATTCAGGTTCGAATTTTGTTTTGTTTATGAGGTCTAGAAGCACATTTGCTGATCTCATTGTAGTTTGGAAATCATGTTTGTTCTCTGTTTTGAGATGTTTTCTTGTTATATTTATTAATCCTCTTGGATGTCTTGGTTCCTTCTCTTGTATTCCCCGTAAATTTGCTGTGCTTCTTTCTTGTAATATTGTTGGCAGCTTATTATTTTTATCCTAGAGGCAGGCAGGCAGGCGTGCACACTTTCAATCACTCATTTCCTTATAACTTTGTCATATAGTGTCTGCCAATGCTTATTAAACTTGTGTCATTGCAGAGAGGCTGACATAACAAAGGAGAGGATTGAAAAACTTTTGAAAGCAGGAGCAAATGTGATATTAACGACAAAAGGTATTGATGACATGGCTCTAAAGGTATGTTCTTTAACTACATTATGAATTTTCACGTTTTTACTTATCTTCTTTTGACTTTACTAATGCATTATCCCTATTCAGTATTTTGTTGAAGCTGGTGCTATTGCTGTAAGGCGTGTCCGGAAAGAGGACTTGCGCCATGTTGCCAAGGCAACTGGGGCAACTCAGGTATGTTTTTATAAACACAATTTTATATACAGTCAAATCTCATGTGCAATGTTAAGTAACAGTGGTCTTTTTTCTTCTTTGCTTGTAACTAGCTTCATGGAAATGGTCATTCCCTTGGCTGTCTCACCTTTGCTACACAGCTTTTCCCAAATTGACCTACTCCGAGAACCTTAAACATTTATGTTGATTGTTGACATGTTGTATTTCAGTTGAAGTTTTAACTCTAGACCTTGTTACATGTCATTACTGAAATTATAGTCCATGTTCTGCACAAGCTTCAAAGATCTTGTGTAGAACTTTAAAGCTTTAAACTTCCCAAAATGCCTGTGAATTTGGGCTGAGTTTATTGACAATAACTTCACCAAATTCAGGCCGACAAATCCTGGTAGTGTGTGAACACATAAAAGTCACTTTGGAGCGAATGTAGGGGAAAAATTAATCTACTCAAACTTGAAGTCACCTGAATTTTTTGAAGACATCGCTAAGTTATTTGACTTTATGAGTAACGTCCAATCAATAATGCAAAATTTTTGTTTGGGTGGATCTAAAAGTCAATGAGTTCCAGGCTCTGGAAGAGTGTTTTAGAATTCATCAACTTTGTTTGAGCTCAATTTCCCCTTGGCATCTTTAGACCTTTTCCAAGATCTTATCCCCTCTTGCAATTATAAATTTTAAATTTTCACTTTGTATGGATATGCGATCTAATGATTTTGTAGATTTACTCATCATGGGATCTTGTATTGCCTTTTATGACACTAGTCAGAGCCTCTATTTTATGAAATCCTCGAGATTAATGGTATATTCGGGATCTTTATTTCATTCTATGGGAGTCTCTAGCCCATTAATCTAGAAGGCATGCATAAATATTAAATAATTAATCCGTTGTTCTTGCTTGTTTTTGTACAGCATTATTCCCTCATTGCTTGCTTTTTATAGTTTCTTTATTTGCTTAAAATGGAGATGATGTTGATTAGTACATGGTTACATTCCATTGAAAATTCAGAGTCACCTTGTAGGTTCTCACGTTTGCTGACATGGAAGGGGAGGAGACATTTGATTCATCACTTCTTGGCTATGCTGATGAAGTTGTTGAGGAGCACCTTGCTGATGATGATGTTATATTGGTGAAGGGAACCAAAACCACAAGTGCGGTGAGTGACTTTTGAGGCTTGTGAAAATATGGGATACACATAATGTATGCGCCATAAAAAATGTTGGAGGGGAATCTACCTTATTTATTTAAAGATGGACTACGGAGAGGAGCTAGTTCTGACTGAATCCCCTTAATCTCTACATTAAGCTTGATCTTCACCCTCTTATCTTGAAAATGGATGGTGGATACCCCCTTGGCCTCTGTATTATATGACGTACCCTTCTTGTGGATGTTTGTACTCAGAACCATAGCCATTCTTGCATGTGGGTTTTCATGTGCTCACTTTTGAAATTTTCACTCAACTAAGCCACCATCTTGTGCGGGGTTATGCAGGTTTCTTTAATTCTTAGAGGTGCCAATGACTTTATGCTGGATGAGATGGAGCGCTCTTTGCACGACGCAATATGTATTGTTAAGAGAGTTCTTGAGTCCAACATGGTATTGTTTTTGTACTATTGATAGTACATATGCTTTGTGTGGATACACTTACAAGATACAAAGGGGGAAAAAAAATGAAAGGTTTTGTGTTGTAAAAGAAAAGAAAAGAAAAACATGCTTTCATTACTAATCAATTGTGGGAATCACTTGATGTGTATCAATGTTGAATCACTTTTTGTGCACTATGGATGGGCAGGTTGTTGCAGGTGGTGGTGCGGTTGAGGCTGCATTATCTGTATATTTAGAATATCTTGCAACCACTCTGGGATCTAGAGAGCAACTTGCTATTGCTGAGTTTGCTGAGTCCCTTTTGATCATACCTAAGGTGTGCTTTTGAGGGTGTCTATTTTTCTTGTTTAATTTGTTCCTATACCTTTTTGTTGTTTCTCTATTTGTTATCTGATGCCCTTACGCATTAATAATAGGTACTTGCTGTAAATGCTGCCAAGGATGCAACTGAATTGGTCTCAAAACTCAGGGCTTATCACCATACAGCACAGACTAAGGCAGACAAGCAACATCTTTCAGGGTAGGCTCTCTCTCTCTCTCTCTCCTCCCCCC
>NW_006497600.1:1949455-1979263 GCF_000471905.2 Amborella trichopoda | reverse complement strand
ACGTTCGTACTAAACTAACGACGGTACGTACTACTACCACACTACACGACGACAACGAACGTACGACGACGACGAACGACTACTACTTCGTTAGGTACGGTCGTCTCTCTCTCTCTCTCTCTCCCCCCCCTCCCCCCCCCCCCCCCCTCAACCTCTTTTTGAGAATCTTTAGATTTGGTATTCCTCTTCTTTTTATTTTGGGGTATAATACCTACCAATCCTGTGTTCTTCGAAAAGAAAGTAAAAATAAATAGCTAGAACTGCAGGGAACTCTGACCCTCTTAATTTCAATTCCTTTTTTGTTTTTTTCTGGGCAGTTTAGTTCCCTGTTGCTCTCTTTCTCTTTGGTTTTTTTCAAGAACACAAATAAGTTGGGATTTTGAATTCTAAGTTCTCTTTTCACTGTACTCTTACAGAATGGGATTGGAGCTTTCCAAGGGAACCATCCGGAACAATCTAGAAGCTGGAGTTCTTGAGCCATCAATGAGCAAAGTGAAGATAATACAGGTACCTTGGATGCCAAATACACACACGCGCGCACGCACACACACCGTTCCTTTCATTTCCTTTTCTTCCTCTTTCTTTTGAATGATAACTTGGAGCTTTGTGAGAATGGATCTCTAGACATTACCTTTTTGCAACTGCCAACCTGACAACCTCTATCCTAGGCCCCTTCACCTATTTTTCTTTTCCCGATATTCCAAGCACTTTCTTTCTTCTTGGTTCTTATGAAAAATTATCTTCTAACTTGTTTTCTCTTCCTTGTTGGAAAAAACAGTTTGCCACTGAGGCTGCTATTACAATTCTTCGGATTGATGACATGATTAAACTCATCAAAGATGAGCGCGAAGATGGAGCAGAGTAGAAGTTGTTGCCGCAAGATTTTTACCCACTTATTGATAGATAAATTCAGAATACAATTTTGTAATTTGGGTTTGTAGAACTATGTTCATTTTTCATTAAGAAATTCATTAAGAAATTTTATGTCTAGTCATTAGTGTTGGAGATTAGAAGTTTGGGTCAATTTGAGGTTTGAAATAGCATTGCCTGCGCTTCAATGCAATCGATACTTGATTACCATATATTTTCTGTAATATCCGTGTTTTTGCCTTCTTTATTGAAGAATGACCCATGCTTGTGCGAACCAGTGTATGAAAAACAGGTTATGAAACTTGGAGCTGTTGGGTCACTAGTTCTGGATGGCCCTAAACGGGCGATCTGTTATGGTTTCCCAAAATGTTGTTCATTGTAGTGAACCGAGTGATTTTTCTTCTAAAAATAGGGAAGTGAACTGTCGGGTGGTTTATCATAAATCGGCTAGTTCTTCCAAGCACTATTATTTGTACGAAAAACAGTTATTCTTCGTGGGAAGACACATTTTTCTGCTTTGCAATCCATTTTTTTGCTCATTTCAGCTGTTTTATCTCTAGGAAAATCTTGATTCAGAACATTTCTCACATTTTTACAGTTACAGCTGTACCCCTCTGATTTATAACTTGAACCCCATTCCTGGATTAAGGGTTTTTCTTGATTCTGAGCTCCGATGTTTAATTTCACGTACCATCATTTCAAACTGGTTAAAAAAAAGGATATGAACGAATTTTGGTTCAGAGGTTAGTATAAATATTGCAGAGGTATTGATAAAGGGGTGCGGTTTCTTTAAGGTTACAACCTTAAACAATCCAATTAAGGCGCATCTTAAAATTTTATCATAACATGTAATTTTGTTGTAAAATTATTGTCTTAAAATCTATTTTCATATTTAATTAGAAAATTTTAAAATCTTAAAATGGTTAAAATCAAGTAGATTTATATATATATATATAAATTTTGAAAATAAACAGTCTAGATAATATGTTGTAAGATGCATTATTTTTGAGATTCAAAAACTTTTTTTAATTCATATTCATACATTTCGATGTTGAGATGATCGATTAGAGGGTTTTTTCAACATTAAAGCAACATTTCCGATAGACTTTTGAGGTGCATCTATGATTCTACATTTTAAGGTTGCAACCTTATTAAAACTTTTCCCATTGATAAATGAGGTCAATATTTTGATGCTTAAATCCACGTTCTCTCATTTTACAGTATTTTAATGCGATCTTTTGGCATTATTGGTTTCACAGAAATATCAAGGCATTTTGTTGTTCCTGACTGATATTTCGGCATTTATCAGCTTGCAACTCATTTTCTCGCATTTTTTTAAAATATCGATGAAATTTTTAGGTAGCTTCGGTGTATTGACCTGGTATTTGAGTTTAATGAAGCATTCATTTGTCTTTTATTTCTTTGTTTTTTTTATAATCTCCAAATTGGCGTTATATTTGGGCAATATAATAGTTTTTAACTTTTAAGTCATATCCTTTGAAAACTCCTTATTTTTGGACATTTTTAGTTATTCGGCATTTTGGTGTATATTTGTCATTTTTTTTGTTTTTGCTGTAAAAAAGCTGGTGATGTAAGACACCTATTTTTGGGAATTTTAGGCAAAACCTTCGAACTCTTGCTGTCTTTATTGATATTTGAATATTTATTTTTAGAACTTGGGTTCATTGGTAATTTATATGTATATATTCGGTGACTTAGGTTCAAAACTTCATATTTTGGAGTTCAGGTATTTTGATGTATCATGTCTTTTAGGTAAGAGAACTTTGAGAAGTTGCCATGCCTTTTACCAGCACAGAAATGTACGTCGCTTAGATCCCGCTGAATTTCATCCAAGTCTGAAATCAAACACCAAGGAATGCAACGGTCCCCCTTTGCACGAATAGGGGAAGATACAGAGTGTGAAGAAATATGGAATGTATTTCAAGGAAAGGAGCACCCCAACTCTAGATACAGTTTTGAACAGATGAAATAGTGGAGGTGGGTAGCTATGGGACTGTGCAAAAGGCTGAGGTAGCAGAGGGGGCAACTATAGCTTTAAGCCTTCTCAGAGAGGAGGTTGGAGTGACTTGCCTGTGTCGGCGATTAGAGAGCTTCGACGACTAAGCCATGAAAATTAGGTTCCTGCATCAAGGAATGAAGGAAAGAGGGGGAAAAGCTCTGATCTAGGTAGAGAAGTTACAGACAGTGAAGCTGATAGTGGAGATTCGGGAGAGAGAAAGGAGGCTATGCTCTCACCATGGGTTTGGCCACCCAGTAAACCCTAAACCAAATATGCTTGTGATTGAGAAAGAGTAGTAAATACATAATTATATGCATTTCTTAACTAGGGGAAGGCAACTAAATACATATTTATGTAGAGAACTAAATTTCCTAGTTTTGTGAAAGGCGGGGATGGCGCCTAATGTGCTTAGGATCATAAAAACCCACGTTCAAGGTCTAAATTGCATCCTATGCACTCAAAAATACATAATCGAGAGAAATCAGGAGAATCTTGTTTTTGGGTGGGTAAACTCTGATTTGAACAAGTACTATTAGCACTTTATCAAAATTTGGGATTATACCATAACGTACACAATAACAAGTGAGACATGAGGCTCCAATACACTACAAAATGTTCCTTTCTTTACTAGATGATAACTTTTATCAAAATTGGTAAACGACTTAAATGTACAATTTTGGCCTGGACTCGTCTTCCTTGTCTGTCAATTCTTGGAACTCATACCACTCCCCTCCGGCCTTTCCCACAGGCAAAGGGGAGCGCACAAAAATCTCAACAGGCTTTGGGACGTGAACATCAAAATGTAATTCCCCGTAGTTTTCTTTTGAAACACTCTCGATTACTTCATGTTCTATAATCGAACTCATGGGTTCCACAGCTATCCACCCTAGACCAGATATGGCGATGTCACATGCAGGCCTGCCCATGAAAATTCTCACAGTTTAAGTAAAATGCAAAACCACAATGCTGCAAGTGCTCCTGCAACTGGTTGTTGTGATCATCATAATAAAAAAAAAACAAGGTGGTAGCAGTAGTTATAGCGATGAAGATGGTTATGGTACAAGTTCCATAGCAAAGGATAGCTACATGTCGGCATCTGGCATATGCCTGTGAGTGTAAATGCCAATTTTGAAGTAAGCTTTCACTACAAATGTCTGTGAGTGTCCTACGAATGAGGGAGGCAGGATTTTGTCTGACCGTAAGAATTTTATAGTGAGATTTCAAAAATAGTAGTTGAGAAAAAGTCGCAAAGGTCATACATGGGTTTTTTCTATTCTTGGTGTCGATGCATTAAAAAACCCATGGACACAGATGCCCATGTTACATATGCTACGGTGGTTCTGGTGATAATTTTAATAAATAAATGAAATAATGCAACAAGCAAGTTTCTAAAATTCATTTACTGATTGATACATGAGCAAACCATTGATAATGATTAAGATGGTAATGCCGGTTTTCATGATGATGATAATAAATAAAATAGATGAAGTTCATTACAGAATTCCTTTTTGTAAAAGACATGTTAGTAGGGGGAATGATTGTAGGAGACCTCTTCCATCATCAAACAAAATTATCAGGACATGGTTCCATACAAAACTTGTATGACCTCGATCTTTACTGATGGCCTACCAAGGGCAGGTGGAAATGATCCTCGGTCAACAAGTTCTTCATTGTTCCTCAAACAGAGTTAATCATCTCTCCGCCATCCATGGCAGGTCATTGATGGTGGAAACCAGGGTGCTAACACATTTCGTGCAGTATCAGATCTCCTAGGATCGTTCCTCATCAACCGAGAGGGAACTACACTATGATATATATGCACAGTGAGAAAAATGGTCCTCAGTATTAGCGCCATCCCATCAACAGGGCAGTGATGGACAGAGTGGGATTCACCAGAACATGCCAATTGGTAAGTCCCATACTCTCTTCATCCCTATCCATCCATTGATTGGAGAGCGATGACATTTTTGAGCAACTAAGAGCATTTGTAATGATCATAGATGCTGTTGCATATTCTGTGGTGGTAGTAGTCATAGCAGCAGCAGTGCTCTAGTAATAGTAGTAGTAGGCACCTCTTTAAGTCAGCCAGCTTTATTTGCAAATGGCGAACCATCTGAAGCCCTGGCCAGTCTTTCACCTTCTCTGGGCTGGACGGTGGTGTCAATGCAACTCCAAGCTCTTTCTGCAACAAATGTTAAAGGGAAGAATCAATGAGATAGGATTAGACAATTGCCTTCATCAGTTTTGTAAGTTCTAAAATCAACCATGACCGTGACCACAAACGTTTCCATTACCCTTTACATCTCATGAAAATACTGTGAGGTCTATTGACAAAACTGAATTTCTTTTAATACATCAAGATTTTGCCTTTCCCTGAAATATTATTCTCTTTTGATGTGGTACTTCTAGAATGCTCTTAAAAGTACAAATTCAAACTAATGTCTATACAAATTTCCAAGAAAAATATGAACTTACAAGCCTATAAAAATATATTCTAGAACAAACATTACAATACAAATATATGCTTATAGAAAAATAAAGCTAGTGAAAAATCTCCCAAGAAACTACAATGCTGAGAATATCAAGAGAACAAGATTTGTCACTATGTAATCAGCCAGTCATGCTCTAATTTTCCAAGTGGTTGATCATGTAGCGAGGTAAAGAGATGAACAAATGGGCACCTAAAAGGACCAAAAGAGAGTATAGTCATGGTCCTTTAAGGTTAGAAATATTCAAATGAACTAAAAGACAGCAATGTGTTTCTTAATACATAAACTATAATAATTGACTGAACAGTAACAGCAATAATAATAATAAAGGCAATATTAGAGCTACCCAATAAACACTATATAGTCGCCCAAAAAATCACATCACATTCACAAAAGGCTGTCACTTTCAAAAAACACGTGGCTAAAATTAACTGAATGTGAAGGCGATGTGACTTTTTGGGGGGGCCATCTGGTGTATCTTGGATTTCTCTGATATTCCCCTTGACAATAATAACAAAAAAAAATGGTGATTGCATTAATCAATGATAGAAATTTCTTACATGGTAGAACTCATCTGCTTTGGAAGTGGGAACTACATGAACCTTCAATGCTTTGGGTCCATACAGAGTAAGACGTGTCTGTGGAAGAACCTGCACTTGCACGCATAACCCGACTATGTTTCTTCTCATTTTCAATAGTTCTACCCAAGAGAAAGTATTAGTTTAAGGAGAGTCATTCTTTTTCTCTACTTCAATAGTTCTACCCAAGAGAAAGTATTAGTTAACACGAGGCATCGTGGTCAGCTAATTATCAGAAGACGTATACAAACCTTTATAACATCAATCCTGACCAGCCCTCCCCAGAATATGGAAATCCCATTCAAGCTGCCGTCTCCCTCTTGATTTGAACTTTTCACATCCAAGGCCTAAGATTTCCAAAACCTTACATAAAGTTTTGATTTAAGATTTATTTAAATGAGGCTTCCTTTTACATAATGTGTAAAGGGTTATAAGCCCCAAAAACTTGGAATGTGGGGCTCCGGATTCTTAATACATTGCAAAGCAGGGTACCAAGTTAAAGAGTAAATAAGCTGAAAAAAAACCATATGCTCATGGAACGGAATGACTTGGAAAAAATAATAAAAAAACCATACAGGAAGTGTATGCCCCTTCAAGCGACTTTGAGGGGCAAGAGAAGGCAAATCCTCAGAATGGACAACTGCTGCTTGCCTGTGGTGGAGGTGCACTCCAGGAGTGTCAAAGAGTTTCTGAAATGGTATCAACGAAGTAGCTGTAAGTTTGTAATATGAACTTCTAAGTTCAACACAAATCAAACCAAGTATTTAGGATATTCTAAAATTAACATTTGAAGCACATCTGGAAGGAGCTATAAGAACAGGGTGCTGGAGTACATGGTAAACTTACTCCCACAGGCAAAAGACCTAATTAGAAGGATTCCTTTCAAACTGAAATTTTGAGATACACTTTATATTTATAATCATCAGATGAGTATTTCAAAAAAAATAAAACGGATTTTGAGTTTATAACACTTAGATCAGGCCATCCAAACCTTGGGTGGACTCCAATTCCCTCTTAGAATGTTAATTATTTTTCAGGTACGTATAGAAAGCATATGGCTTCTTCTTTTTTTTTCTTTGTTCTTTTTTGGGATTTTTTCGTTTTTTGGGGGATTGTTTGTGGGTGGGGGGGGGTACATATAGAAATCATATGACTTCTTTTTTTTTTTTTCTTTGTTCTTTTTTGGGGTTTTTTCTTTTTTTGGCAGATTGTTTGTGGGTGGGGGCGTTGGGGTTGGGGTGGGTGGTGGGGTTGGTTGCCACGTTGAGGAGGTTACATCCCCCAAAATTTGGGGTCCCTAGGAATAATCCTGGACAGGAACAGGGGTGTGCACATGATATGCTGCGGAGGGAGCATATAATCCCCATTTTTTGGGGGTAATTTAGTGGGGAAGACATGCCCCTACCTGTCTTTTCAAGTAGATTAGGAGTTAACTTTTCGAAGGTGTTAGTGGGGCCATGTTAGTGGTGGGAATGGAAACCACAACGTGGTGACTAGGGTGTGGGGGTGCTACCACCACAACCCCAGCCCCTTTCACAGGAGCATATAATCCTTTGACATTATAAAATACTATTCCATACTTTAAGAAATCAATGACGACATAAACAACCATGATATAGGAACTTGAACAGAGCTGACACTATCAAGATACACATACCCCTCCTTGAAAAGCATCAATTTGAATAGGACCAAGAGTAGTTCCAGGAACAGCAGATTGCATGGGCTTGAACTTCCTTGCTGCTGCAGCAATTGGATCCCTTTGTGCCATCATTTCTGAAATTAAATTTGCCATGAGAAGCACAGCAATGTAAAGGCCAGGCAATCAATGTAACCATGAGAGGAGAAAAAGCATTTCATAAGAAGCATAAACAAAGTAAAGCTGTGTTAGATAATTTGAACATATTGATAACTGATTATAGAATGACCAATTTTATGTTCCATTACGTTAATATAAGTTTCATAAAATCTAGAAATATGATGATCAATACAAAAAGTTTTACATGCTTAGCTCACACATAAGCATATATAGAACTAAGTCAAAAAGGAGAGTTCCAAAGCGATACAAGAAACTTCCACCAGAAATCTCTTAGAGGGAACAACAATGCAGTAATTTTATAAGCAAATGGAAAATGGAAAAGTATTAAGTTATTACTCAGCAAAGCATTTATGAATGCAGACTTTCCAACGTTTGCCGAACCCTGAAAACACATTTATTAGTATGTAGCAAGTACAACTATAAATCATAAATCAAATGGAACCTAAGAGGAAATAAATCTAGGATTTACATGAAATTGCTTCCAAAGCTAAAATGCAATCGAATCACTAGTAGAGAAAGAGCTAATAGAAAAAATAGAATACCACAGATGTATCGAACCTGATCATGAGAAAAACTAAATCAGATTACAAGAACATGAGTCTCCAACATGAGAGAAAACTTCTTTTATTGGATAAAATACGTTACTCCTTTTAACATAAGTGCAACATTTTTTTTTAAGCGATTAGCATAAAGTGCAACTTTATTCACTGATACAGTTTCAGAAATTCACCAGGCAATTGATTAACCAGCACTAAGTGCCTTTATTTGAACCAATAAATTGACAATCCCGAGGGCAATGTATCAAAGCTAGAAAAATCAAGGAATAATTTTCTCTTCTTTTTCTATTTATAAATAACCATAAAGTAAAACATTTTTTTTAAGCAATTAGCATAAAGTGCAACTTTATTCACTGATACAGTTTCAGAAATTCACCAGGCAATTCCTTAACCATCACTAAGTGCATTTATTTGAACCAATAAATTGACAGTCCCGAGGGCAATGTATCAAAGCTAGAAAAATCAAGGAATAATTTCCCCTTCTTTTTTTTTCTCTTTGATTACTCACTCATAAATAAACATTTATTCTTTTTTTTAATCTCACTCATAAATAAGCATTTCAAATCTCTAATTATCAATATTTTGGTGGGAGAAGACAGATCCCAATGTTAACTTCATAAAGCTGGTTATCCAACATAGAATCATTTTGCACATATTGCCTCAATTGTTTCCCAATATAACAGCCCCTATTGACTACACTTTATTCTGGTGCATATTAATTATTAGGACATGATTTCTCCCAAAAAAAAAAACTATTGCTGCCTCAAATTTCCAGTATATGCAGATGAAGAAATAACATCTTTCAAAACGTTGGCAAGATGAGGTTTGAGATGAACAATAGTGGACATCTTGATCCTTATACAGTTCAGATCAACTACCTCAACCATAACAATGTTGAGGATACCACACTATTTCCAGTATAACAATGTTGAGGTTGTGGTATTGCGATATTTGGTAGCTCATAATGCACTGGGACAGACTTGTGTTCAAGTGCTGCACATTTGTGGGCTTCAATTCCTTTAAATACCACAAACCACAAATCACCTTTGTTCTATCCTTATTTTGAAAAAATACGCCAAAACAGCAAAGTTAGCCAGGTGCCACATTCACTAAATACTAAAACATGCAAACTTGAGTGTGTGATTCTGATGCTGGCACCAAAACTATATATGCTTCAGGGTTTTGTGAACGCCCTTTTGGGAAGTAGGGGTCTTAAAGTTCTTATCTCCATGGTTCAGGAGAGGCCCTCGATGTTATGTAATGAAAACAAACTGTAGATAGGACTTTGATTCCAATGATTGTCGCCATCCACCTCAGAGATAAACGAGAAAAAGTTATGTTGAATCCCCATAATCTCAATCCTAAAATATTCTAACTGACATCCATAAGTTCTTTATCTACTACTTCTTACAGTCTAGAAGAATGCCATTAGAAACCATCCAATGGACACACCGAAACCACAAACAAAGTCCAACACGAAATTTTACAGATGATCAACTATCACTTACTCCTCTTCTGTTTCAATCAGCACTATCACTAATGCCTGTTTCCATACCATGGATGGCATAGAATATTGGAACACAGAGTGTTTATAGCAGGTACACAGGAGAACAAGAAAACATTGGGCAATAAAGCTGAGGAAAACTGGTTACATAGACAAATACATGGACAAATATATGCAAGGGTGCAGATTAGGTATACAATATAACTTCTAATAAACATTCTGGTTGTATTGAATCTTGATACCTTGTCTTGGTATAAATTTCATGCAATTCACTTTGTAACCAACTAAACATAATATCATTAACCTAAACCAATGATTCAAAATCCACTTGGATACTTAAGTTTTAAAAAATTAGGAAAAATATCCAATCTACTCTAGTAAGAAAACAATAACCAAAGAATGATGACAATATCCTACTCTGAGGGAGAAAACTCAAGCTTGGCAATTTAATAATGCACTAACCAGAATGTACACATCTCGACCCTGTCAAAACAAGAAGGAAAATAACATGATAAGGCAGTCTACAATATGTTATTTTGCAGAAGAGACAAAAAGATTGATCAAAATCCACAAATCTGTCATCTTTCTTCTTTTTTTCACCTAAAGCTTCCAAGAAAAATAGTTTCCACAATTAAGATAATTGGCATTTCTATTATTAATTAATGGGAATAGGAGCACTTTTTAAAATTTGAGGTTTTTTGCTTGAGATAATTGGCATTTCTACATTAATTAATGGGAATAGGAGCATTTTAAAAAAATTGAGGTTTTTTGCTAAAATGTAATTCCGTATACATGGTTAGCAAACGGGAAAGTGAACTGTGATCCATGTGACACATGAGATATGTGGTCATGATGGTCATCATTGTCGAATCAATGAGTTGAAGCTTGCCAAACATGGCACAACTTCAAGTGTTCATCCTATTCAGCACCTTGCAACGCATTGATTGGAGGGTGACAACCGTGATGACTACATATTTCATGTGGTCATGTGGATCATTGAAAACTTGTAAACAAATAAGATTACCATCATAGTGTTTGCCAGTAACCTGATCTTTGAAATAGTAGTAGTCACCAGTTATTACAACCCCACCACCAAGAATAATAATGTTGATATTTCGGGATGTTCAAATGTCAAAAAACCTAATCAAATCTCTGAGTGAGGGAATGGATCCAGAGACCAAGAGGCTGCAAGTAAAAGATCTCGGTATAATACAAGAAACTCAAAAATCAATAGGGGCTCTAAGTAGTAAATCTGGAAGTGACTAGGAGCCAAGAACCATGAAAGGGAGGTGGACAAGCTTCAACATTAAGGTAATAATCAGCGAGTGGCCATCATGATCCACAAACCATGTAAAGGAGCTTGATAAACTAGTGACCCAGATTTTTGAACAATTGGTGCCTTCCAGTTCAAGAAGGCTCATAATCCAAATAATAAAGGAGTCAAAAGATAAAGGAAGTGAAACTCTTCCACAAGATGGAAGCTTATGAAAGAACAATCGGGAGTCGTTAGGGGGAAAGGGGATTCATATGTGCTTGTGGAAAAGACGTTCTTGTGTAGCCCAGATGATGGGCTTCAGACACTAGAATCCCTTTTGTAATTTTCTTTCTAACTTGATGATTGTTTATATTAATTAAAAGAAGATAAATTTCTTAAGACAAATTTATTTTTCTTACTAATATAATAAATAATTAAAGTTACAACAGACCAACCTTTTTCTCCTTTTGAATCTCCGATGCAACTCCAGAAATTCCCACTAGAGACTTTGAACTGGTCAAGTGGATACTCATAACACTGCAATAGTAACATGCCCCATTAAGGAATGATCCTCAAAAGTTTTGAACAAGATGATACTTGAGCTTCATGATAAATTCCAGAGAGACAAATATGAGATAAAGAACACATGAAACTTTTTTCTTTGATAAAACCAAGATTTCTCAACTATGAAAATGGTAAAGAATCACCCACGGTAAGTTCAAATTTGAAAATAACACTTACTTAAGCTTCTTCTTCATAGTGGCCTCCACAACCCAATCGCCGATGCAATTCATATCAGTCCCTTTGGGAAGGAGGTCAACCTAGACAAAAAAATGGAAACCAGTTCAAGTAAGTGTAATTGCATATAAGGAACATCGAAAGTCACATACATTATATAGAGAAGATCACAGTGGAATTATACCTTTGTTATGACTAAAATAATTGGATTTGCACCAGCTAAATCACGTATACGTGCCAAGAAACTCCCATTGAAGTCAACAATATCAACCTGCAAAGGACCATGTTTTGGTAATTTAGACTATTATAGCACAGTCACCAACTTCTATTCTAAGCCATAATACATGTTTCCATATCACAACAGTGGCTGTGCTTTCTCTGTGATATATACTTTGAGAAAACAAAAAATCATCCTTCTCATGCAATGTGGTCGATATTTCCACAATCATTTTTTACTAGGGACATTGGCCCGATGCCTAGTGGAAAAGCACGCATATTCATATTTGCACAAAGATCATACTGTATCAATTCAGCTATATTCTTTGATTAGAGGTTTATGGTATCAGCACCGTGGTTTTAGGTCCAGATGCCATCTTACCCACACAAAGAAGTAAATACATACATACACGTATACATGCATGAATTCATCGACACATACATACAAGAGCATAATCATATTGAATGCTTGCTTTGAACAACAAAAGAAAGCTGAAAGTTTGATTATGAACATGTTATAGACCTTACCAATTTCACTATCAAAACTTTCTCGTGACGTAGGTGCGACAACTTTTCTCGAAGTTCCTCAGCAGAAATGAATTGTTTACCACCAGAATAACCACCATTTCCACCAACTGCAGTAATCATGTGCCCATGCGACAATAGCTTACACCTCCTGCAAAGAACAGTTCGAAGTTGGTGATGCCTCTTTTTCTGCAACAAAATAGAAAGACCATACCTTAACAAAACACTCAACACAAAAAGCCACTCCTACAAATCAAGACTTGCAACACTTGGTAAAAAGCAAATCTCACAATCAAGAAAATAAATATTATAACTTCAATTAAAGTATTATAACAGAACAATAATTCCAGTAAAATCACGTATTCACATGAGAAAACCATACAGTTTCAATCAAGTGAAATTTTTATCTGGTATTCTCTCCATTCTTTCATTGTGCTTGAAGCGTTTTCCTCACAACTGAGAAAAAATCCTTGTCAACAAAGATTTCTCCCCAGACCCCCCCAAAAAAAAAAAACCTTCTCAACAAAGATTCAAGAATCATCAACATTTTGTTCATTTCCTCATAGAAAAGGGGAGGAAAAACTAATTATTTGCTGATAAACTGGTATACTGTTACATTTCCTCAAAAAATATGAAACAGAATACCATAATTTTAAGGAAGCTAAAACATTTGATTCAGTTCCTGATACAAGTACTCTAAGCAACATAAGAAATTCAAAAGCAAAAAGTGAAAACTCGTTTAAAAACAAAAGGGGGAAAATAAAATAAAATTTTAAATTTTGATTTCCTCACTATAAGGAACACTAAAAAAACAATGATATGATATTTAAATTCAGTTACTCAAAAAATGGGAAAAAACACTAAAAAAAGAAGTAACACATTCAATTCATTTCCTCATATACACAGTATTCAAAACATTCATTTACCACAAAAAAAGAGCAAATCCAAATTAGACAATTTTCAATTCACATGTAACTGTTTTCAAATAAGAAAAAGAAGAAGATACCAATTCATAAGTCTCGGGATTCACATAACCAGGAGCATCTTCCTCTTCAACCTGCAATGGAGCTCCACAACCATAGCAACAAACCAAGGCTGAATTCAAAACCCTAGACTTTTCCACCTTCTTCTTCTTCTTCTTAGTCTTATCAATAACAGCCATGGCCATCTGCCGCTGCAAAAACTTCTCACCTCTGCTAGGCTCTGCCGCACCAGTGCCATTGGAGACTGAAGAATCAGAAATCAATGTCGAAGAAGGAGTTCTCTGAGAAACAGGGCCTCGCGCTTGAGGGCTTTCCAGGGTTTTGCAAAGACAAATGCGAAACGAGTTTCCTGGCTTTCTATGTCCATTTTCTGGGGCTTTGCAGAGACATGGAACTGCGAAATTTCTAGGGATTTGAAGAGAGTGGAGAAAGGACAGGTTTTGTGCAGATAAAGGAGAGTTCACAGCCATTCTCCCTTCCTCCCTCTCCCTCTCCCTCTCCCTCTCCTGCTGGCTGATAAGCCGACAGAGCGTGAGATTTACAATGCCAAACGATTTTATAGGGGTATATACTATCCAAAAAAATCCCTCGGGCAAAACTCATGCTAGAAATATTGTTTAGATTCCAAATATTTTAGAGTGCAAATATCACCCTTAAATGAAAAAAAAAAAAACCCGCACTGTCTATGCGCCTACAAAAACATGACGACCTACGATTGGACATGAACTAACAATTTTTTGCAGGGAAAGGCCTGAACTCAAAATCTGATCTTTTCTTCAAAAATAATTATGAATTGATATTTTGATCGATCCTAATATTTTGAATAAATGGGGTTGTTTATAAAAATACTATCTATCTTTCATGTTTTGCCTACAGAGGTCACAATCGCTCTTGTTTCTTGAATTTATAAATGCATAGTTGTAACAGTATCATTGAATAGACAGAGTTCCAAATATAAATTATTCTTGACTCACCAAAAACTATCCAATTTAACACCTAAGTGGGAATAATTATGACGCTTTTGTACAAACGATGAATGCCTTTTATACACACAATCCCAAAACTCACTATTGTCTCTTAAATTTTAAAATGGATAGTTGCAACAATATTTTTGAATAGACACAATGTTTCAAATAGAAATTCTCGAATTTTGTAACTCACCCCAAACCATCCAATCCACTTGGAGATTCTCCTAGCAAACAGTTATCACCTAAAAAAGGGATGTGCGCACTACATTATGAGGAAAAAGGGGGGTCCGGTTTTACCGAAGCAATTCTGGCTCTTTTCTTTGTAACATGGCTACCTAGATCATATTAGCTAGCGTTTAGATCTGTAGGGGTAGGGCTGGGGCCAACAAAGCCTTTACGCATCAATCGATGGGGCTCTTTTTTATAGTTTGGGGGAGTTAACCTTTCTGTTCGTTCCCGCTCATGGCTCGCTCCGTGCTTATGCACTCCACTCGTTGGGTCTATCTTTGTAGAATGAAGCGATCAAACCATTGATATGTTGATAATCAATTCTCTTACTCCTGGAAGGAGTTGTATTGAGAAGTTGTTCAGTTGATTGTCCCATTCATTTGATAAGCGGGTGTGGGCCAACATGTTGTATAGGGAAGACGAGGCGTCTGAATCCAAAGTGGGAGATGCAGCTCGCGATGACTTTCCAATCGAACACACCTAATAAGTAGGAATAGTTTAAACCTCCTAGTACAAAGATAAATGCTAGTTTTATAAACAATTCAAATACTCACTCTTGTCTCTTGAATTTCAAAATGGATGGTTGTAAAAGTATCGTTGAATAGACACAAAATTCCAAATAGGAATTCTCGAACTTCGTGATTCACCCCAAACCATCCAATTTAACATCTAATGAGTGGAAATAGTTATGACCTCCTTGTACAAAAGATAAATGATCGCTTTATAGACTATCTCTAAAAAAATACTCCAAATTAACTATATTGTATAACAGTATCATTAAAAGCCAGTTTGGATGTACCCAAAATTGGAATATTTTTGGATTGCAATCAAAAAATCTTGTGAAATGGACTTTGTCCGTTTGGACAACTACACAATTTTTCCATAATTTTATATTGGAAGAAAAAATAAATCGTGTCAAGGCAAAATTCACTATAAATAAAAAATCGAGTTGGATTTGAATTTTTTATAATGGCATTTTCCTTCGTCTCCTTCCACGCTTCTTATGCTCTCTCTCGCCTCACTCTCTCTCAACCCTCTTTGCTCTACCTCCTTATCGCCTCTCTGCTCTCTCTCCACTATCACCTCTCTGCTCTCAGTGACAAAGCCTTCTATCTCTCTCAGTGACAAAGCCCTCTTTTTCTCTAGTTTTTGTATTGAGTGAGAGACGAAACTAGAGAGAGAGACTTGTTGCATGGAACATTGAAACCCTGATCTCCATCTCTCGCCCCTTCTTCCGTCTCATCACCTCTCTGCACATTGAAGCCCTAACCCTACTCCACTCTCTCCCATACTTCTCCTCTCCCTCTCACTGCTTTCCCTCACGCCCTCTCAGCACTTTCCCTCCCCTCACCTCTCTGCACATTGGGAGCGAGTAAAAGCCCTAGCCCCAACCCTCCCCTTGTCGAAGAAATCAAGTCAAGAAGACCAAGCGCGAAGGAAGAAGCAAGAACGGGGAGGCATATTTGCACTCTTCTCACAAAAACTTGATTTTTTCTGACAAAAACTTGATTTTTTTAAGATGGGCCGTCTCTCACGAACTCATTAACAACAGAAACGCCCAAAACCCATCTCTCTACTTTCTCTCTCTAAACTTGAATCACCAAAAACCAATCACCCCAAAGCCCCTCTCTATAAAAACCATCCATCTTTTGCTCCCAAGCTTCAACACCGAAAGATCAAAAAAACTCAAATCCCATATCTGTAAAATGGCTACGGAATAAGAGTTGTATGGTCCGAAATGGAAAAAAATGGATGACGAATAAGAATTGCAAAAACTAGGGTTTGGGCTTTGGCTATGGTGCCATTTTCTCTCTCTAAATGTCAGTTGCAACTCATTTCCACTCCACCACCATGCTTGACTGCCTGCATAACTACAACACCAAATTCAAGTGAGGCAAGCATTTTCTTTCACTCTCTCGAATGGAGCTTCAAGTGAGGCAAGCATTTTCTTTCTCTCTCTCAAATGAAGCCGGTAGGACTTGTATGAGGAGAGAGCGTATGTTATTCTGATCGGTGCCTGTTCCTCTGCGAAACTCATTTTAATATGTGCATACCATCCAAACAGTCTAACAAACTAATAAAAAAATATGATAATATTTGTTAATAAGGTTGAAAAAAATTACAATTTTTTTTAATGAGAAGGTTTTTTTATTTGACATTGGCCCTAAACGGGCCCAAAGATCTTATGTAGGTTGAATTTTTAGGTCTCAAATTATAAAATATCCCCTTCAAAAAATTGTTCAAGCATCCCAAAATAAACGGGGGTTCATGATTTAACGTATTGAACAACTAAGACATTTTAATAATTTGACTTACTTTAGTGGCTTGAGCTAAATTATGAATATAGCTAGCTATTTTTGGCTAGTAATACAAAACTATAAATGATGAAAATATCATTAAGAGTACTTGGGTCAATCTATAATTTTATGTTCATGGGTGTTTTTGTAATTTAGATTAAGCCACTTAAGTAGACCAAATTAACAAAATGTCCATCACTGTTCAATATTGGTAATTTAGAAATTTTGTACAATGTTTTAGTGGAAATGATTATATGAAAGAAACGTTTTGATTATTTTTCTTTTAGAAATAAGTAAAATAAGTAAATGAATGAACTTCTTATTTGAAATATTTCATATGATCATTTGAGATCAATTTTATAAATATGGAGTTGCTCGAAGTCAATTTTCCTAAAGGACATCGTCTAAATCGTTCGGATGAACCTAGAGCTGTGCTTTTAAGACAAATATTACTTTCATTTTTTTATTTGTTTTTTTGCGAGATATTCACAATGCGAATGAAAGATGAGAAAATGTATACAATGAGACTATTTACTTTTGAAACATAGAAACAATCATCATTGACCGTTAAATTTCAAATTGGGTGATTAAAGATGTGTCATTATTTGGGCATAAAGTCCAAAATAAAATTGCTCAAATGTTGTGAGACATTTTTGTTCTTTGAATTTTACATCTAATGGCTCAAAATGATTGTGACCTCCTTATACTAAACATAAATAGTATGATAATATACAATCCCAAAAGATATTATACATTAAAATTCCCCTAACTCATGGTTTTCTAGTGCCAGACTATGTGTAACTGATCTCGAGCTACCACCTAATTGGCAAAGATGCAATCACAGTTTTATTTGAAATTAGTAAAGAGGACATCGCATTTTTCATATTGAAAAAAAAGTTCCTCTTATGCATTTGTCAAAAAAAAAAAAAAAATTCTTCTTATGTGTTTGCTGGGGTCCTTAAAACACGTTTATTGTTGAGGTTATTAGCAGTTACCTAATCATCATAACTTAACACATTTTTAGATAAGCTTTCAATATTTATATTTTTTGATAAAGTAATGAAAAATCACAATGCAAAACCATCATTTTTTTTAAAAAAAATATTAAGACAATATTTCTTTAGAAATTTTAGTGATATTTTGAAATTTTTTTAATATCAAAACCATCTGATTCTTTAATGTATACAGTTTCTATGTGCTTGGTAGTAAATATATTTTTTAAATATAATTTGATTTTAATTTTTATAAAATATATAATCTTCCACCTAAAGATTATATAGATAGGAAAATGACCTTGTGAGACCTTCCCAGACTGTCCTACAACTATGTGATAACTTTTCTAAAAATCTATGTGCCAAATTTTATGGTAATCGTCTCAAATCTTATATACAGGTGTAGGAGGTTCTTATATCATTAATTTTATTTTTATATATATATATATATCTACATATTTTATACTCTGGACCGCATATTGTAGAAATGCGGTCCAGCCCGCATGAAACAATCTTCCTTCTTTAAACCGTCTTATGGACGCTGCAAAACCCTAAACCCTATGTAATTTTCTAGCATCAATGGCTTCTCGCTACAAGTTTTTTGCTAGAGCAACCGTTTCTTCCATCAAATCTGCCACGAAATCAAAGGCATTTTCAGCTCCAATCCAGAGTTCATCATCGCCACTAGGAGTTCCACGAACCAGTCACTCTTCTTCTTCGACGGTTTCTCGTCGCCGTCTCTTGAACTCAAGGTTCGTACTCAATGTGTAGAAGTTATTGGTAAACCCTATGCTAACATATTTTCATTTGATAGGCATAATTTTTTCCTACTAATTTGGGTAGTTTATGGGAACTTGACTTGTAATCTGAGTGCTTAATCTTTCAAACCCGTTTTTAGATCTGATTTGTTGAAGTTTTCATACTGATGATGTGAAATGTGGAAGTTTGATGGTAAAATGACTCATTTTTATTCAGTATTACCCTAATCTTTTCATTTCATTGGGCAATTCGATGTAATTCACTGATATTTTGGTAGTGATATTATATCTATAGTTGCTTTCCCTCTGGGTGTATTACTCTTTGGTCAGTTAAGAGTTATGATGTGATATAATTAAGGGAAAATGAGTTCAAACACCCAGTTTCCTCCCTTCTAAATATACTAGGTATTTCCTTTTTATTAATGGAGCCAATAGCCTCTGTGAATTGTGGTTGTATCTGGGAGCTCATTTAGTCCAATTTAATTACTATTTGATAAGACTGGAAATGGAAAAGTCATTAGATTCATTTTTTGAAAGTGGATGAATACAATCATTGTCCGAAAGGAAATCGATTGGAGAATGATGGGTGCATTGGAGAATTGTGGGACTTTATGCATCACGAAAACGGTTGGAATTGGATTTCTGTATATTGGGGCTTTTATGTATTCTAGAAACTGGCAAGTGTTTTGGATCCAGAAAATTTTGTGTGTTAACTTTATGGTCACGGAAGCGAGTAATTTCAAGGCCTCCAACTATGGGATTGTTGGAGTAGCCAGTGGTGGCATGCAGGTGATTGGTAAGGGAAGGACTCTATAATCCCTATTAGAGAGAACGACAAGCCAGTGATACTGATAATGAGTGAGAGAACTGGGAAATTGCTAATGAGTGAGAGAATTGGGAAATGGAATATGGTGGTTATGCGCCTTAAATATAGGGGGCCAAGAGTGGTGGCGAGGCCTAGGGGATGTTTCCTTGGTGGAAACACGGCCTTGTCCTACATATCCTATGTAGGGTTGTCAACGGTCCGGGTCTGGGTCCGGATCCAGGTCCATGTCTAGGCTGACAGGTTGCATCCGTGTCGGCCTGGACCTGAATCCGGTCGCATCCGTGTCGGCCTGGACCTGAATCCGGTCGCATCCGAGTGACTTGGACACAGACCTGACCCAGGTTGAAGTCATTTGGACTCGGACCTGGGTCTAGAAATTAAAAAAATAATAATTAATTTTTGTATTGTATAATATATATTTTATACTGGGGCAGGTCAACCCGGACCTGACCCCGACCCATTTGGGGTCTAAGCCAGAGCTTGATCCTGACCCCAACCCGACCCAAGTTGGGTCCGAGTCATTTGGACCTCGGACCTGACACGTTGGGCCTAGAAATTGGATTCGGATCCGGACACGGACTCAAACTTGGTTTGGATCTACCCGTTGGGTTGGCAGGTCGACCCGATCCGATTGCCACCCCTAATCCTATGACCAGATGCTTAGGGATCATGATACCTGCATTATTAGGATTTCTGGATTTTGATCCTGTCAAACCATTGGACGTTTTTGTTCATTTTAAGGAAGGTTGGGAAATTGTAAAAATAAATGAATAAAATAAAAAAAAGTTGGGCCTTTTGGTCTGTTTGCCTTATTTATTGTAATTTTTGCTTTATTTATTTATTTATTTGTAGTTAGCTCACACCGTAGCTTTCTCATTCCGTAGCACTAATGCAAAAAATTTAGGCCAAACCATGTCCTTGATTTCTGTTAGTTGAAAAATGTGCCTGATTCCTATTTCTTTTTCTTGCAGGATACCTGCCCAATTGGGTTGCACCATGTCTATGCTTCCTCTGCACAGTACTGTCTCTGCTGCCAGGCTCACGTCATGCCTGAGCATGGATTCCAGGAGTTGCCGTGCTCTCTCTCAGGGTACACTCTGTAGTACCCCTCCCGGGCTCTAATGTTTTCCTTTTGTGTGAGTTGTCTTGCCTATGCTTTTGGGATTGGATTCTTAGAGTTTGCACGGTGGTCATTTCTTGATGACTGACCTTTTGGGTTCTTCTAGTTGCGTATTCACTTAATTAGGTGTATATTTGGCTTGAGCACACATCCTTTATCCTCTACTGATACATACTTTGTATGTTTGCTACCCTGAACTCGATTATGTTGGTCATCCTTCATGTATATTTTGTTTTCTTGAGTGGAATTCTAGTGTGATGGAGAGCTTGAATGCTGCAAATTTCTGATTAATTGTCTCGAGGGAATTATCAGAATTTGGAATTGATCAGAATGTTGCTACAGTAGTAAAGTTTACTGTTGCACTGACTTCTTGCTATCGCAACAATGCGCTAGATCGCTTGTCACATGAATATGCCCTTCCTTTGTGGGGAAATATCTTATTTATTACTAATTTGTTTCCTCGAGAAGGCCGTATTTTATGGTCTCATGCAAGTGTCATGGGCTAGGTTTGAAGAATCTTGGAGTGACCATGCTTTGATGAATCCAAAGGAAAAAGGGTAGTTCAGCAGTAGGAATCAAGCTTGGGATGTAGTGTTACAATTATCAACACCTTAACCGATCAAGAGCCCAAGCCCAATTGCTAGTTCATTGAAGGTATTCAGATGACCAATCCAGATGTATTCAATCTTCACCTATGGGTATCATCTTTTTATCCTTTTAGATGACATTCCTAGCATTCGGCCTCCAAAATCCAACTTCAGGCTGATACTTTTTCTTGGGGGGGGTTGAAGTTGCTATTCTCCAACGCTAAGTTCTTAACCATCACAAAAATGCAAACTAGATTGCCATAGTGCACCTTTTTTATACAAAATCATTCATTCCCCTCCTGAGCTGGATGTTTAGTGCCCATAGATTAATGGTTATACTGATCCTGCTCATCATTGCTAGAGATTGCCAGTGAGTTGTATAGGTTACCATCCTCTTCTGGTATCACATGGATATTCCATGTGGTTAGTTTCAGAATTACAACCATCACAGTGCATTTGTTTCATTGGATCGTTCACAACTGTTTGAGATGCTGAATGGGGTGGTTGGATGGAGGGCCTGATCTCGTGTGATGGAGGGATTGGAGGGCATTCTGTTCTCCTCAATCATGCCCTTACACCTTATTCCCTCTGTAAATGCCAAATGGGATGGTTCCCATTTAGGTACTCCTCCATTGGGTACTGTAACTTTTTCTTCAACACACAACCTATGTCCTGGAATGGTAAGAAATAGTACAAGCACTAGACATTGATTTTTTATTTTAATTTCTTTAATTGGTCACTGAGTTTGATTGAAACATGCAAGAGTTATGACAGTAAAAATAACAAGATTGCGAACAAAAAAAAATTAAATATGGCCATCTTAAAATGGAAGAAAGGGTGTTACTGAATTCAGGATCAAAACAGAAAACCATGCAGTATGGAATTGCTGAAAACAATGTTATCAAATGTGGAATGTGGACTCGATGCGGTTGGGGATCCGATGCGGGATGTGGCTTGATGTGGTCTCGAAACAAACGCAGGACAGGCGATGCGGTTAATAAATTTTAAAAAAGAGAAAAATAATAATATGAAACTGCATAAAAGAACATTAATTTGTGATTTATGTGGTAGTACAAATTTTAATTTAGGAATTTTCTCTAATATATTAGATTTCTAAGTCGCCTGATAGCCCAATAGTTTGATAAAGAGTAACAAAGTTTGTTGTCTTACATGTAATATAAAATAATCCATTCCATCCCAATAATAACAATAATTAACAATTTAACATGGCGTCCAAAGACCGAAAGTTCATAACATATAAAAATAAAAGATGATAAATACTCACGCTTAATGAGTCAATGTGCCAACTCTCAAGTCTTAATCAGATAAGTCTCAACTCCCAAATAACTCTCAATCAAGTCCCGACTCCCAAATTGAATGAAATTTTGATTTATAGGATTTAATATCCTAGGCCTTGAGTCCTTTGAACACTTGTTGAATCTTCACCACAAAACCTTCAAAATGAGTCACCCGCAAAAAAAAAAAAATTCCACGAAAGATTCAAGAACAAACCCCAAATTTTTTTAAAAAGTTTGGAAGCATAATTTTTTTTCGTTTCCTTTTTTATTCTTTCTTAAAAATCCCCTTAGAACCATGGAAGTATCATCATAGGGGTTTTTGAGGGGATTATATACCCTCTTCTCTCAAAAGAAAAAAAATCGGAAAATTACAATTTTTCCCTTGCTTGTGGGAAATTCAATGCAGCCGCCAGTGTTTGAAAACTCGGCCGCTCGCCGCCTAGGCGAAAAAATTTAAAAAAACGCCTAGGCAAAAAAAATTTAAAAAACACCTAGGCAAAAAAAAAAAAAAACGCCTAGGCGCTGTTTGGGCGGGGTCATTATGCACCTTGTCTCTGGGCGCCCGCCTAGGCGCCGCCCCGTGACACTTTGCGAATGGGTGCAAAAAACCTCGGTCAAAAATTGTAATTTTTCTCCCCTGAAAAGGGGGAAAAGGGTTTTGGGGTATTCTAAACCCCCTAAACAAAAACCGTGGCCTTTAGGGTGAGAAAAACCCCTTAAAAACCACTTTTGTGATTTATTGAAAGATAAATAATTTTTTTTTTTTTCCAATTTCTTCCCAAAACAAAGGCAGTAGTTTGTGGGTGGATTTGGATCTTCTAGTAGTTGATTTTGAGAATTTTTGGTGACCCAATAGACGAGGTTTGTATTGACATCGATTTGATTTAGATATTTTTAAAGTATTATCATATTTGAAAGAGGGTTTTGATTTTATTTTGCTACAACATATTATGTTATAAATCATGTGTTTTTTCTTTTACTTTTTTTTTTTTCCTTTTACGATATATTTACATGTTTGTAGTTTAAAGATTGATTTTTTTTTTTTGTGATTAATTGAATTTTTTCTCATCTGGACGATGAAATTAAGCATATATTGTATCCTTTAATGAATACTTGATTCATTATTTGTACAACATGTCATGTTTTGATATTTTATTATTTTTGTTTTACTTTTGATTGCAATATTACATTTTCGTCTATTTCACAAGGAGTTTGGGGCTCTAAAACTGCCCTAAAAACTTCCTCAGGCTTAAAACCATGCCTTAAGAACTTCCCTGTTTGTTTTTGTTTTTGGGGGGGGGGTGGTTCAATTTTGGTGAGGGCAGCCCTAGGTGCCTAGGCAGCCAGGCACCCAAAACGCCCGAATCTGCATTTTTGAACATTGGCGGCCGCATATATGGTAGATGCCCTGCATGTGTGGCCACATCACAGATTACCGCATATGCGGGTGGGGGCGATGTGCCTGGGGCCGCGCATAATGCGTTATGGGGCTGCATTTGATATCATGGACTGAAAACAGTGCCAGGCCATCTGTCAGAACAGAAGAACGTCTACAAAGAAATTTGTTTCAGATGCACATTAGGGAATTATTTAAGATACATGAAGGAACTGTTATTGGAACATTTGAACTGTTCTCTGATGTGTCCCCTGCTGCTGCTTTCTGTTTTCTTTTCCGCTTATGCTCCTGCTTCATTCAACTCTATTGATTGCATCAAGTTTATGGACTATGCCTATCAGGTTAATGCGTGTCTTGCGTATTACAGGTAGTTTATCTGAGGCTTAGTTACACAAACCTTTTATTTGGTTGGATTAGGTTGTTAAAATCATCCCCATGGTTATTCTTAGATGATTCCTGATGGAAAACTGTATTGCTAACTCTCAGTCCACTCCCATAAGCATTTGGTTGGCCTGTCTTTTAACAAACTGGTATGGTGATATTGCTTGGTGTATGGACCATTGGTCAGTGTGATGGAATAATATAACTCTTTTTGTGTTAATAGACATTTATTGCTCCGATTTTGATGTTGGGCCTTCAATGTTCGGTGTCCTTTTGAGGATCTGATCCTTTTGTGCCATTTTTGGAAGGAAATTATAAGTAAAAGATAGCATTTATGGATTTCTGTTGGGTTTTGTAGGACTCTTTATGAGCTTCTTTCAGTTCTAGAGCTTCCAACCTTCTTCTTTTTTTTTGGCTTTATGTATGCGAAAAGATTTAAATTTAAATTTTTGGAAATTAATCTGATGTCATCTGTTGAAACCAACTTTAGATATTTCATTCCTGCAGGCACATGAGTTCCATTGCTTGAACGGAATAAATTGGGCTTTTACAGACCTGTGATTATTCTTCACAGCATCATTTTCAAGTATGAATGTTTCAGTAACGATGATACTGCCTGTCACTCTGTTGATTGTGTAATTTCAATGCAATAAACTTGAGCTCTTTATTTCAGTAATCTAGAATAACTTTGATATTTACATTATTTTGCGCTAGAAGATGTTTACACTATTTGTTATGTGTCCAAAAATCTCAAATTTTCTAGTTTTCGTCTTTTATGCGAGAAATGATCGTACAAATTTTTACTTTGATTGCTTTCTACTGCATGATTGCAAGATCTATCAAGATTCTTGTTGTTCAAGTTAAACTTGCAATGAGGTGTAAAGAACAGTCAGAAGCTATTTACTTATGAACTATTTTTATTTTTGTCTATGGATCCACCCCACCAACTTGTATTGGAGATTGTTTGAGGATACCATCGTTGATAATATCAGTCCTGCTGTTGTTTGTGCAATCTGAGATGCATGGAATTTTTCATTTTCATGAAATACATTGGGACTCCATCAACATCGGCCTTACTTAAAGCTTTATTTGATTTCCGGGCCAACTTGCATTTTGTGCCAATTTGACAATTGAGTTCGTATAACATGCTCTTGTGGGAAAATCGTGTATGGTAAAATAGATACCTTGGAGGATTTTTTAATCCGAGATTTTGTGATCCAAGTATCACTATATTATTTATAAAAAAAAAGGATTTTGAGTTCTTGAATATCTAGATCTTTCCTTCCAAAAATTGGACCGTTCTTGTTCGATCTTGGGACATCACCATTTTTAGGCACATATAGAGTGAGAATTAAATTTTTTCCTCGTTGAGAATGATCACAGGGTTTTTAAAGATCACATACCCAATTGGGGTCCAAAAAATGTTTTTGGAATGAGTTTTGCCCGAGGTATTAAATGACAGTACACTCCAATGGAAGCATGAAAATTTTCCACTTGAGAATTTGTCACCTGCAATTTGACTTCAAGGGATGTTTGATTTTTCAAATTTGAGTTTATTCCCAATCGCAATTAACCTCCCCGATTGAGTTTTTTCGCAAAACCACTCCTAAGTTGTTTTCCAGAAAATTCACACTCTCTCTCTCTCATCACCACCAACACACCACCAGCTAAACTTGCTGGCCACTTCTATTCTACCACCCCACAGCTCCACCACCACCAAGCTGCAGGCACCACTCATTTACCTCCACCACCACCATCACACTGTTGCCACCACTACCACTTCCCCCTCCGCCAGTTGACCACCACCATCATCATCACACCATTACCACCATGATCACCATCATCTTCACGCCATTATCACCACAATTACCATCGCGCCACACAATAGAAAACTTTAGCTCAAATTGAAACAATTAAACACCCTTGAAGAGCAAATGATAATTGAACAAGTTGTCATTTGGTCAAAATTTGAAAAAAAAAAAAGAAGTAAAATTTTGATATAAATGGTGCCTAAATCTACTAGATGTTTATTTTACTTAATAGGTTGAAAGTCCATGTTTATTGATAGCCTCGTTTAAAAAAGAGATTGGGTTGGGCCTCCCACAGAAGCCACTTTACAGTGTACACGTGCTCCCTCAGGTGAAAGATCTATACTTAAAAAGGATTCTCATGATCTGGAATTTTGGGATCCATTTTAGAATCACCAGTTGTGTATTTTTAAAAAACAAAAAAGAAGGGATTTTGAGTTCCTAAACACGTTGATCTGGCCATACAAAAGCTGGATGGTCTCTGTTCAATTCTAGGACTTTATTTCTTTCAGGCAGATATGAAGTATGTCCAAAACTTTCCAGTTGTGAAGGTTACATCCTCAAACTTTGGGCTTCTAAAAATACTCCTAGATACGTTTTACTCAATGGAGTAAATGTACTATATGCTTCCCTGGGAGTATACAATTATTTGATTAAAAAAGTTGATCTTACGTGCCATTGCTTTCACGTTGTTGCCTACTGTATGGTTTGGAGATTCATTGTATATTTAACTGCTTTTAAAGTGAGTGCAATAAGTTGCCATGGTTTGATAGTAGCCCATAACCTCTTCACACTTAAGAATCCACCTTGCAAGCAACATTGGTGTCAGGAATTGATTAAAAATGTTACTTTTTAATTTGATTTTTTTTTCATTTATTTTTGGTGACATTGCTGAAGTTTATTTTTTCAAAAATTGACAAGTCCTGCCAACTTGACTCCATTATACCTGTGAGCAGTCAAGGGCTGCATTCATGTTGTTAAACACTATGAAACACATGAAGTGCATATGTTTTTAGAAACCCTCCACAAGTGCTTTCTAATATTTCATGTACAAATATTTCAGGCCTTCAGGCCCTAACACAGATAACTATTATAATTCTTGGCATGTCTAGAATGCAAATATATTTAAGATTAGATCTGAAAAGTAGTTACTTTTTTTTGCGTTTGCTTTGAATATCAGATTCATTTTGGATCCTCTTTGTTGAAAGTTACATGTATTTTTGTTTATTCTATTGATTAGCTAAATATTTTACTGCTCACAAAGTTGCAAAGAGTTAAGATAGTTGATGGAACTGGTAAGCCCTATAAATGCGCAAGGAAGCTTTCAATGGAAAGCATGCCTTAGTTAGGATGCTTTATAAACAGTAATTATTTGTATGCTTACCTGTGAAATAGGAAACGGAGAATTAATTTGTGTGTGTATACTGCATACACAAAAAGCACGCAAACTCCTATGAATGTATGAGATGTAATTATTGGGATACAGATATATGTAGAATATTTCAGAGAATCACTCTTCGTGTTATATGCATCTATGTGGTATACACCCTTTTATATGTCTGTTGATATGTAATATATTTATCCATTTATATAGAAATTATATTATCTTCCACTTAGGGACGACTGAGTGAGTAATTGAGCATGATCAAACCAGATTCCTTTGTGATCCCTTTCTGTAACTGTGTAACAAAGGATCTAGGTTCAATTTTCTCTGCAATAATTTTCAGGTATCAATATTTCTCACTGCTAAACTGGCTGGAGACCATATCTTGTCCTCATTTTATTAGGCTCCTTATGCACATAACATGGGATGTACATAGGGTCAGAAATCTCCATATCTCTTATAGACAAAGTTCAAAGGACGAAATGGCCAAGGAATGTCATCACCAGCCAAACATGTAGTAAAGGATCTAGCCCAAGAATAAAGGAAATTCCTGGGACCAAACCCATGGATTCAGCTTCTGCAGGATCTGGAAAACAAATCAGCTTTTCAAATGTGATTTTAAACTATCTGAATGCATGGCTTGGTAACTGAAGAAGTCTTATGGGAACAGTGTTCCCACTAATCTCTAATTTTGATCTTCGAGGATATTTCCAAATTTCCTTGATGTTACCTCCTAGATGGAAATTAAAGAAAAATAAAACGCTTCCAGGTTTGGCAAGCAAGTCGAAGCCTGTAGCTACTGAAGTAGCACCGAGTATATCCCAAAAGACCTAGGAAGGAATCTGAAGAATCTCCCTACCTACTCATAAAACCGATAGGAAGCCCAAAACCTGACCTGAGTGTCCTCTCGAACCATATATGTTCGGACCTCTTCGAAAGAGGTTGTGGGTTTGTAGGACTCTTTCCCTTATGGGTGGTGTGTGGGTATTTTCTGCTTTATTGCCCTTGTGTTCTTTTATGTAATGAATAAGGATGGTAAGTCCTAAACAGGACAGCGAGCTGAAAGAACTCAGGTTTCTAGCCTGTTTTTGCTTCAAACTTTACATTGAAAGGGATGAAAAAAGGCAAAATTTGGATGTGTAAGCTGTGATACAAACCGAAAACATGGGGCTCCATATATGTCCTAAAAGAAGATCCTGGACCCCGAAAATTAGAAATTGTTTTCTTTTCTCGATTTCCCTCCAATATAATTTTCCTGGGCTTCTAAATGCTGGAGAAATCCTTGGCTGGGCAGCGCTGTGAATTTTTCCTAGTTTTAGCTGACTTTCAGATGCCAATTTCAATAGGGGATGCACCACTTCAAGAAAGAACTAGTTGGCTTGCAGCCCTTTTGCCCTGAAAGGCTAAACCTTTGATTTTGGCCAAACGAAATTTGCCAAGCATTTAAATTGGTGTTTCAACTGTAGAGGTCCGTTCCAATTGGACTGCATTTATCCCACTCCTTTTTAAGTATTTCAAGGGTTCATTTTCCTTTTGCACTGTTTGTTTTATTGCTTACTCTTTGTTGAAATGTTATATGTTTAAACTATTTCAAAAGAGGAACAGAACTTCTTTATGTAATGCAAGTGCTTATTTTACCAGATGGCAGCGATGGTACGTGAACTCGTTTTGCTTCATGGCGTTTCTGCCACTGAGAAATAGGTGTGCTCCGTGTATGATGCCTTGTACCACACTGAAACTCCCAACCATACATTATTGCTTCACTTTCTTAAAGCTTTTCTCACCCGACATCTTCAATTTTTGCAAAACCCAGCTGGTCTTTAATAGTAGGCTTGCAGAAATATCTAGTTCTCCCAATGTTATGGGTTCATGAGACTTAGTCTTTAGTTCTGACTGGTTCTGGCACAATATTTATAGTGGCTTATTTCTACTTGAAAATGGAAGTAACTTATGTGATAGGAGAACTGAAATGGAGCATTTTTTTGGCTTGTTATACTTCATTTCTTTCTGAGTTTTTTTGGGGGCTTTAAACTATGGGTCTTTTGATTGGTTTTGTATCTGTTTGTTTAACTAGAGCTTGGCCTATCAGTACCGAGGTGATGGTATAGCAGAATCGCATCCTACTTCTCAGTTGTTGGTGCCATTTTTGCCCCTGCGAGAGAGAGAGAGAGAGAGAGAGAGAGAGAGAGAGAGAGAGAGAGAGAGAGAGACTAT
>NW_006497600.1:1930410-1948345 GCF_000471905.2 Amborella trichopoda | reverse complement strand
GTTCCCCGTTACCCCGTACCGTCCGTACCCAACCTACTTACGTAAGTAAGTAATTAATTAGTAGGTACGGGTACGTCGGTGTTTAGTTACGTACTACTCTCTCTCTCTCTCTCTCTCTCTCTCTCACCTATGTAGTAGATATAATGAGGTAGTACTGGCGATTAGCAATCTTTCTCTCTCTCACACACACATACACACACAACACCTATCTAAGAGATGGTACGAGCTAGTGCCAATGTTTTAGCGGGATCAGTGGGAACCAAACCGTTACTCATCGGAACACAAAATCGGTCGAATGTTAGAGGGATTCACCTGATTCTGTCATAGAAAACTCTCTCTCTCTCTCTCTACACCGGTATGAGTTAGTGGCAATGTTTTAATGGGATTAGTAGGAATTGAGATTTACTTGTTTATGTCAGAGAATTGGGTAAGTTTGTCAAGAAATTGGGTGATTTGCATCGGCCAAATCACTTAGCTTGCATCCACCATAAACATTTTTGTGTGTGGTGGTGAGTGTGCTGCATAGCCATTACACAGCTCTCTCTCTCTCTCTCTCTCTCTCTCTCTCTATGTGGTGGTGTGAGCGGAATCGCAGGGAATCTATAGATGGTGAAGGTGATGGAGATGGATGATTGGGTGTTGAAGGTGGGTGAAAGCGGTATCCATATAGCTCTTTATGAGAAAAGGATGAGTAACATGGCAATTAGGTAGACCAGATATATAGAGATGGCACTTGGGAGAGTTGGCTAAACTTCTTGGGTATAAATCATCCAAAGTTCTCTGATATGTGTGATATGTGTGCATGTGTGAGTGAAGAGAGAGCCCATTAAAATTACCGTGAGCAGTCGCATAGTGAGGATTTCAAAAGAAAATAGGAAAATACTGAGGATTTCAAAAGAAAATTGGGAAATAACATTCGAGGGAGCAAAGCCTCACACAAAACCATTAAGGGTGGAAGCATTTTAATTGTGATTGAAAGGTTTAATTTTTAGTTTTCATTTCAATTTGGTACTTCCTAAAAAAAGTATCTTTCGAATGTCCAAGTCGTCCGTATCCAGGGTTCCTAACCTTGGATAAGTAACAGGCATTTCAATAATTTAATCCACCCTAAACAAGTGAAAGTGAAGGTATTCCTGTCATTTGGATAGAGCTTTTTAGGCCAGTCCGATTACTAAAATGGTCTCACTTATTTAGAATTTCCATCTCGAAAAAAGGGGATAATTCAAGCAATTTCTAAGATTTTTTTTTCAACTCCCAAATGAACAGAAATCAAAAAGTAAATCATCTAAATGTTAATTAGGATGATGGTGTCACCCACTTGTGAGGTGTTAGAATCGCTTAAATAATATTTTCTCAAAAAAATAATGTGTCAAAGTTGACAATCATCTTCGATGAATTGAAGTTATAAGGATGTGATCGAGTACGTCTCGACACTTGGACATGTACAGACGCAACATCAATACTTGTGTTTGATGACATCATTGAGTATATGTCTTGACACTTAGACATTTACAGACACGACATTAATACTTGTGTTTGATGACATCATTGAGTATATATTGAAAGCTTATATATGAGTGTTACGCATTTTTTACAAACATCCTTTAATGGTTTTGGTGGTAGAGGTGGTTGTTGGGCAGTGAATAAAACCATTTTTCATTTTTTCAGAGCTTTTATATTATAAAGATAGGAGAAAGCCTGATTGCGGCATGGCTTGAACTTTGGAGGTCTTTTACAATCAAAGGTAGTGGGGTTTGATCGTGCAACTTCTTGACCAGAGCTAATCAAGAAAATGCTAACCCTACCACCATCGCAGTGCGGTAGCTGTAAAATTAATGAGAGTTATATTATATATAATTATTTTATTAAAAAAAATTGATAGTACGGATGTGTAAAAAATTATTGACAGTTTAGCTTCACAAACTTGATAGATAATTTGACGTTCTGGCCTGACATACTAGATACTTCCATAAATTTCAACATTAAGAGCAATCATCTTTGATAAATTGAAGTTATCATGATAAACCCGGTAAAATAAATTTATTATGATGCTGTAAAGCATTCTGTTATTGTGTACATTCTGAAAGGCAAATTATCAATTTGAAAGAATCGATTTGAAGTTTGAACAGAAGTAATTCATTCACCTAAAAACAGCTCCAAAAAGAGAATGAGGCTGGGGTTGTGATGGTAGTACCACTTGAGCTCCAATTAAAGGTCGCGGCCCCATTCTTACTAAAACTTTGATTTTCAAAAATAGCTAGGGCTTTTAATCCCCGTTGACCTACTCATAAAAATAAAAAAGAGCTCCAAATGTATCAATAATGCAAATGGAGAGCAATTTGCAAGGAATTAATAATAAAGATATAAGTTAAAGCCACTAAGATAGAAAACAAGATTTGATATTTTAAGATTTGAATACAAAGTATTGTTCACTTTTATTATGCGGAATTTTATGCTGTTGAAGTAGGCATTGATATGGCTCTAGAACTTGAATGTTTTTCCCTTCAAATTGAAAGGGATTCGTCATTGATTGTAAATGCTATTCAAGGGGCACTGCACGACTTCATGGACACTTCACATGGGAGCCAGCTGCTGTCAAAAACTCTTAGACCATAGGTGGAGCATTCCCACATCTATCGTGAAGCCAACATGGTAGCAGATAAACTTGCCAAGAATGGGATATCTTTCTCAATTGCTACCGTTTAGCATGCTAGACCACTAGATTTCATTTCTTTGTCTTTTAACTCATGATTTGGCTCAACTGCCTTATGATATGATTGTAACACTATGATTTGTATCTTCCCTATTTTTATTTAATGAAATGGGTGTGGGTCTTCTCCCCCATTAACTTACCCAAAAAAGAGTGTTATTGACAGCTATTTGTAAGCTTTTTAACATATCTATTTTTTTTTTTTTTTATTAGGTGTGGATTATATAAGGCTAAGGCCCTAAACAATCGATTTAAGATGCACCTTCAAATATTACCGAAAGATGTTGTTTCAATATTGAAAATCTTTGTCATGGCCTGAAAATTATTTTCATATCTAATTATAAAATTTAAAGCTTCAAAAATTGTGCAGATTGAGCAAATCTAAGAAGACCTGAAAATCTTAAAAATTGACGGTCCATAAAATGCTTTACAATATGTACTATTTTCAAAACTTAAAATCCATTTTTTCCCATATCCATACATCGGGAGGTTGAGATGATCGATTTGAGTATTTTGTACATCGAAACAACATCTTCCAGTGAATTTTTGAGGTGCACATTAATTTGATTGTTTAGGGCCTCACCTTTTTATAAACTATTTCTTTTTTTATTATGCACCATTTTAGTTCATACATGTTATTGTCAAGAAGGGATTATGGCATAATTAACAGTATCCCTAGTTTAAAAGTAAGGTCCCTGCAATTATCTAATAAATTCTCAATTAAAAAGACAAATGCGATAATGCCCATCTATCTTTTGAAAAGTAAGGGTAGGTGGATTGGTAGAGGTAGGGGGAGCCATCTTTGAATGTAAGCGTTGGTGTGTAGGCGTGGGTAGTCAGGTGTCTTATTGTGGCTGCATCACAGGATGCTAAGACTTTCCAACCCAGAACTTTTTGATCAACGAAATGCGGAGGTTGCTGAAGTATCAAGTGGTTTGGAATTTAAACTTCCCATATAATAAATTAGACGATGTTCTCTATCCCCGGTATAGTGTCCTAATGGAGGAGTGGGATCAGCTGTATATTTCGCAAAGTATGAAGATGAGATTGTGTGAAATGTCGAATTCCATGGACAGCTCTCTATATGATCTGTATATAGGCCTCTTCTTTCTTTTTGCCTTTTTTATGATAGTTGGCAGTAGTCCTCACAAAGCGCAGGTCGCCCAAGATAAAATCCTTATTATGGATAGCTCGATCAAGAGGAATAAGATCCTTGTAAAGATATGTCTAATGTCCAAGGGAGATTGCGAAACATTCGTGCATTGCCCGTTTGTCTCGAGAATATGGTACTGGTATTTTATGCAATTAAGGCTGACTATGGGTATTGTGACCCAAATTTCTTTCCCAAGTTTACCCAAGGTTGGCTACATAATTTCGAAAATTATGAGAGGTACAATAATGGGGGAAGTATGAAAAGAATGAAATTGGCAAACGTTTGATGGGAGTGCATTATCCTTTGATAGAGCTCTCAACAATATTAAGCACCCGCTATGGTGTTGCTTGTGGGTTTGGGTAGGATATTTCTGAAGTGGATGTTGTGCTTAACTTCTCAAACTTGTTTCGTTTGGGTATTGTTAAATGCTGGCCTAATGGTAGATGGTTCTTTCCTCTGCAAGGATGTTGTAAGCTTAACTTTTATGGAAGTTCATTAAGTAATCCCAGTCAAGCGGGTATTAAGGGGATTGTTATAAATTGGAGTGGGAATATCATGTTCTCTTATACTAGTCCCTGTGGAGCGGTCATGGCTAATCATGCTGAATTTTTCGTCGTTCTCCAAGGCTTGAAGCTTTTTAGAGAAAGAAATTTGATGAGTTTATGTTATGTGGAAGGTGACTCGTTGAATGTTGATAAATAGTGTAATAAGCAACATAGAGTGTCCTGGCAGTTGAAATTGGTATGGCTTCAAGTCTTAGACTCGACAGTTTTGTACTTTCCTTTTATCAATAAAATTTATTAACATTGCTCAGAAAACAAACAAAAAAAAAAATGTTTGTGACAAAGGTTCTCATGCTCTCCCTGATTCGTTCATACGTTTACAACTAGTCTCAAAGCAAAGTTCCAAACCAACAACTTCTTCAAAACTCTTTTTTTTTTTTTTGGCTGTAAGTCCAAACCAACAACCTCAAAACTTAGGCTCCTAGCTAACCAAAACCTATTAATCCGGAGCACATCATACATAAAAGTGTGGTGTTTTGAAAATCAACCGGTCAAAATTAAATTATCTGAGTCTGACCCGTTGTAGCTGATTCCAAATATTTGAAAAAGGCTATGATGTGCTACGATCCAAAAAATCCTTTAGATGGCTCCAAACTCGAAAATCCCCTGATTGTTCAGAACTGGATTACACTTTTCAGAATTAGAGATTACTGGAGTCCTAAAGGAAATGGGAATGGATAACACACACTCTCTCTCCATACTCATCTGGGCCGTCCATACCCCTATCGGGCTCTCACGATAGGATGTATGCGCGACTTGTGTGCAATAGGATCATGAGTCCCTATCACGTTACTAAGCACATGGCGGTTCTTTCGGTACTCAGAGAGGGGGTTCACCTTCCACGTGTCAAATATCTATTGGTAACCTGCTGCTTGTGACGAAAGCCACGTGGACTGCCCACTCCTGAGAAGAAGTGGGCCCAGTCCAGCGATTCTGTGCCAAAGCGGCACGTGTCGAGACGCAACTGGCCAAATGATGCCTCACGTGTAAGAGGCGCGCGAGCGTCAAAAAATCGTCGAACTTCGAAAAAAATAGTGACGGACAGTCGACGCTCTTGCCACGTCATCAGGGAGGTTTGCTTAACCCGAGGCCCGGGTCTTCTTCATCGAACGTCTTAACCACGGTTTGTTAGTGGGTTAATTTATTTGTAAATTTATATTAATTTTTCATTTGATCCTGATTGCTCCTAATTATTTTATATTTTTTTGGGCGTTTTCTGGGCCATGACATTGATTAAGTCCGCATTTTTCTAATTATTTTAATATTTTGTGGGTATTACAATTAGAAAAGCGGAATTTTGTTTTTTTGGGTAAATTATTGAGCTGTGTATTTTTTGAATTTCGAAATTTGGAAATGTTTCGAAGCTTGTTCATGCAGCGCACGTGCACGCTGTGTGGTGTGTAGTGCAAGGCACTGACTTTAGGGTAATGCATCTTGACCGTACATATTCAAATCAAAGGTCTCTGTACTGACACGTGTACTATACGGACCGTACGCGACGCCACAGGCTTTGGACTACGTCCCTTGCTCAGCTATTGGTGTGAGGCCGTACTGTTAAGCATCAGCCTAGATAAAGAAGTAGAACTTTGGAAATTACACCAAAATTGATGGGCACTTTTTTTCCAATTAAGAAGACCCCAAGTTTTGCAATTTTTAAGGGGAAAAGTTTATATAGGGCCTAGGCTCTAAACAATCAAATTAGAGCCTACCTCAAAAATTTCACTAGAAGAAATTGTTTTGATATCCAAATGTCATCAAATTGATCATCTCGACATCAAGATGCATGGACATGAGAAAAAAATGAATGTCAAATTTTGGAAATAATGCATCTTGTAACACAGTTTTTCATCGTCAATTTTCAAGATTTTCAACTTTTCATAGATCTCGACCTATACTATTTTTGAAGTTTTATATTTTATAATTAAAGAGGAAAATATATTTTAAGGCTATTACAAAAAATTTTAATATTAAAACTATATTTCTTGACCCTATTTGAAAGTGGGCTCCATCTGTACAAACTACACCCATTTTTTAAATATATTGCTCAAATTATTCAAACACGGAAAAGCATGGTAGGCTACTTCCCCAAAGAAAAAAAAACAAAGCATATGGGCATGCATGTGATATGTATTGCTCACAAGCCATATAAATGTCACAAGTCAAAATGGAGAGTAGAGATTGCTAGTGGTTTTGTGGAAAAAAATATTTTTGGTTTTTTCAAAATAATATTTGTCACAAGCCATATAAATCCCATATGTCAAAATGGAGAGTAGAGAGATTGGTAGTGTTTTTGTGGCAAAATATATTTTAGGTTGTTTCAAAATAGTATAGGTCATTAAATTACCCCAATTTCACACAGGTTCAACAATTTTAATGGAGATTGTTGGAAAAGTATGTAATGAGACTATTTATTTTTGGTACAAGGTGGTCATCTTTGTGAAATTGGGTGGCTACATTTATGGCATTGACCTAGCTTAAAGTTCAAAACAAATTTTCTTGAATTAAATTACACATATAAACCATCAGATATCACATCAGAAGACAATAAGTGATTGTGACCTTTTTGTACCAAAGATAAATAATCGCATTATATACAGACCTTTAATTATTTTATCACACTTAGAAGAGGGAAGGAAGCACCGCCTTTGCCAAACACAAAGAAAAATTAAAAAAGAGAAGAGAGCCAATCTGTTGTAAAGGGAAATAAGTTGGTTTGCATTATAAAGTCCACATAGAGCGGGTTAAAGGTAGAAGCGATTAGGGTCGTTAGGTGCCACAACATGACATCTAGAGTTTTATTTTCACTAGCTCTCAAGCTAGCATTAAAGAAAAAAAAAACCAAAAAAAAAAAAACCGTAGGGAAGGGCCCCACTTTTGTTGTCCAACCAAATGTGCCCATAAGATATTATTATGGGGCAAAATTTTTCTGTCAACCGTGTCTAGAGAAAATTTCCACATGAACAGGTAGCCAAGCAAGATAACTCCAAGAGGACTATTATTCTATTCGCAGTAATATCATGATTGAACTGGTCGCTGAACTAGTGAGGGGATTGATATAATCAAAGCCGGTCAGACCATCAATAAAACCTTTTCGATTAAATTTTAAAATATAAAAAAATATTAATAATACTTTAAATTATAAAAGAAGTTGTCCAACTTTGTTTGGTTGAACCAGTCAATACTGCATAATTGAATCAACCAAAACCATATCAAAACCGGTTGAACACTGGTTTTGACCAAAGTGAGGTTTTAATTTAGATTAGAATGGCCAAGTCATCAATCAGCAGTCCAACAGGTCTAATCACTAATTCAATACAACCTTGATAACTATGATTCGCAGTCTTTTTCTAGCATTTAGTCCTTTGAGGCAATTTTGTATACCAACACTTACATGTAAATCAATTTTTACATATCATTAAAGTAAAGGATTGTATACTACAAGGTCATTTACCTATAGTGCAAGACGGTCACAATCACCATTAGTTATCATATGTATATTATTGACAGCTTGGGGCATCTCATAAAACTAAAAAATTTGCTTATGAACTATGAGCCTAATCAAATAACACATTTAAAGCTACCAGAACTCATATCTAATAGCCAAAAGTAATTGTGACTTCTTTCTACAACGGCTAAATAGTCTTACTATATATCTTACCATAAAATAATGATTAGCTATCAAAGGAAAAAAAAAAGAGAAAGGACATACTCATCTAAATCCCATTGAGATTTTGTGCAGATAAACATAGCAAAGACACCCACAAAGCAGAGAAGCTGATGGCCATTTTTAGAAGGAGAGAGCTCCATGTGAAAATTATTGGCACATTTCTCACTAGATGTGATGCCAACTTCAAAATAGGTTGGTTACAAAATACAAAATTTGCAAAGATAACAAAATTTCTCAAAAAGAAATGCCCAAAAGATCTGAAAGGTTAAATTGTTATAATTTCGGAACTTTTGTCTACCCCACTTGTGGAGACTTGCTTCCCAAGTGAGTTGTGCAGTAGGCTCACAATTTTTATCATAGAGACAATTATATCCAATAAATCAACTTTATTTTAGTTAAGGAAAAAGTTTATATAAGGTTGTAACCCTAAAATGTAGAATTAAGGTGCATCTTAAAAATCCATAAAAAAAAAAAAGGCCGTTTTGGTGTTGAAAATCCATCAAATTAATCATCTCGAAGTCGGGATGTATGGATATGGGGAAGTAAAAAAACTTTGAAGTTAAAAAAATAGCACATTTTGCAAAACATTATCTGAACCGTCCATTTCAAGATTTTTATGCGTTTATAAATTTACTTGATTGAACCACTTTTAGAATTTTTAATTTTATAATTAGATATAAAAACATATTCTCTTACCATCTTAAAAAAATTCGATGCCAAAATTACATCTTAAGACCAAGTTTGGAGGTGCACTTTACTCTGATTGTTTAAGGATGCAACATTATAGACACCACACCCCCTTAATTAATGGGTGTGGTTTGCTAATATTGCAACCTTAAACAATCAAATTAAGACGCATTTCCAAATTTTGTTATAAGATGTTATTTTAGTGTTACAAATTTTGAGGATGGCCTAAAAATCCATTTTTATAACTAATTATCAAAATTTTAAACTCCAAATATTGGCTAAAATCAAGTAGATCTAAAAACACATGAAAAATCTAAGAAATGGATGGTCCTAATAATTTGTTGTAAGATGCACTATTTTCAGAACTCAAAATATTTTTTTTTCATATTCATACATTTCGATATCGAGATGATCAAGAAGATGGTTTCCAAACAATTAAACAACTTTTTTTAATGGGTTTTTGAAGTGCACATTTGTTCTAGATTTCAAGGTTGCAACTTTATATGAACTTTTTCCTTAATTAACTACCCAAAAAAAACTTTATTTTAATAATATCTATTGTCAAAAATAACCCCAACAAACAATAAAAATAAATTTATCACGATAGTTTAGAATGTCCTATTACTAACTTTGAAAATAATTATTTTATTTAGCTAAAAATAGCTCTAAATCTCAACAAAGCAAATGATAATAGGCACATAGTCTAAGTTGGAGAATGAGTTTTGATATTAGTTTTGAATCATATTAGAAATCATTTTTGACTTTGTAATTTGTAACATTTTAAAAATATTTATTTTTTATTTTGTGTAATTCAAATTCATCTAATCTCAATAAGAACTTATGAGATAGTAAATAATATTTTTGTTTAATATATTAGAGTCCCAATAATTATCTAATAAATTCTACGTAAAAAGACAGACACAATCACATCCTAATAAAACCCTCTACCAACAATACCCTGATAACCAATATTGTTATAAAGATTTTTTTATATAGCACTATTCCTACATTAATAGGACAAGGTTAGCATGCATCAGGGGATGCACTACATGTGCATCCTCTTATGCAACTAACATGCAACTTAAGGACGGATGACAAAAAGGTAGTGGTTCATCCAATGATCTAGAAAAATAAATTTTTACTTTGAAGAATTATCGTTTCCTCTTATATTCATGTTTACCATGGTATAGATCATAAATATCGAAAATTTTTATGATGGCCTAAAAATTTATTTTCATATCTAATTATGAAATTTAAAGATTAAAAAACTATGTACATCAAGCAGATCTATGAACACTTAAAAATCTTAAAAATCAATCGTCTAGATAATGCATTGCAAGATTGCATTATTTCCAAGACTTGAAGTCTATTTCTTTTTATGCCCATGTATCTCAATGGCCGAGATGATCACACCCTCTTCTAGTAAGTTTTTGAGGTGCATCTTAGTTTGATTGTTTAAGGTCCCAACTTTATATAAACTTTTTGAGTGATGATCCTATAGGACCTTCTCCCACTTATGTTATCATATTAAATTTGACACAGATCTCTAGAAAAGTTATCTTATGGGTTTGGAACTTGATTTTTTTAGAGATCCATGCCAAATTTAATGGTGATCTTTTGGGGTCCTATACAAATAGGTCCGTGAGGGATGATCATTTCTCAAAAAAAATTTATTTTTAAATAAAAAATTAGTTTCCAAAAGAGTACCCATATAAATAGATGTGTCCTCCCCGTCCACTTTTGATGCGGTAGTGAAGGAGAAATTATACTATATATGAATAATTGGCCTAGTTTTAGGCCACCAATTTTTTGAAGCCTACTTTCATTCTTTGAAGTAGACATCTCTACGCACCGTAGCCAAACCTTTGAAGTACACCTTATCTTTCATGTTGTTGCCATGTTTGTACTTTTTTTGCATGTTCACTAAGAATATCAATGAAGATGATTTTGGACTGTGTACCATTCTAACATCAACACTGGGTGGAATTACATAATTTACCTCTTATTCTATAAGTTTGGTAATTTCTTTACCCCTCCTACCACTTAAATTTTTTTTTATATATTTTAAGTTTGCCTCTTGTTTGATGTCCAAAATATCTAACCACCGCATTTGTTGGGCAGTCTAACAATAAAAACATTGGATTGCATAATTAAAGTTTTTTTAATAAGGATATAATTAAAGTTTTTTTATATTTCAAAAGCGGTCCAAAATTACAAATATCAATCTACACTATACTAAAGTTTTTTTTATACTTTCAAAGTAATCCGATGTTAAAATCATCAGATTGTCAAAACATTAAAAAACCCAAGTCATCGGACCACCCTATATAAAATTGTGGGTCTACAGCGTTAGGTGGTCTGATGTTTCTGCTATTAGACTACCCCACAAATAGGGCGGTTTCGTATTTTAGACATGGAGCCGCCTTACAAAAGAATAAATAAATAAATAATGGTTTATGGAACAAAAAAAATGTACGTAAACAAAAAATGGAACAACAGAAAAACGGGGTAGGATCTCGTGGGAAAATTACCGAACTTATAGGCCGAAGAATAAAATTTACAATTTTACCCAGACCGCACATAAAAAACCTTTCAATGAACTACAATGGCAAAGGAAAATTAGTGGACCTTCTCACAATGTGCTTAAGAGATGAACTATTTAATAATTTACTAATGTCTTGTGATTAAATTTTTAAAGGTTAAAGGTGGACATAGAATAGTTGGAAAAAAAGGGTAAATGTTAAAATGTGGGTGCGGTTTGTATCGAGCCTACGATCTAACAATCAAATTAGAGCCTACCTTCAAATAATGTCGAGAAATATGGTTTCAATACTGGAAATCTTTGTGATTGCCTTAAAATATATTTTCATCTTTATTTATAAAGTTTAAAGCTTAAAAAATAGTGTAGATTGACAAATCTATAAAACACTTGAGAATTGACAGTCCAAAAATACGTTACAAAATACACTATTTTCAAAACTTGAAATCCATTTTTTTTCTCATGTCCCTACATCATGATGTCAAGATGATCAATTTGAGGATATTTGGCCATCAAAACAAACTCTTTTAGTAAAATTTTTGTAATAAGCTCCAATTTGATTGCTTGTAGCCTCGGCTCTATATAAACTTTTCCCAATGTTAAATCAACTTAAAAGTTATAATGTTCGTTATGTCTTAATAATTTATTTTATAATAGTGTGTACAAGATGCTCGTGTGGGAGCATATTGTAGATTAAATCCCTTGGGTATAAATGAACTACTTTGGAGGATTTGTCTAATAAGAAATGTTGGAATCTACCTAAGAATCACTAGATGATTATTTTGAAAAAAAAGAAATTTTTTTTTTTGAGTTCTTCAGTACTTAGATAATGCCCCCAAAGATTGGAAGTTCAAAAAGTTACATAATTTGGGATGTTCGTAGCTTAGGTTTTACCCCAAGGAGCAAATGAACAGTATGCTACCACAGGAGCAACATATATTTTGGCATTTTATATTTCATATGATGAGCCATGGCTAATTTTGGAGCCATAGTTATCAAGATCGGAGTAGCCGCCGAATTGGTAAGGGGTTTGGTTTGAAACACTGGTCAAACCAGTTATACCGGATTTTAGAAAAAAAAAAGACAAAACATAAATATAATAGTCTAAATATAGAAAATACAATGCAAAATTTTTCCTTGTTAAACCGAATAAAACTGATCAAACATTGATCTTGATCGATTTTTTACTGAACTTAAGTTTTACCTTCGAATAATCTGGTCAAGTCACTCATCACACCACTGGTTAAGTCCGGTCTACATATCTATGGTTAGAACGCGCCCGTGCATCACATGTGGAAGCTCAAACTCAACACCACACTAAGCTTTTTTGAACAAACGTTTTTTCTTTTGCTTTTTTCACTTGTAAGTTCATGCCACTGATTTCTAGAAATTTATGGGAGCTAAATATTTGCCCCGTCCAATTATCACGACCTAATCTTTGAAAATTTGAAGCTAAGTTAAAAGTGATTATTCATTAAATAGATTATTTATCTCCTGTATATGGGGGTCACAATCTAACTCATTAGATGTCAATTGGATGGCTTGGGTTGAATCACGAAGTTCAAGAATTTTTTATTTTATTTTATTTTATTTTTTGAACTCTGTGTCTATTCAACGACATTTTTACAACCGCCCATTTTGAAACTTAAAAGACAATAATGATTATGACCTTTATCTACAAAAGATAAATACGGTCTCTTGGTAGACAATCCCAAGTTAAAACCTCTCAATCCTAACTGATTCGACAAATTTCTTAACTTACCATAAGGAAAAAAAAAAAGAAAAGCTTCATATAGCCATTCCCAAATATGGGGGGAAAGGCTCTGATGATGATGATGACTATCAAGAGAAAAAAATGAAAAAATGAAGTATAGAATGAGATCATTCAATGTGGTCATAATTAATCTTAATCATTAGATGTGAAATTAGGATGTTGCATTTATTTCATTGACCAAACGTAAAGTTAAAAATAAATTTTTTCGAACATTGTGACACACCCAAGCTATTAAATTTCACATCGAATGGTTATAAGTAATTGTGACATCTTTGTACCAAAAGTAAATGATCTTGTTGTATATAATCCCAAAAAAAAAAAAAAATCTAAAAAACGAATGCATACGTACTTTATACAAGTGCTAGAGAAAAATTAAGACCTGTGGTTGAACAAAAAACATTGGATTTTTGGATGTTCAAGTTGTATTCAAACTCTCTTGAGTGAATCCAAATTGGGCCATAATTTCAAATCAAGAAAACTCTTTGAATGAGATGTTTGCCTCGGGGAGCAAATGTACAATTTGCTCTGCTCTTAGAGGAACATAATATGCGAATCAAAAAAGAAATTTGATTTGATGCAAAAATTGGCCTTAATGAAAGTCCACCCCCATTGAAATTGGACCGCTCCTTCGAATAATAAATCAAATACGTTTTACAGACCTTCACACCAGAGAGATATCTTTTGCCTGCAGGAACTCAGTCATGTCGGTCTCAAGCCTGTCATATTGGTCCCAAGCATCGACAGACTTTTTACAATGAGACCATTTACTTTTAGTACAAAGATGTCACAATTACTTACAACCATCTGATGTGAAATCTGATTGTTTGAGTGTATCACAAATTCGAAAAAAATTCTTTTGAATTTTGAGCTCGGTCAGTAAAATAAATACAACCACCCAGTTTCATGTTTAACGGTCAAGATAAATTGTGACCACCTTGTACCAAAGGTAAATGGTCTCATTATATACTTTTTTTTTAAATAAGGGTGCGGTTGGTATAAGGCCGAGGCTTTAAACAAACAAAGTAAGGCGCACCTTCAAATAGTATCAAAAAATGTGGTTTTAATACTGGAAATCTTTGTGATTGCCTTAAAATATATTTTTATATTTAATTATAAAATTTAAAGCTTAAAAAATAGTCTATATCAAGCAAATCCATGAAAACTTGAAAATTAACAGTCTAAAAATACATTACAAGATGCATTATTTCCAAAACTTGAAATATATATATTTTTTCCTCATTCTATGCATCTTGATGTCGAGATGATCAATTTAAAGATATTTGGACATCAAAACATCTTCTATTAAAAATTTTGAGATGGGCTCTAATTTGATTGTTTAGAGCCTTGGCTATATATAAACTTTTTCCTTTAAATAAATAGTGAAGTGATTGCCCATAAGAGTAAACATGCAACTTACTCCACGAGTGCTCAAAACCAAAAATAAAATAAAATAAAAAAGCAAAGGGCAATATGGTAAAATTGCTATTTGAGAGAGAACAACGGAAGTAGAAGTCGCTGTGGATCCAACTAGATCCGAGACCCAATGGGTAGACCTGACCTCAAGTCTAGAAATGGATCCAAAAATTTGGACTTAAGATATTTGAGTTCGGGTATGGGTCCAGCCATACTCGATCTGTACCCGTAGCCATAAGGTATATGATGGCAATCATACATTTTTAAGCACAAGTTAGGTGTTCATATCGTCACAGGCAGCACTATAGTATATTATTGGCCAAAAAAGAAAAAAAAAGAAGCTCATAGTCATAGGCTACATGATGGTAAAAAAAAGACAAAAATAAATAAATAAGCGAGCTGGCAATAGATCCGACCAGACCTATGACCCGAAGGTATGAAACCCAACTGGTCTGAATATGGGACCAATTTTTGTGCCTTCCGTTCCAAGTCGGGGACCCGGCTGACTCGACCCGTTGCTACCAACAAAGCTCTGTCCCTGACCGTAACCAATCTGTATGACGTGGACAAATTTACATACGTGTTATTTGCACATGTCGTAAACGGGCTTTTTCCATGTAGGACAAATATTAAAAAATAAAAATGATTTTAAAGGGAGGATTTTTGTAGGCTTGTGCGAGCCAGCCTGGCACCAGCTTGAGGTCGCGGAGTCCGTTACTAACGCCGTTAAACATAACGGAGACAATTAAAGGGTGTTGGGGCTGTTGATAAAAAAAGCGGTGGTGAACCCCGCATGTTAGATTTTTTTCTACGATTTAATTTATTTTTGGGATTTATAAATTCCCCTCTTTTTTTAGGACAAAATTGCCCCTCATGTGGGATAAAAATGACCAGAGTACCTCTTAATCTCCCCCATTAGTACTACAATTTATCTGTTTTTACATTTTTGATACTTGATATTTAAAGGGAGACATTTGACTCGTGGAAATTTATCAAAAGATTATTTAATATGAAAAAAATTATATAAAATTGCAACCTTAAAAGGTAGAATTAAAGTGCACCTAAAAAATCCATTGAAAAAGGCTGGCTTAATATTAAAAACCCTCTAATTGATCATCTCGATATCTCATCGAGACGTATAAGAAAAAAAAAGGTTCCGAAATCCAAAATAATACATCTTGCGACACATTAGTTGGATCATTCATTTTCAAAATTTTCATACATTTATAAATCTATTTGATTAGAATCATTTTTTGAGTTTAAAAGTTTATAACTAAACATGAAAATGGATTTTCAGGCCATCCTAAGAATTTTTTATGCCAATATTACATATTATGATAAAACTTGGAGGTGCACCTTAATGTAATTGTTTAAGGTTAAAACCTTATGCAAACCACATCCATTTAATATTAGGTGTCCAATCTAGTATTATGTTTAAAAGTAAAGCCACACCTTAAATCCCTATTGGAAACTGTAGTTTCAAAGCCGATAACTCTAGTAATAGTATGGAAAACTATTTTCTCTTCTTATTATAGAAATTGAAATACTAAAATGATGCATATTTGGCAAGCTTGTAAACATTTGAAGTGGATCGTCCAAATAAAATGTTATAAAATACATTATTTTTAAGATTTGGAATTTATTTTTTGAGGTTGATAATTGTCGAGGTAGAGATGATTAATTTGAAGTGTTTTCACATTTTGAGTGCATTCTGATTGTAAAACCTTGGCCTTGTATAAATAATTTCATTTAAATTTTATCTTTATTATTGTTGCCTTAATATCAAAACATATCAAGGTACGCATCATATCATGTATTGGTGGAGGGGAAACTTCCAATTTTTGCCCCACAATAAAAAATAACCAGGTTCTTAAGAAAATGCTTGTCAAGTATTGGTACGTTCAGATACACTCTTTTAGGGTGTATTCTACATTCGGGGTACTCTTTATTCTAATGATATGACCCATGCACATGCAAGTGATTTATAAGTTGGGCGAACCTTGACCATCCATTTTGGTCCCTAGTCTAGATCTCTGGTTTCTGAGTAGTCCTAGCATTGAAGCATTTTGTAGAGCCCTTCTTGGTTAATTTGGAATAATTAAATATATTATAAGTTTGGGATTCATGTTTTGACAATATTTTACATTAGCTGCCTACCTAACACAACCCAGTTGCTTTACTTAGACATGGGACGAGAAAGTTTAAAATCCCCAACCTTACAAATGGCAATATAATATCTTTTCGTTGGATCATTCATTTTAATTCCACAAAAATCATTACATTTATATAATTTTTTAGCTCCAAATTCAAGGACATGAAACAAAAATGAACCAATGATTTAAGATTTATGTTGGGCCCTAAAACCCTTGAAAGCCAGGGTGAATGAGTCGACAAACTCACCAAAAACTTTTCATCAACAAAATTCGAAGTAAGTTTTTTTTTATAATAACTTAAAAATGTAAAATGGCCAAAATGCCCCAAACATTTGGGGTACTTTGACCAATTTATTTTTTTGAATTAAGAATTTCTATACTTTTTATAGGTATATATGGGTTAAAAGTATAGATAGCCAACACTTTAACTCAATAAAATGTTTTGGAAAAAATACAATTTTAGCATTAATGTATGCTCCCAAAACTGAGTTGTTTTCGGATATCCAAATTTGATATATTCCAGGTTTATCAATCATAGATTCCCGTAATCCTTTGAAATTCCAGACAGATTATCAAATACAATACTTATCAGATCTAAATATAATAGCTTTCATTTCACCTTGGCTCCCAATATCTATCACAAAGGATCATATTGAGGAGCATTTTGACTCTCTAAAAGAAAAAGAGGGGCACTCTAATTACTTTCACATGAGGTTTTTTTTTTTCTTAATCTATTTTTTACCAATATATATTTTAGAAATAAGGTGGACCTTAAAATTTCAGTAGAAAAAATTGTTATGGAGTTGGAAAACTTTCCAACTGATCATCTCGACCTCAAGATGTATATAAAAATAATAATAATTAAAGTCCTAAAATTATATATCTTTGTAAAAAGTTATCTGAATTGTCTATTTTCAAGATTTTCAAATGTTTATAAATATACCTGATTTGCACTATTTTTAAATTTTATAATTAGAGTTGAACATGAATTTTAAGTCATCATAAAGTTTTTGATATCAAAATAACATCTTCCAATGTAATTTAGAGGTGCACCTTACTTATATAATATTAGGTGGGAACCTTATACAAACCTCACTTTTTTACTAAATATTAATATACAGTTTTATTTTAAAATCAAATATAAAAAGGTTTTGTTAGGCTACACCACTTGGTGGTATATACTCTTAATGTCCTGAACGTTATTGGACACTTAGATACCCTTATCCTATAGTGTAGTAACTTTTTATCTAGGTGTATTTTAAGTAAGGGTGCAGTT
>NW_006497600.1:1897239-1923399 GCF_000471905.2 Amborella trichopoda | reverse complement strand
GTAACGTAACGTAACGTAACGTAACGTACGTACGTCGTAGGTAGGTAGGGTAGGTTAGTTAGTTTAGTTAGTTAGTGTCGTACGCGTCCGTCGTCGTACGTACGTACGTACGTACGTACGTAGTAGTAGTAGAGAGAGAGAGAGAGAGAGAGAGAGAGAGAGAGGGGGATGAGATGGGGTTTCTTTCCTCTTTTGGTACTTTTAGGGCAATTCCTATTCCTCAGAGAGAAATAAGGGAGCCACTCATATATAGAAAGAGAGACTCACTTGGGTGAGGCCAGATCTGGGTCCCACTCCATTATATTTTTGGGTCTGAGTCCGGGTCTGGTGACTTCGGTCCAGCCGGACCCAAATGCAACTCAGCCCCCCACCCCTCGGTCTAGACTTTTGGTGCTTTTAGGGCAGTGTCTTTTCCTTGGAGAAAAATAAGGGAGCTAATCTAGGGCATGTAGTAGTAGTGTTAGGAATGAATCCGAAACCCATGAGGCTTTAGAGGGCTTCAGAGTACAATCTAGTAGTTATTATGACGGTCTAAAAAATCCGATACACTTGTTCTCGTCGTCGAAAGCAGACCGAATAGGACTGGGCTTACAAAGAAATTTAACAAAAAAGGTCAATTCATGGTCTTCATCCATAATAGCCCATCCCTTGGGCCCCATCAGACCTGCGCGATTCCAATGATTTTTTTATCTAGAGTCACCCAAGATCTCTTTTTCTTTTTCTTAACATTACCAAAGAATTTCCATTAAAAGAAAACGAATTACAAGATACCGACAAGATCGTTGGAAGGAAACAATCACCAACGAAGATTGGTGTACTCCTTTTGCAAGACAATCAGCTTCAGCATTAGCCTCCCGATAACCATGGCGGATTTCAGCAGTTATAGCTTTAAGAATATCCTATATTTGGATCTCCACGAATTTTGAATCAAATCGGTGATTTTTCAAACATCGGCTATTGCTTTTAAGACTAGGAGTGGTCTATTCTGGTTCAATGGTGTAACACTTGCTTCTTAAAAAAAAATATGGAGGTCTTTTAGGTACGGAAAGTAAGCATCTCGTTGAAATTAGAAATCATTTATGTGATGATGTCATTATCATTTTTTAGTATTTATTTGGATGTATATTATCATTTTAAATTTTAAGATTTACCTTTAGGATTTTTAAGTTTTTACAAATTCACAAGGTTTTTCAAAGAGAAGAGTAAAAAAGCTTCTTGGCTTTTGAAGCCCAAGGTAGGGTTTGAAGAAGCTTCTTCTATTGGTTGCTTGTACATGATTTTACTTCTTCAAATTTTCGACAACAAGACCAAGAAGCTACAAACAAAATCTTGTCGATCTCAGCCCAAGGTTTACCAAATCCACCCTAGATCTTGTTGATTTGAGCTAGGTTTTGTCGATTCTCTACCAAATGTTTGTAATTTTGATAAACCCATGACAGTGAGAAGGGGCTATGGAACAATGACTTTCGCAAACCCTTTGTGATCTTAGAGATGAGACGATTGAAAACCTAAAGAGACGTGGTCAACTGCTTACCCAACAACTTGCAGACATACTCATGGGTCAGACAATAATCTTTCCACCCAAGATGATGTCAAGTGTAACCTTTTTCTTCTCATGCTCTGCATGAAGAGTCGAGTGAATAGGAAAGAGATAAAAAGCCCAGATGTAGAGGACATCACTCAAGGTTTGTTTTTGATTTGAAGGTGGACATTTATACCAAAATAAGTAGGTTGTAGATTGAGATTTGTTGGATGGATATAGGCTCAGATGAAAAACAAGATCTCTAGGATATCCAATCTATGACAAGGTTCGATTGAAGATCTCAAAGATATCGAAGAGGAGGAACATTCAAAAAATTTAGGGTATTAGAATCAAAATAACACACCAGAAGTGTGGCCAATATAGAGACCACAAATTGTGGCCCTAGATTCATAGAATAATGAAATAGATCAAGAAAGCCTTTGAGTTTGAAGCTTTCTACACAATTTTCAATCCAAGTTCAGGGATAGGAAAATTTAATAAATTTGTATCAGTTCCTCAATATACATACATGATCCATTTTATGAGGATTTTACATGCAACAAATAATTTTTAAGCTAACAAAGAAGAAGGTTGAAAGGTGGTTTTGATGTTGAATTCATCTTAACACACTTCAAAATTCAAAGACAAGTTTCCTTCAACCAAATGAGACTGATATGGGATGAAATTATTTTCATTTTTATTTTTATTTAATTTTAAAAGATATATATTTTAATTGTAATTTTAGGGTTTACTTTTAGCATCTTTTAAGTTTTTTAGGGATTGAATTAGCTTTTTCAAAGATAAGAGGAAAAAATGCTTCTCCGCTTTTGAAGCCCAAGGTAGGGTTTGAAGAGAAACTCTAGCTTCTTCAATTTCTTGCTTGTCCATGGCCTAAAGCTTGCCGATTCTACTGTTTTCTTCAAATTTCCTACATTAATAAATTTCTGAATTTGAGCTTTGGAAGTTGTGTTGAGTGCATTGCCCTAGCCACTGAGCAAAGAAGATGGTTTACGTTAGAGGATTTGGGAGGACCACTTTGCTATTTTTTTTTCAGTTTTTTTGGGTGAGCCAATGGGGAGAGGGCCCCTGCCATTGGTAGGAACATGAACAAACCTTGGGGTAAAATTTTCTAATTTCTTGGAGAATAATTTTGGGTAGCTGAGATATGAAAGAGTGAACCGTAAACTAGTGGGCTCCAAAAAAACAAAAAATAAATAAATAAATGGTGCTCCTTGGGTGGTAATCCTGACCCAAGCAGGCTCTTGGTCTGGACCCACCCTCTAGGCCCAAAGCTGCGTCCTAGTCTAGACTCGACCTGACCTGGTACATATACTTAATCTATTATTTGAACCCGACCTGACCTGTTCACAACCCTACTCCAAGATATAAAGTTGTTGGAACCCTAGTTACCCTCACCAGTTGCCAATAACCAAAAAGACCAAATACCAATTTTCTTTTCAGATTAAGTAGCTCTCTTAAATTGCTGGCACAACACATAATTTCCAATAAACCAACCCGTTTGCTTTGGAGATGGTTTATGTGTTGGGGAACGCATCTCTACATTTGCATCCCCCGAGGGATAAACCATCCATCTATGAATGGATGTAAATGATGGTCCCTCCAAAAAAAAAAAAAAGTAAAATCAACAATTCAAATTTTTCCTTCTAAAAAATATCATTTTTAGTTTTAATTCTTTTTTATTTTTTTCTTTTTTTGCACATTAATGATCTCCATGCTAGGGATTGTATATTCCTTAAAAATAGGGTCAAACATTATTTCAAAAATGGAATATAAGGGGGTCCGCAGTTCTACATATGAGTCCGGGGCTCATAGAAACCGTTTCCGTTTGAAAATGGAGAGAAGTGGAAGTACATTATGGTTTGGGAATAATTCTTTTGTCGGGGAAGAGATAATGACCCAGTGGTCCATTTTTGCTTTGAGAGAAATAGGACCACTGTCGTGCAATATTCAATTCTCCCCCTCTCCCCCCTCCCTCTGCATTGAGAGCTCTCCTCTCAATCACCATCTATCCATTGATTGGAGGGTGCTAACATTTATCACAGTGGCCATGGATCACAGTAATGAATCTGACAAATATTGACAATGAACAAGGGTAACGCATATGATATCATTGCTAATACAATTTTCAGAATTAAATATCCCCGAATTTCAACCACTATATGCCGTTAGTGTGTGTGTGTATGCGTGCACGCACGAGTGAGTGAGACAGAGAAAGAAACATACCTCAAATAACAATTATTATTGGCAATGCAAACAGCCGAGCATCAAATGGGAATCCCGTAATTAGTAATTTTGGTCACCTCTTTACCTAAAGCATCTCTTTCGCGCTTAGCCTCAGAAGCCATCTTCGATACCTGCAAACAGAACAAACTAGCAAACACTTATATTCAAGGATCACAGACATTGGATGAATCACTGAACTTTTTCAACTATTTTGGGCGCTAGGAAAGTATAAGTAAACCCATTTCTTACAGGTCTTCACCATCCAATCAATCAGTAAATGGTAATGAAGAGCAAATGGGGACCTTCCAAAACATGAAATATTCCAAATGATGGGTCCCACTCTCAGATTGTCATCCAAAGACCAATGGGACAGTGATGACAGACATGACCGTGGATTTCCGAAGGGCATAAAATTACCGTATGCTTGGCATTTGCACAAATGGCGGTCATCATCAGAGGCAAAAAAGAATAAGAAACAAACAAGAAAATAGTACCGGCTCGCTTGATGAATTCATATAATAAAATTTGGGGGGCTGAGCCCTCCACTCAAGCTTCTAATTACCCACTCAGTCCATGGCCCTAGAAGGAAAGCTAAGCAATCCATAATGCCATCCATGCTTTAATTGGCTGTGCGTGGATAACTAAATAAAACAGTGAGTGTCAAAAATGCCCCCGATATGCGGAACTACAAGGAAACATTACATGTATCTAACAAATAAATGTTGGATAGAGCCCTCATCGGAGATGAATGCACTGAGGCTGCTAAGCACAAGGAGAAACACCCAGGAGCTGTGGTCAAGGTTAACCTGAATTTTATATAGAGTGGACTAGGATTCCCAGAGAAATTTATAAACAGAAGAGGATTAATGTCATGCGAGGAAACAGATTAAGGTAGAAATCATATTCCTTCCCTTATTAATTAAAGGTACCTTAAACGGTTTCTTTAGGAGCTCATGTCAACTATGTCAAGGAGCCTTCTCTCTCCTTTCCTCTTGACTCTCACGGTGGAAGTATGTGCGCTCATTGCAAAGAGGGCAGCTGGTGGTGGATTATTTGCAGTCCTTTTGACCTCCCCTGAGTGATCTCTCACCTCCAGTTTGCCTTCGCAACAATCTTCAATGATGCACTTCTATCCCGAGATGACATTTGAGGATGTCGCTAGTCAAAGAATAAACTTTTACAGAAGTAATTAACACAAACAAAAAAATACAAAAGCTCCATCAAGCATGATGGGGCTTCAGAGAGTTCTTAATGATAGGGCAAATCTTCTTGGCTGCAATGTTGAGCCTCTCCTCTAAAATTACTTACCCCTTTAAACCCACTAGGCCTCCACTTGTGGGTTGGGTATTCCAAGGGAAGAATTAGGGAGATTAGCACCTAACCCTAGTGTTTTAGTTTGGGACTGTTTATGCGTGGCAAAAAGGTGAGAGGGTAGTATACAGTCTCCTCCGCTTTGGAGAAAATATTAGGACTGTCGAGTCAACCAATCAAGTGCCTTTTTGTGAGTAGTTTGTGTTGGGCCTTGACTATATTTTCACCCTACCATCTCCCTGTGCTTGTGAGAAAATTGTTAGGGCCCATGATGGAGGTGGAGCACTTTCAGTGAGATCATTTCATTCATTCCTTCAAATACTGAGATGCACCCAGGTCACCAGATTTTGTCCACCTGACCCACAAAGAGCCTAGCTTCTGGGAAGTTGGCAATTGACAAAGACCCTCTGGTGATACTGGCACCATCAAGGGCCCAGTTTCGCAACATGTGCTACCCATGCTGGAATGCTGAGGACATGCAGAATCATTTCTCGTGACATTGATCCTATACTTGTTGTACGAGGTTTCTTCTTGGATTCATTCGGGATCAGGTAGGTTCTTCAGTTGAGGAACTCTTTACTTGCTGCTAAGGTCACCGACTGTGGACATTGTGCATGTCCACTATCTTTAGAGCTTTTGGAAGGACACGAACAGCATGACATTGTTAGAGCACATGATACTTCATTGTTATCATCTATGAGAGTATCAGATATAGAGTCATCTATTGAGCACTACCACCCCCTTAATTTCAGGAAGCCAGCATCCAAGATTCCTTGTAGAATAGTGTGTGCAACAGTTCTTAGCTCAAAGTGAAGACCAAGGCCATGGTCCTACCATCTCCTCCACTGTTTGGATCCACTAAGCACAATTTTGATGATCGCTACATGAGGAATTCTAGTCTGCTGGAGTGGGAGGAGTGCTCTTCGGGTCGATTCATGGTGTATTTTCAATACTTTCTGGCCCCATTAGGAATTGTGATGCATCGACAGCTGAGGCACATGCACCACTGATTGGGCTACACAACGCGGAATCTCTTTATTATAGAGGGTGTCTCACTTATTGTCATTCAATGGGCATTAGGAAGGTGTTAACCTTCACATCTTGCACATACAATGGAGGAAGCCCATTTCCATCATAGCTCCATTGAATGCAATTTCAGCACACTTATAGAGAGGCAAAAATAAGCTAGCAGAGAGGCTTGCCAAGGAGACAGCCTGTATATATCTTGAGTGTCAAGGGTCTATGGTTGTGCCCCTGCACCATTTATTCCTTTCCTTGTTCCCCTTAAATTTTATTGCCCCTATCCCCTTGCCTTTTCCTTTATTCCCTTCTCTTTTCTCCTTTTTATCTTCTATTTTCTGACAAGTCCTTGGACTCTTCTCTCCCCTCCTGCTTTTGTTGTACATGTCTTTGTTTGTATGAAAACCTTGAGTATAATTTGATGTACACTTCACTCTTCTCAGAGCAGTCTATTATCAAAAAAAGAAAGTTTCATGAATATTATGCAATGACAACAAGAATAACGTTCCTTTGATGGGTGCTCCTTTGGCAAGGCTGGAATAGTGAGGGGGTTTTAAGAATACTGCATCTTCTATTATCTGGTCATTCAATGGTACAGTCGGCAACACTGTGGCGACTGTTCCAGACGCTATGGCTCCTCTGGAGGGTCTCAAGCTATTCATCATTTCGTGGGGATAATCCTCTGTGGTGGAGGGTGATTCAAAGAATTTTATGAATTGGGGCCCATGGTCTTTCAAGCATGCTTTTGAAGATATTGTCCAACTCAGAAGACCACTGCATATTGCATTTCAGCACACATGGAGAGAGGAAAACAACACTGCTGATTGCACCACCACATTAACCTTTCGGCCAAGTATCTCAGTAACCTTTCTGCCAAGTATCTAAATGAGCATGATCCTGATTTTTAGTACTCTACAAGCTACATCTCTACCAAAAAACTTTGGACTGGCAGTTTCAAGGACACTCCCAGGATGCACCCCAGGTCTGCCCCGCCCCAGTGTTACCTAGACACCTTGACTTTGGCTAGCGTGTTTTGACATTTGTCAACACTTAAACATGTGTTGACCATACAGACACGTGGCAGACACTTGACCATCCATGTCCCTTGACATCAGCTTTTGACTACATGTCATATGTTTTATACAAGTGTCGTGTATTTTGTAATCACAAACTGCATAGAATCCATGTAGTAGCACTAACATTCACGTTACAGTTCAAGACGTCTAAGATTCCAATCCTCCCAATTGAACCTTCCTTTTATTGATCTATCTTTCTCATAATAAAACCAAGGTGTCAAATGTGTATCACATAACAAAACCAAGGAAAGACAAAGAAGTGACTGATAATGTAGAAAGAGTTAAAAGTGTCAAATGTGTATCACAGAACTACATTATAAGCCTCATGATGCCAACTTCAGGTATTTTCCTTGTTTACATTTTGACTAGGTGATGGTCAACTATATCAAGTTTCAAAGGGCAATATATAGGTCAGTAAATTAACATGGTTCTGGAAATCAATATCATTTAAGAAAAAGAATATATCAGTTTTGCAAGTAATTTCTCATTTTTTCCATTTTTCTAGACAATCATCATTGCATTAATTTAAAAGAGACAAGGTTAAAGACCGCATTTGACGGTTGTTTTAAATACAATGGACTTTTGTAGTCATCATCATCATAAGAGCCTTTCTCAACTATTTGGGGTCAGCTACACGAATTCTGGTCTGTCATTCTACTCTATCCAAGGCCATATCCTTAGTGAGACCATAAGTCGCCATATTTTTTTCACTACTTTCAACCATGTCCTTTTGGGCTTACCCCTTGATCTTTTTAAGCCTTCCACTTGAACCAACTTGCGCTTTCTAACACGTATTATATTGGGTCTGCGTTGCACATGGCCAGCCCGCCTAAGTCTACTTTCTCTCACCTTAACACCTATTGGAGCCACACCTAAGTTCCCCCCAATGTATTCATTTCGAATTCTATCCCTTCTTGTCTTGCCGCTCATCTATCTCAATTACACTCATCCTAAAAGTATGTAGTTTCTTGACCACCCAACATTTCGCCCCATAAAGCAAAGTTGGTCTCACAGTTGTTCTATAAAACTTCCCCTTGAGTTTAATTGGTATGCACATCACATAAAACTCCGGTTGCACATATCCATCTCGTCCACCCAGCTCTAATTATATAGCGACATCTTTCTCAATCTCTCCATTTTTCTGGATTATCGACCCAAGTTATCGAAAGTGCGCTCTTTTTGATATTCCTTGACCATCAATCTTAACTAATTCTTCGTCTGTACTCCTATTATTACTAAATTTGTACTCCATATACCCTGTCTTTGTCCGGCTAATTTTAAAACCTTTCAATTCTAACGGACTTCTGTAGTATTATAAGAAATTATCTGTAAAAGTTCCACGGCTTAGTGGTTCAAATTTTATTTGCCTTAAGCAAGTCCAAATTTAGGCTCCTTTGATTGATCTTACCAACACTGGACAAGATTGAAAAGAGTTATGTCTTGAAGATGCACGTTGTAGTGGGTAGTGGCATTAGGCGGATGGTCTGTCCACCCTTAAGTGGTATTGCCAGTTATTCTGGAGGAGCAGTTGATTCAGCAATCTCTAGTCCTTACCGATCAGTTGTTTCATCTGACTCGTTGAACAAATGACAAAACTTGCTGGGGCTTTGCTCCTTGCTTCCTAATTTGAGCTCTTCAATTCAACTTGCTCTTTGGAATGGAAGGTGAAATAGTGGTTGAAACAAACATCTCGAAATGACAGCATAAATAATGAGATTCGGCTATACTGCACTGCATTCTGGAAAAAAGTGGCCTACTTGAACAAAAGAACCCACCACACTTCGATAGTTTTTGGGAAGGGGTCCAAATCCATTTTTTTCACCATATCATATCTTGGTCCTCTTTAATGTTTATGCATGCATTCAATTTGCATTCTATTTGGAAGGGGCTCCACAGCCCTTTCCACCCTCATTGTGAGGTGAGAAATGAGCACGGCCCATAATAAATTACCTTCCTTAACCTAACCTGCTCCCACACAAAGCCTTGTAATTTTCTCTATTCAGTTTCACAAGTTATCACGTATGCAATTATTTGTGGCATGATACCACTAAATAATTTCATATACAAACAACATTTTCAGTGTTTCTCAAAGGAAACTCACATTATGAAAATAAGTGCGAAAGCATTGAATAATCCAAAAAACAGTCACCAGCATCCAACAAAATGATAGATAGTGAAGGAGAGAATGGGCCATAAGAACAGGACATGAACCCCATGATGGGTACCATTCTCTCTCCATCACTACATATTCCCATCGGATTATGTTTGTCCATGGTACATGGGGTTATAGTATACTTTCCACAGATACATGTAAGTTTCTTTTCCTTTTTGAGGTATCAAACTATCCATCAGGCCATTTTTAACAGGTAACTTAGAATGGGTTACTGAGACTCACCTGTGATCGAAACCGAGATGCTTCTCTTCTAGGAAGCTCCCCGAGAATATCTTTTAGGCCTGTAAAACACAAAACATGACTGCGAAAGCATCCAGAGGGAATTCCAAGTTTCATAGTAAATTAGAGGGAATTCTTATGTCATCACTAAAGAGATATTTCTCAGCACCATATTAAGGAATATATCATGCGAAAGGACACAATAGCTCAATGGACTGGCACATGGCACTCAAAGGTGGGAGAGTATCTGGAATGTACAGACAGTAAAAGTAAGCCTTGGAGTACAATATGCGAGCCCATTGGACTATGGTATATTTTCCCATATATCAAAGCCATTTATACCTCTTGCTTGCTTTTCAATCTTATAAGCTGAATGAATAGCAGTTTGAATCTGATGTCCTGCATGTCTGCAAAATAAATTCCAAATGGAGCTAGAGTGAATATAAGAGATTCACTAGGAGAAGATATAGAGTTGTTGAGAGAATTGTTCATGCATGGAAGGCATTTGAAGCAACAATCAAGAAAAGTACATTATGATACAATGGGTATGGAAGACCACAATCCATTGGGGTGACCCAACTGAACCGGACCTAGTCCGAACTCTCTCTCCATCAACTGTCCATCATTTATTTGGATGGTGATGACCCCAATAAGCTCAGGTTTTACATAGTTCACTGGAGATTGTATACTCTACGTTCAAGCAAATCTCACATGCCTACCTAAGCTTTGTTTGGCCCCGTCTCATTTCTTCTTCTGCTAGTCTAGCTCTCTCCTGGAGATAAAGAAGGTAGATCAAAAAATAAGCATTAGTCCCTAGTGCCTTCTTCCCAGCATACTCCCTAATTTGAGAAATATAAGGCGTTTGGTAGACCTAAAAATAGCACATGCAGATGTTACAAGAAAGAAAATGAAATGGGGATGAAAGGTATATTTAAGTGTGCAAAATTTGAAGCACGAAGTAGCATGTTATTAGCAACCATAAAAATTATTTTCACAGCCTCCATGCAGTGAAGATAAAAATTCACCAGTAGCTACTAGTGAAAATAGAACAACAGCTGCAACTAGCAGGCTATAATCACACAATACACAAAATGCAACAGTTGATAGGTTTAGAATGGAGATAAAGACCAATAACGATACAATGAAGAAAACTGGTCACTTTGAGAAGCAGCCTAATCAAGGATAGATCAGACTTTTGTATGAGAGGGGAGATTTTTAAGAGACATAATTTACTCACTTTTGGATGATGATGATGAATTTACGCACTTTTTCATGACAACAATTTTTTGGAAGTGATCAGGCAGAGCATGAGAAGATTGAATCTACCCCCGAAAGGACCTCCTAATAGTATGTACAGCCCATAGATATAAAGCAACAATTTCACCATTGCTGATTGTATAAAAACAAAGGATTATAGATGCATAAACAGTAGTACAAAGGAGGAACTCAGTTCAGACTAGATTCTCCATTCCAAGCCACCATGTCCACTCACTCACTTGCTTCCCTAAGTATATGTCAGAAGGTTATCTCCAAAGAATTTGTAAATGCAAATCTCATGCAATACTTCTACCGGTCTCCTTGGCTTGGAAATCAAATAATTAACCCCCTAATGATAATCAGCAAATCGCTGCAAACAATCCAAGGCAATAACGAGAAGCAAAGGATTACTAAGGCAATATAATTCTGGAAGAACAAAATGTATACCAAGTAAGACATTCCCTTGATCTTATACCTGGCAATACTTACAACAACCCTGATCAAACTCGCCATGGAGTGTGGTATAGGGCCAAATAAATACCAGTTACAGTTTCCAAGAAAAATAGCTAATGAAATTCATTTTATCTGTTAATCATTTCCAACTGAATTTAATCACAGAAAATACTAATGATACTCAGTTGCAAAGCCGCATAAATGCAAATCAGGGCTATTTTAGTTGATGACTAAAATACAATTGGTGAGAAACAATGTTATATATCAATGGTAAATATTGGACATTCAACTTATAAAAACTACTCGATGGTTATACAAACCATGTACCATATTATGTAGCAGACTAGTGGATGTGCAGGGTATGGTGTTTTTAGAAAAGTGAAACCATACCATAGGATTAAACAAAGAATGGTCCTAATTTGGTTCACTACAGGTTCAACCAGTTGGACCGATAAAAATAATTAAACGTAAAGAAGAAGTAACATCAATTAACAACTTCACTAATTCAAGCAACTAGTTTTCTGGTTCAACTGGCTGTGTTTAGCCGAGTTTAGGCCAGTTCAAATGGTTTTCTAGGAAAGAAGGTTCCTTTTTCTTTTCTTTTTTTTTTTAAATAAGTGCTGAGGGTTCTAGAAAAGAGGTATTTTCTTTAGGAAAAGTATACAATTAGACCATTTACCTTTAGTACAAGGTAGTCATAATTAATCTTGACAATTGGACGTGAAATTGGATGGCTGCATTAATTCCATTGACCAAACTCAAACTTCAAAAGAAATTTTCTCAAACTGTGACACACCCAAGCTATCAGATTTCACATCAAATTGTTATAAACAATTGTGGCCACCTTGTATCAAATGTAAATGGTCTCATTGTATACAATCCCTTTTCTTTAATAGAACCCCTATAGGGCCAATTTCTAGTCCAATCAGTTAAACCATGAAATCAGATCCAGTTTTCATAGAATTGCCATGGAATGACCCAGGGACATGGAAATTGAGAGAATTAAAACATCCAAGTAGGAAGAGGCAAGGCGATCAGCTACTGACCCTGTGCGTTCAAACTACCATATAGCTCTTTTAAAAAAAAAAAAAAAAAAGCTATTGTGTTAAGTTTTTAATCCTTGAAAAGAACAATGAAGTTCCAGTGATAAGTATTTAGAGGAAGCATTATAAAAGTTACCCTCCTATTCAAACAGTCCGACCTTAAGTTATTAAAGTCATCAAGGTTGGTAAATATCCTGAGAAAATGAAGACGTCCTGGCAGTAAACATTCTTCGTTATTACAAAAACATCATTTTACTTTATTCTACATTATTTCTGATTTCTTTGGGCAGGTCACAAATATATACTGTTGCTGCCATAAGTAGCTGTAAATCATCTTATCATAGTATTGAGAATCTTCCCTGCAAGTAGAGGAACACATATAAAATGCAAAAAATTGCGAAAAAACAAAAAATATATATTCAAGCAACAAATAACTAATAAAAGTACTGAATGAGTTGAGAATAATAGTTAGCAAGAAAAAAAAAAGAAAAAAAGACAAGATAGTTAAAAAAATTTAAAATGATACCTCTAATTTCTTGCTTTCATTCTTCACCAACTCAATCGATTGTCGCAATTCTTTCACCTTGGCTTCTGCACTTGCAAGCATGGACTGCACCCAAAAACAAGGAAACAACAGGCGAACCAAATTTCTTAAGCATGAATACAATAATGTTTCTGCCATAGAGTTCAAGCCTAAATTGAATTCTAGCATATGGGAAAAAAAAGATTTGGTCCGTAGACTTGGCACCTACCTCTTCACTCACAAAAAGTCGTTGCACACTATTAAACAAGTAACGCCTCGGTCCTACAAGATATAAACAACTTAAGGGGCAAGAAACACCAAACACACTCAATATAATGTAAAATGATATACATGATCACAAAACATGAATAATGCAGATCAATTACAAGGTAACACCTAAGTAGTTCACTTGCTCATAATTGTGGAATTTTAACCAATCTTTTCTAAAGATGATGTAAACATTTTTTCATACAATATCAGAACACATTAATAACATAATGGTAACAGTCACTGACATCAAAATTGATCAAAATATCATTGCAAATATTCTTAGCCACTCCCTAGGAACTCTCTGTTTAAATGAGAAATTAATATATATTCATCCAAATGCAAATGAATTCTAGATACTAGATGCAAAAGGATAACCGAAGTTACTTTTCATAATGAGAACTCCCGATCCAACGGCCACCCCACATGCAAGGGATGGATGAGATGCAGCAATAAGCAACCCCTCTGCACCAAGACCCATTCACAGCAAAGACAAAACCATTCCATAAAACATAAATAATGAATTGAGACATTGCAAGGAAGCAATTGCATACCCACATAAAAAACAAAATAGTAATAATTAGTTTCTTTACATACCCTTAACTTTCCCGAACATGGAATCTTCATATTCGCTGTACTTGGTCTTGACATCCAAAAGAGCTTCCTAAATAACCAACAAAAACATTCACGATGGCTCAACCACAGGTTTCTCCATGGATAAACCATGCCTAGAATATTAAGCTATACACTGGATCAAATTCATAGAGCATAGAGTGATTAATGTGCATGTTTTTTTTTCCTTTTTTCTTTTTTGTTTGAAAGGTAACGTGCATAGCTTTTGTATTATCAAAAGATATTCCAAAAATAACCCACAAAAGGCGATGTTAACGAGCCATCCCACACTAGTTGCTCAGAGTACAAGTCTTACATGTCAAAAGTTAATATTTCAAAAAATAATGGGGGTTAGCTGGGTCCCACTACATATCAAAATAAAGAGGGACTCATAAGCATGGTCAGAAACGGACAGAGTGAAGTATGGAAAAAAATAGGTAGAGGTCCCTGTGGACAAAGTAGAACTATAGAGAGAAGAGAAGATAGAAAAGAGTGAGAAAGGTATGACAGAGACAGTATAGAAGAGTAAAAAATAACCAGAGGGAAAAGAAGATGAAAATAGCTGCTGTGTGATATAATCCCCTGAGTGGCACCGTGCCCTCCCAACCAGCATGTCAGCCATTGAGCTCATCTCCCTCCAAATGTGATGGAAAGAGACAACTGAGTTCCTGAATAGATGGAAAATGTGATCAAACATGTGAGCAAGTCTCCAAGGCTGTGGGACTACTCTAGATGTTCATTGAATGACATCGATTGAGTCACCCTCCACGTTACAGTACAACCACAAACCGGCTGAAACCTCTTTAGTCCCTATTCGGCTGCGTTGGAGTTTTGTGGCTTATTTACCCTGAAAAGGTGAGTAGCACATGCCCTGAACCATCTCCAAAGACACCACCAAAACCGCTAGGCCCTGGATTACCTAGTGAGAAGCCATCACCTCCATGGTGGGGAAAACTGTGGTTTCTTGGGTCAATGAATAAATATTATGTTGTGCCATTTTGAGTCAAAATCTCTATGAGAGAAACATTCCAGGCGCCTATAATTTTTTCCCCAGAAAATGGTGGTGCCCTAATGTTCTGTGCAATGGCTGAGGTGGTACATTCCTTCCCCTCAAATATTTTTTGGTTTCTTTCAAACCAAATTACTGAAAAATTGTGGACAGGATTGAGGCTCTCCTAAGAAAGTGACCAGCTGTTGGGTATGGCAGACAGAAAAGCGTCAAACAACCTTTGGGTTGAAGCAGGGTTGAAAATCTGCAGTAACTTTGCCCATAGCTCAGCAGCAATCAGGCAATGTAGAAATAGGTGCCCATGGATTCTTTGGCACTTCTGCAAAATACACATCTACAGGATAAGGAGAAACCCCTTCTTTGGAGTTGCTCAACAGCGAGAGTTTTATTGGCAATTATCAACCAGTCGAAAGCATGTACTTTGAGTGGAGTTGGAGAGAGCCATACTTTTCTATGAGATGTGGTACAATGATCAGGGAAATTGTGGAAAAATTTAAAGAAAGAGGACACAGAAGAGATGCCTGAGACAGACAAAGACCGAATGATTCTATTTTCTCCCCTGGCTGGAATAAATATAGTTTTGAGGACTTCGCACGTATGGGGAAACTCTTGTGTCTCCTTATCATGTAGAGGTTCCTTCTAAATTTGGGAATCCATAAGACTCACACAGGAGAAGTGTTATAGCGAGAAGCCACCATAGCACAGAGATCAATGGCAATATTGTATAGACCTTACCAGTGATCCTTTAAAGCTTTATCACCCGGCCATATGTCTTGTTAGAATTGCACCTTACTTCCGCTGTTTATCTTGAATCGGGTACGAGTCATAAAGGGGTTTTGACTAGCAAGAATGCTTTTCCAGGCCCCAGAGGTATTTTGTCGCCGAGTACCTTTGGGAAAACATCCTGCTATGGTCAAGACCATATTTATGTAGCACAACACATTGCCATAATCAGTCCTGCTGGTTGGCGACTCTGCACTGCCAGTTTCCCAATAGGGCTAGCTTAGTTGATTTCAGGCCCCGGACTCCAAGACCTCCTACAGATTATGGAGTGCATAGCTTATCCCATGCCACTAGTTGAACCTTTTTGTGTTTGCATCCCCGGTTCAAAGAAAGCTTGACATAAGTTGATCTAGCTTTTTGGACACACTTGCTGGCATGTGGAATAAAGAGTAGAAGTAAATAGCAATGTCCAAAAGTGTGGCTTTGACCAATGCAATTTGACCTCCTAATAGAAGAAATCTTTCCTTCCAGGCAGTAAGTCTTCTTTCGAATTTCTCTACCACATGATCCCCCATAGATTTCCTCAGTTTTCCTATGCACCATGCTAGGCCCACATAATTGTAGCAAAGTGTTTCAGATCCACAACCAAAACAGACTGTAAAATGCCCAAGTGATTAAGTGCTTACACCAATGCCCACTAATTTGAATTTGGCCATGTTTATCGTCATTCCCATAAAATTTGGATTTGGCCATATTTATCGTCATTCCCATAAAATTTGGATTTGGCCATATTTATCTTCTCTCCATTGGACACCTGAAAACACCTGAGGAAAAACCATAGGGTGTCCATTTCTTGGAGTGAGATATCACAGAAAATGAGGGTGTCATCAGCATACATACTGCAGAAGACAGATTTCAGGTCCATTGGCGGAAGACTTGAAGGCAGAAAGGTTCCCCCAAGGTAGAGTCTTGAGATGGTTCTACTGAAAATTTCACCCATAATAACATAAATGAAAGGAGACAGAGGAACTTCGTGTCTTAGGCTGCTAGAGGAGGGAAAAGAACCACAACGTGCGCCATAGATGAGGATGGAAACTAGGCCCAGGAGACACAGCACTGAATCAAATTTCTCCATTTTGCGCCAAATCCCATTCTTTGCGTAGCTACATCGAATAGCCTTCAAACTACGTGGTCGAATGCCTTTTCCCAATCTAGATTTACAATGAGGCCTGGTTTTTTGGCAGTATGTCTAATATGGATTGCCTCGTGGTCTACAAAGCACCATCTAATATCCGCCTGCCTTTTACAAAAGCATTTTGATTGTGGGAGATAATATGGGAGAGAACCTCCCCATGTCTGGTAGCTAGGACCTTCACAAGATTTTCATAATGAAGAATTGAGCAAACTATGTCTAAGTTTCCCGTGCGCCTTCTAATTTGGGTATTAGCAACACAAAAGTGGCATTTAGATTTAGATGATGTTAACCTTCTCTCAAAAAAAAAAAGTGGCTTTTAGATGTGTATCCTACCTCTATGGTGGAATTAATTGAAAAAAGCTAAGATATCAAGGGCCATAATTGTTCATAAATGAGAGCGGGAGCCATCGGAAAGCTATTTGAACCAATGCTATGTCCTAGTCCAAGTCTGAGCTTGTATGAAGGACTTCCTCTTCTGAAAGTGATCTCTGTAAACCTACAGGCTACAGCTTTGCTCAAGGGTGAAACTTGAAAAGGACAGTTCAGCGTTGGCTGGAAGAAAGAGTGCATGTGACCGGAGATGGATACTGGTTCTTCATAGATTTGGTTTGCGACTGTAATATGGGAGATTTGGTTTGTACTATGTTGGTTGTTTGCTATTTTGTGGAAAAAAAGAAAAACAGTGTTCCAGTCTCCTACTTTTAACCATTTGATTTTGGACCTTTGGTACCAAAGGCTTTCTCGTGTTTTAGAATGGTGAAGTATCTTTCTTTTGCAAGCAGCCTGGTTAGGAACTCTACTTATGGAGGTTTCTATGTTCCTCTTGGGTGTCGAGGTCATGGATCGCATTGAGGATTGTTTGTTTGGCTCATCAGAAATTGACTGGCAGGGCACAACTCCAATTTTTTATTGTTTTACTTTGGGGAGTCGGAGTTTTCTCTGGATCTATATCTGGCCCACCCTTGGACCGCAAATGACAGACTAGTGGGTAACCAAGTTGTGAAATGCGAGCCATTGAGCCACCTAAGTTCAAAATGCAACAGTTTAGGCCCAGAAAGACAGGTTTTGTATCAGGAAGGATGCAAAGGAACCTCCCCAAAGATGAAGTCAAGCCACGATGAAGTTAGAGCTGTGGTGCGAGTTTATTGTGAGCGAAAGGTGCAAAGGAACCTCCCCAAAGATAGTTGTTTACGTTGTGGTCTGCATTGGATGTTAGGTCCTTGAATCTTTGATACCCATGGTTGAGTACCTGTAATATAATTTCCAAAACGATGGAAAGTGATGATGGCTGAGATTTTTAGATAGTTGATTATCTCGGTGATGTAGTCTCATTAAATGCTGATGGAATGATTTTCAGACTGGGTGACTCCAGTGTTGGAAAAAACAGTTTGTGGTTGTGGCCATGGGTTCAGGGTGAGGTTGTTATCACTCTGGTTTTGTGTTTTAGGGTTGGGCGGTGGTTGGTGGAGAGTGGTGTTTGGCAAGTATGAGGTGACAGTAGTTGTAGTAACTTGGGGAAGGATTGATATTGGACATGTTTAAGGTTAGGTATTGTTCTTGTGTGGGTGGCGAGCCGAGTGCTAGGGAGGGAATGAATAAGAGAAAGGCAAGAAAGTCCATACCACCCCTACCCCAATGAGGGTAGAGGTGGGGATTTTAAGACTTGAATTGGTTTTTATCCAAAGGAAATGTTAGAGGGGTGCAGATGTCAGGGAATGGGAATGATGAGGAGGAAGAGTCACTATGGTTGAGCCTGAGGATTGACAAGTAGGGTTTAGAGATTGCAAAGTGGGTACGTTGGGAGATAGTATAAGATAGTAGAAGGACAAGGTGGAGGAGTGACTAGGATGCAGGCAAGGCGCCACTGTACTTGTGACTATTAATAGTTAGTTCAACATTGTTTTACAAGACATAGCGATTAATGTAAATCTTTAACCAAAGAAAGCAAAGAGCATGGTCCATTAAACTAAAGTGAAGCTTTAAAAAAGCCAAGAGAGGGACCAATACATTCCTAAATTTGCTCATTTTAAAGGGTGAACAGGTACTTTGGATGCTTGTGATCCGCTTCATTACATATCTCACTATTCTCTACTATAATTTTTTCATGGGGGGGGATGGATGTTAGCATTTTCACTCAACTATATAAAAAGGAAGCCATCAAAAATATCAAAGCATTTAAAACAAGTGGTCAAACTGAAATACAAGTGCACATCATTTTGTGACCATAAGACATGGCTTAATATAGACTTCAACAAGTTAACCCACAGATAGTAACCCTTTCATTCAACAGCATGCAACCTTTCACTAATCCAGCCAATCACAAGCACAACCCAATTGCCCCCTGAGATAACTTTTCATACTTTTTTAAACATTAGGAATCAGGACTAATAAAGCCCACTACTGATGGATAATAATGTAACATAAAAGCCATGGAGCATAAGAGAGAGAGAAAACCCAGTCAAGGTTAATTTCATTTTCTAGACAACCAAATGCCATCCATGATAACATTTTAAATCAGAAATTTAGACCCACTTTGATTTTGAAATGCGTAGAGAGAGAGAGAGAGAGTAACTGTAATTTTTTCTTTAGTTGTTTTATAATAACATTGAGATAGACACCAACGTGATGAAATTTGTCCATTGAATGATAATAAAGAACACTGAAACCTATAACGGTATAGATTTTCATCAGAGAGACAATGGAACAGAGAGAAAAACATAGAGATAAAGCAAATAGAAAAACCAATCCGTGCCAACTTTTTCTATGTTTGATGATTAATCCATGTATATGGCAAAAATAAAACATGAACAAAACGGGAATTTACCCTACAATAATAAATCTGCTCTATGAAAAAAATAAAGGGGGATGGGTACCTTTGCTTGATAGAAATGAGCTGAAGAGGTGGCATGGATATCGAAGAGCCGAGACCTAGTAGCTTCAAGGGCCGAGTCGGTGGCCTCCATTAACGTTTTCTTAATGGATTCAGCTTCCTGGACTGCGTATTCAATCCATGGAATCTCCTCCTCTGGTTTTTGGTGGGATTGAAAAGAATGCTGGTTTTCTTCTCTGATGAAATTGGGCTTCTCCTCCTCTGCATCGGCACCAACTTCTGCCATTTTCAAGGACGTTGGCACCAGCAATTACTGCCCTTCGACTTTAGAGAGAGAGAGAGGGTGCTTCTTGTACATATTTGCGTATAGATATATCATTATATAGTATGGATACGTATGTATATGGGTATCTATCGCTTGATATATATATATTTATATGGGGTACTAAAAACTCATAATACTCTCTCTTTTATTAATTAATAAAAAATATGCAATACTCCATTATTGATAATTACCCACATTATTAATAATTACTAACTAATATTGAGATACTTATTGCATCTAATTTTATTGAGATATATATACCCATATATATACATATTCATACTATTACATATTTATAATGATATATCCATATGCTTACACGCCCTTCAAACTCAAGATGTTTTTATACAAATGAAAGGTTTATATGTTTTCCCTCCAAACATAGAAGTTCTATCATCCCCCTATTATCCAGTCGTCTATTTTTTATCAATTAAGTCACTCATTGTTTGATCTTAGATCTGACGTCTCAAAGTATTTTATTTTTAGTTTTTTTTATACAAATTATATGAATATGAAATTTAGTTTGTGCCGTCTCTCATTGAAGTGCATCTATAAAAAATATTTAAAATAATTTTTTGATAAAATATAATGACCAAAATACCTCTTGAAACTTTCAAAAGTATTTTGGTTATTTTATTTTATTGAAATTATTTTTTTATATTTTTTGCTAGTGAGACTTTAATAGAGTAATGGACGTCCAAAATTTGGTGTCAACATAGCTTATAGAAAAAAATTAAAAAGAAAATAGTGTAGAGACATGACATTGTGATTGGGCCAATCTTAGCCCTCCATTCAGAATGGAGGATAAGGGGATAATATAATTTATATGTTGTAGGAGAAATATAGAAAGTTTGCCATTTACACAAAGCAGTTAGAGTTTGAATAATAAATTGCATAAACGAACTAGTTGGAACTTTATAGATTTCTTGAAACAAGCACATCATGACACTTTAAAGAACCAACAGAACTCAGTGTAGATCAAAGATAGATGAAACAAACACAAAATTACACTTGGAATAACCAACAAAAATTGATGTAGATCCGAGACAGATTCAGCAACTTGCAGCCTAATACATATTTAACAACTCGCAGCCCGAGACATATTCAGCAACTCGCAGTCCATAACAAAGACAAATGTTGTTTTGCATAAAGTCGAAACACGACTCGGTAGAGAGTCGAAATAGACTCGGCAGAGAGTCGAAATAGACTCGGCAGAGAGTCGAATCAGACACTGCAGATAGTCTAAACAAACTTGGCAGATAGTCGAATCAAACACTGCAAATAGTCGAAACAGACTTAGCAGAGAGCCGAATCAGACACTGCAGATAGTCGAAACAGACTCAGTAGAGAGTCGAAAAAGGACTCGGAGGCCTTTGGCAGTGCTTATTTGGTTTATGAGTTTCTCTCGTGAAACTGCTAGTGTTAATTGATTCAACCATGGATGAATATGAGAGCTGAAGTTTTTGTGTAAATGGGAGAAGATATCAAAAATGAGATGAGGCCCTCAATTGGATGTGATTGAATTTGAACTGCGCACCACGGATGTAAAGGTAAGGAAATTCACAAGAAATTGAAGCCGAGATGATTGATGGATTGTAAATGGATCAAACAATGGGATGCAGCATGAATCCCATATTAATAACAGATAAAGCGAATGAGGAATATTATTATATGCACAAATAGAGAGAGAGAACATTAAAGAGGGTGCAGTTGTTTGACAAAGAGTCGGAATGAAACTGAAGCCGAGCTCAGATCTGGTAACATGAAGCTGAGCTCAGATCCGGCAACCTCAGATCTGAGGTGGGAAGTCAAATTAGAGGCCGAGGAGCCTATGGCTCTATTTAGAAACTTATAATACTATATATTTTATTAATTAGTAAATAATATACAATACCCTATATAAATATAGGGCCAACAATTGTGGATAGATATTATTGATAATTATCCACGTTATTGATAATTACTATCATAAACAATAGATGCTAGACACCTAAACTTATCAAGAGATATATACCTCTATACATACATATCCACACTGATAAGTATCCATAATGATATATCCATACGCTAACAGAGAGTACCAGCTCTGGAGTGGGAAAAGAGAAGGAAGGAGCGAGAAAGTGGCAACCAGAATATAGAGAAATAGAGAGAAAGAGAGGGGTAAAATCTAGAGGGAAGCCAAAAAGGAGACAAAGATATGGGTAAAATCTAGAGAGATAAAGCTTAGAGACAGAGTTGCAAGGATAACTGCTAAGTCAAAGATATTAGATATTATTAGACAAAGAGAGGGAGTTACAATTGATCAAAGAGAAAGTTACACTTGACCGGCCGGAACTAGCTTCTAGAGAGAGAGAAAGAGGGAGTTCTAGAAAGAGAACGAGGTATGCTTGATTTTTCAGGCCCAAGGGAGAGAGAGATGATACCTACAATGTGAGGTAGATACAGACGAAATTTTCGGAACGAATATGAACCAACAGAAGACAAACGGTCTTGAAATTTCCCTTTCGAAACGAATATGAGCCAATAATGGGCAGACGGTCTTGAAATTTCCCGACCTCAGATTTGAGGTTGGCGAGCTCAGATTTGAGGTTGAGGAGCCTATGGCTCTAATAACATATTAGAAACTCATAATACTCTCTCTTTTATTAATTAATAAATAATATACAAGTCCCTATATAAATATATGGCTAACAGTTGTGGATAGACATTATTGATAATTACTATCATAATCAAGAGATGCTTGACATCTAACCTTATCAAGAGATATATACTCATATACATACATATCCATACTGTTATGTATCCATAATGATATATCCATACGCTAACACCATAAGGTGTCGACCTTTGAGCAACGCACATTCCATTGAAGATCCACATGAAATTTAAGGTTGGCAAAATGGAGCATATGTCTAAATGGGATTTTTTTTAAATGAGAAATTTATCTTTTGATACAGAGAGGTCACAATTGCTTACCACCATTCGATGTGAAATCTGATAGATTGGTCATGTCATAAAGTTCGAGAATTATTTTTTTGAACTTTGAGTTTGGTCAATAAAATAAATGCAGCCACTCAAATTTACAAGTCAAGATTAATTGGGACCACCTTGTACCAAGGTAAATGGTATCATTATATATTTTCCACTTATCTAGAAAAACGTTTGTATTAGGTGCAGGAGAGGTAAAGGGGCTAAACCTGAAAAAAATAATATGAGAGCCATATCCAACCCAAAAATTAAAAATTTTCTATATATTTAACTTTATTTAAATATATTTAGACCTAGAACCTGACCTAGACCTGAAAAGTGTTAAGGTCCAAGTCCAAGATTTGGACCCGGACCCAACCCGTCGGGTCCATTTTTTGGATCCATACCCGGTCCCATATTGGGTCTACCTGTCAGGTCCAATTTTTTTATCCATACCCAGACCCGGTTCAGGTTTACCCCTCGAGTCCCATGTCACTTCCAGGTCCATTGCCACCCTAATAAGGTGTCATCCTTCATTATAATATTGGAGCGAGGTCCATCTCAAAAATCCTCTAGGAGAGTGTTATGACATTGGGAAACTTTTCAGTTCTTCATCTCGACCTTGAAATGTATGAATATGAAAACAAAAGTAATAATTTAAAGTCCAAAAAGTAATACATATTGTAGTAAGTTGGTATATTTTCAAGGTTTTGAAGTATCTATGGATTTGCATATTATGTACATTTTTATATTTCAAACTTCATTGGAGGGTTGGATGTAGATTTTCAAGCCATCGCATAATTCTTGCATCCAAACCATATCCCCAGAGTCCAAACAATATTTAGAGGTGCGCACCTCGCCCGTACTTCAATTTTTGAAAGTTTGATAGTTTGTTATTAGATACTACGAAATGTATTGCTTTTATGGCTTGAAACTTCAAATTTATATTTTTATGCATCTTAAAGTCGAGATGATCAATATGAGAGTTATTTTAACAGTCAAAATGATAAATTTGAGATTTTTCTAACGAATATCTTTAAGTGGTTATTAAGGCCTTACTTTCATGGATGGTAAAAGGTTTATAACTCGTATAAACTTTTATCTCTTGGATACATGGAGAGAGAGAGTAGTCACTTTTGTATCTTCTTAGTCCCCATAGGCCGCGAAAAAGCAATAGTACTAATGGGACGGGCTCAATAAATGTATAGGTCATTCCTAAGTAGTACCTGGAAATCTAAAGTATTCGAACAGTTGGGTTCAAAAAAATTCATTCCCATTTGGTACTCGAAAATCTCAAAGGTTTAAGGGCATGTTTGGTTGGTGTGAAATTGTTTCTTGAAAAACAATTTCATATGAAAAATTTATCTCTTGTGGTTACGTGTGTTAAATTTGTTATATCCATTAGTTGTCAATCGGTGTGAAAAGATGTGCTAAGACCAGTAGGTATGAAAATATTATCACACCTAACTGCACGAGATAACTTTTTCATGTGAAAATTATTTTCTATAAAACAATTTCACGCGAACCAAGTGTGCCATAAGAGTTGATTCATGCATGATTACATAGTCTTGTGTGAGCAAAATGTACATCTACTCCTTTAGATAAGACTTTAACTAATAGCAATTGTCTGGCCTTGTTAGAAAAAAAACAACACATACTATGAAAATGCTTCGAAAAAAAAATCATGTTCCACGATTGGATATAAATTTTCCAATTTATGGAGGGTTATATCAACATGTTCAAAACCTTCACAAAAAAGGTACAATAACTTAGTTTGGTAATTAAAGGCTGAGCTCGAAACTTTGTATCGGTAAGGGTGTGTTTGATTTATGGAATATTTAATTTCATTAATCATGTATTCCAGTACTATAGTAGTTCCCAGTCAGATAACGATAAGTGTTACACTAAAATTGGATATAATTTGTTTTTTGGTAAACAAAAGTAGCAAGTCAATGGGGATTTGGGCACCTACCTTTGGGTGATAATGGAGTCCTAACCTTTGATGAGAATGGAGTCAGATACCTCCGAATTCGGTCCGAGCCTGGCCCGAATGGGTTCGGGTATGGGTCCGAATTCAGGTCCCATAATCGTTTTACTGGTCCGGGCTCATTGCCACCCATAGAGAAAATATAGGAGCACGATTTTTTGGTGGAATCTACACATGCTCTTAGTTGTGAATTTAGCGTGATCATTTAACATATTGAGAGGGAAATTCACAGATAAATATTGGCATGGAGAAAAGGCCACGGAGAAGTTAAGTTCTCCATGGTTGTTTAGTCACATGAGAGCACATTTCTTGGCTCACAAGTGTGCGATTCCCATAGCTTCTTACTTGAATAAGGGAGGTCGTAGGTTGAACCCAACACCTTCGATATTTTCGGGATTGGGCTTGATTGGTTAGCAATTGATATTAACGACACTACATCACAAGTTTGATTCCTACAACTGAACAATTCAATGAAAAACAAATCATGATAATTGAACATTTGCATGCATGTGAAAATGGGGCCTTTCAACATAAGTGGTTCGCACGCTCTTGAGGGGCACAAGTTGTACTCGTGCATCACTACATGCTTAAAAGTCTTTCTAGATCTCTCAAGACTTTCATATAATTGGCGGCTTTAGAAAATAGGTTTAAGATTGGATCATAATCGGATTAAGAGGCCTCACAAAGTAGCATGAAATAATAAAGCCATGCAATTCAACCACGGGAAAGTTCGCTTTGTGTCATTGGACGTATGGTGGTTTATATGGATTAGGATATGAAACACATTTTAAATTACAACAGTTTACTCTAGGTCCAGGATTTTGCAGCTACAAAAATAGTTAAAGTTCTAATATAATAAAAATGACTATTTATAAGCCTCAAAATTCCTTCTCTCCAAATTCGTGATCATGGTGGTCGAGAATATTGATATGTGAAATTTCAGGTCTGAAATAAGTGGTTGTGCATTTTAGTTTGAATTAGTTGACTAACTCACTCAAACCCTGATAACTAGAAAAAACTTGTATCTCCCTTCCAAAAATATCTGAAACAATAGGAATAAATAATCCAAAATATAAAAACAAATCAGTAACTTAAAATTGGCACAAGGGTTGAACCCCTTCCCTAGCATGGTCTAAATTATGTTCATATATCATCATCGCTTCATTATAATAAAGGTGCAGTTTGCATACGGATGCATCCATAGGTGTAGAGGCAATGTACACCTTCAAATTTTATCATGGTTTATAATTTTTATGTCAAAGGTTATTAGAATTATCTCAAAATCTATTTTTATATCTAATTATAAAATTATAAATTTTAAAGATGATTAAAATCAAGTAGGTCCATAAACATATGAAAATCTTGAAAATAAATAGTATAGATAATATGTTGTAAAATACACTA